>CM037095.1:34546257-35054664 GCA_020916435.1 Oxytropis ochrocephala
ACCAATTACAGCGTGCAAATGAGGCCTTGCACGTTTCAGGAAGTAAGCTATTTCTATACTTATCCAAGATACGACCTCCGATGCTAAACGAAGATTCAGAAGCTACTGTTGTGATTCAGAAGCTCTTAAGCAGAAACTACTGCTGATGGTTCAACCAGAGAACGACGAGCATGAGATAATTCGTATCGTTTATCGAAAACCGGAATGGACTGATGGAGGTCTTTCTTGGTCTACCATGGATGTATGTAGCTCATGTCCCGGTTGTCACGGCCCCAACAGACTTTGGAGTCGGTTTCTTACGTCTTTGATGCGCTGGGAATCCCCTTTTGAGGCCTTAGTTTTGTTTTCCTTTTTCTTTCTCCTTTGTAACAAAAAAAAATGTCAATGTGTGTAAAAAAATTAACGCCACTGTAGTGTTGTTTGATGAAGGTTTAGGAACGCCACTTTCACTCATAATGTACTTTTGTAATTTTAATTCAAAAAAAATTAACACCATTGTGCGTAAACTTTCGATGTCATGATTCAGTTTGTCATGACTAATGAATTTTAACATAATAACAATAAAAAATATTGCGTCAAAAAAAAAAAACAATAAAAAAAATGGCAGTAGCTCTGATAGTATCTTTGGGCTGCATATTTTTTTGAGGTAGTCCATTACATTGTATGTTAACTAGGCCTAATAATGATGGTTGAAGGAGCATTCTATCATAGCTTTTGTCTCTATTTATTTAGCTTGGGGGCCTACGGGCTACTCGTGGCCCAAGCGGGCTAGCCTGACTCGGGATGGGGTTTTCGGGTTAAAAAGCCCGGATATAAAAATGGGCTCAATTTTATTGGTTCAAGCCCTATTTTTTTTGGGCTAGCCCGGCCCGGCGGCCCCGACCTATTTTGCCAGTTCTAATCGCTTTTACATTTGTAAAGAAGACATTCATTCAATCAAACACAAGTATTTACTTATTTACTTTTCATTTATCTCTTTTATCATTTATTTTCATGGAATCTTAGTTTAGCATGATCATCAAACCCCAAAAATTTCGGAGAGGTGATCGAGAGGCACACACTAAATCGTCATTACCATCTTTCTTTCTTCGCTCCACGTATGTCTTCCAAGGCTGCGTAAGAAACTTCCAGATCAATTCTCATTAATTAATTTCATTGAATTGACCATCTGTTCTCTTCTTGTCAGTTGACCCTCAAAAAGCCTTTCACATTCTTCATATTTTTAATTTATTGTTAATTATTTTTCTTAATGCCTCCGAATAACTAAACTGTGTTACATCATCGTATAGTTCAGACAGAGGCAAATATCAAAGTTTGAAAATCCGAATTTTTTTAATGGTATGGAAGCAATTCAGCTTATGTTCCATATCTTGATATATTTGGATCTTCACATTTTTATTTTATTAATAAATATTTTCAATTTGTTTTGATATTGCAAATTTGTAATAGCTTTATTATGATTTGAATTATGAAAGCCTTCAGACAGCTGAAAAATTGGTAATAATAGTTTTTTGGGTTCGCATGGAGGATGAAATTAAGAGGGTTTGACCCACTGAATCTGTCTTTTTTCAAGTAAAGGAACAAATTTGTTATTGTTCTTTTCTCATCTAGTTTCGGACATTACTTTTGTTTCCATAATAATATTTTTCTGATAAAAAAAGAGTCTATTTTGTTGGGATTAATTGATATTATATTCTGTTACTTATTTTTATGTATTGAAATGGTTGTGATATAAATTATTTGCCAACGAGTATTTGAAATATTTTTGTTTGATCTCAAACTGGTCACTGTATTTTCCAAACTGAAATATTTTTGATCTTAAACTTAAGGGTTTTTGTTTTCGCACTTCTCAACATCACCCACACCCCATAATATCCCAAACGAACAAAAATACCCTTGAAAATTTACCAAAATTACATGGTTTTGTTAAAAAAAATTAAAAATTTGAATTACCTCTAAAAATTTCGGAATTACCTCAAAAAATAATGGAATTTCGGATTTACCCTGTAATTCCGAAAAGATTTTCGGAATTACCTCAGAAATGAGGTAATTCCGGTTCACATTTGTGAACCGGAATTACCTATTTACGAGTAATTCAAAATTAAATTTTTTTTTTTTATTTCGAACGAATAATTTAAGCTAAAAAAATCGGTTTTGGACAACATACTCGGATCGTAATGAAACCACGGTAATTAGAAGCGAAAAAATCAAGAATCAAGACTCTTAGAGAGGACTTCTTACGGGACAACCGCCTCAAAATCCCAAATTCCATCGTTTACTATTTTTTACGATTTTTTTAATTTTCATAGTCTCCAAAAAATCTTAAAAATTTGTATAGCCTTATTTTGGTTTTGTTAGATTTTTAGTGGTGTTTTTATATTTTTTTAGAGTAGTTTTGACTATTTTTAGTAGCCTTTTAGTAATAAAAATTAAAACAAATCGTATATATACGCATATTCTTGCGTCCCCGGATTGGCCCGATGCCCTAGATGTCGCCCATTCACCTACTTCACTTGCTTATTTTCATCATTTTTAGACATTTTGGACCCATAGTTGTATTTGTACTCCTATTTTATGTTGGTCATTTTATATATTTTGACGTATTGTTATTAAATCGTAAATCGTTCAGTATCATATTTCCAATAAAACGCGTTTAAATCTTAAGACCAAAATACAAAAAAAACAAAAAAAAAAAAAAATTACAAATTTCGAATTACCTTTTTAGAGGTAATTCAAAATTTTAATTTTTGAACCGAATTACCTTTTTAGAGGTAATTCCGAAATTTTTAATTTTTTTTGAACCGGAATTACCTTATTTTGAGGTAATTCCGAAAATTTAATTTTTATTTTTTTTTTAAAACGCAGGGTATTATTGGCATTTTTGGGATTATGGGGTGTGATAGGGAAGGAGAGTGCGAAAACAAAACCCTAAACTTAAATAAAGGAATGTAATTTGGAAGAAACAATTTTAGAAATGTGAGAAATTATTCTCTCTATTAGCTTGCTTTTGATATTCTTATTCTGATGAGGTCTTGCTTCAAAGGCCCGATAAGCACACACAATCCGTTATACCCACCCTCATGATCTAATGGCCGAGCTTGCTCGGCAAAATCGAAAGGCATGGAAGCGCACATGAAGAGATTAAGTGTGATATTGATCTTTTGACCTCACCGAGTTGAGCTTGATGGAGCTTAGTATGTTTCAAATTTTTACACCCGAGTCTCCTTGAGTAAACATCACTTTTTTGTTATTAGTACATTCAACACGGTCTATGTATCCAACAATTTGAAATGCTTTTGTAGAAATTAATTGTTGCTTACTGTCATGCCAAATTGATGACAATAAAAAATCAAAAACTCTTGCATTTCAATTTAAATGAAGGGGAGTATGTTTGAGGAATAAATGGTCTGTGAAGAGCAGGTGGCAATGCATAGATATAAATGTACTCAATTCCCCTCATAACATCCAATGCAACTTTGATTCTCATCTAATAATTTGAAATTCTAATAATTTGTAAATTTATTCATTTTCCAAAAGCCTCTCGTAATTCTCCTCACAGAACCCAATCGGCAAAAAAACTAAAGAAGACCAAAAAAAAAATTTATTACTTAAACAACACACATTTAAGATTAAATACCAAACTAAAGCCCACTTTTATTTCCTTTGGTGAACTACGCCCCCCCCTAGTTCACCAAAGAAATTTTGCAATTTTTTTTAAAACCTTTGATGAAATCGCCCCCACCCCTAGTTCATCAAAGGGTTTTTAATTTTTGATTTTCTTGTATTTTATTTTATTAAAATCTAAATTTATTTAATTTAATTACAATAATTAATTTAAATAATTAGAATAATTATTTATAAAATATTTGGGGTAAAAAATGAAGATATTAAAAATTGCGGCAAAATAGGCCGTTAAACAGTGTCGGTAAGATGTAGACCATTAATTAAAACCTTGAATTTAATAAGTCATAAAAATACAACTTCTTTGCTATGAAATACAACTTGTCAAACTAATAATACATTAAAGTATTAACGAAGAAGATGAGACCCAGTTCCACACCGTCTAGGACGGGGATTACGTTGTGGACGTTGACGCCGTTGTGGTTGTTCGGGTTCTTCCTCAGTCGTGACAGGGGGAGGTGGGTCTGGAAATAATTGGGGTTGGGGCTCAGGGGCATGTTGGTATTGATAATTTTCGGGCACTGATGAAAAACTTGCAGTAGGGCTCGGGGAGGTGGGTATTGATAATATTGGGCCAGGTGATGAAGAACTAGCACTACGCGGGCTCGAGGAGGTGGGTATTGATAATATTGTGGCGATGATGAAGAACTAGCACCGCGCCCTCTCTTGAAGTTCACGAGCATAAATCGCGATTCACCTGTCTGCGCCAAACCAAGCAGAGAGTCGAACATATCGGTGTCCCGAGATGTTGGTGTGTGTGAGATAGAGTGGCGGTGGGGCACATATTCTTACATCTCACCGCACGCTTGTTTGGTTCCGATCTTGATTTGTGCGGGGCGTCGATAACGATTACGATTACGCTCTCGGCGTTCGATTTGAGTTCTTGGGGAGGTGGTGGTTGTTCTTCATCCGATTCTTCCACATCGGCCACAACACCAAAGAAAGACGAGGATCCCTTAGTTGTTGAGTCGTGCAAATGTATGGCGAGAATTTTTGAAAAACTAGCGCATGTATCTATCGGTTTGCTTTGGTGTTCCATAGCGGGGTGGCCGACAACACACCGATTTTCTCTATCATTCCAACGATCGATCCAAATGAGTGTGATATCGAGTCCAATCGGTGTCATCTTTGTCCTGCATGGTGATTACGTGCGAAGTCAAATCTCGTGGTTTGGCCGGTATCTCTTGCGGAAATCGGTATTGCAATTTAACCCTATATGCGTGGTGCCATTCCACCATATGGAAACACACCATAGCTGTGTTTGTAGTCCATATGGCCGAGCCCTCATATGCGTCAGCTGGAAGGTTGAAATCCTCATAAGGCAACCACTTAAAATCCTCAGCTGTCATGTGATCGATCCTTGTTCTGTACGAAACAAGGTCTCTTGGACATCTGGTGTGATTAAGTGGTGGTGTTGCCCATCTAGTAAATAAAGGAACGGTTAACATAAAGATCAAATGTAATTGTTAGTATTTTTAAAAAAAGTGTCAAATTTTTACCTCTTTGCTAGTGGCCAATCATATGAAAGTGTGCAAGACGGTGCTAGGAAAGGCATGCGGTACTGCACCCAAGATCAGTAACAAAAGTACATCCACCCATAGCCTTTCAGTGCGTTGTAGATGTCGTATACAACATCCGGTATAAGTTTGTCAAACATCGACTTTCAACTAAATTTGGATATTTTGTCGAAATTTATCAAGGGGAGTAGGTATTTCATTGAATTGACCATCTGTTCTCTTCTTGTCAGTTGACCCTCAAAAAGCCTTTCACATTCTTCATATTTTTAATTTATTGTTAATTATTTTTCTTAATGCCTCCGAATAACTAAACTGTGTTACATCATCGTATAGTTCAGACAGAGGCAAATATCAAAGATTGAAAATCCGAATTTTTTAATGGTATGGAAGCAATTCAGCTTATGTTCCATATCTTGATATATTTGGATCTTCACATTTTTATTTTATTAATAAATATTTTCAATTTGTTTTGATATTGCAAATTTGTAATAGCTTTATTATGATTTGAATTATGAAAGCCTTCAGACAGCTGAAAAATTGGTAATAATAGTTTTTTGGGTTCGCATGGAGGATGAAATTAAGAGGGTTTGACCCACTGAATCTGTCTTTTTTCAAGTAAAGGAACAAATTTGTTATTGTTCTTTTCTCATCTAGTTTCGGACATTACTTTTGTTTCCATAATAATATTTTTCTGATAAAAAAAGAGTCTATTTTGTTGGGATTAATTGATATTATATTCTGTTACTTATTTTTATGTATTGAAATGGTTGTGATATAAATTATTTGCCAACGAGTATTTGAAATATTTTTGTTTGATCTCAAACTGGTCACTGTATTTTCCAAACTGAAATATTTTTGATCTTAAACTTAAGGGTTTTTGTTTTCGTACCCCCCTCAACATCACCCACACCCCCATAATATCCCAAACGGACAAAAATACCCTTGAAAATTTACCAAAATTACATGGTTTTGTTAAAAAAAAAAATTAAAAATTTCGGAATTACCTCTAAAAATTTCGGAATTACCTCAAAAAATAATGGAATTTCGGATTTACCTGTAATTAGAAAGATTTTGAATTACCTCGAAATGAGGTAATTCCGGTTCACATTTAATGAACCTAATTACCTATTTACGAGGTAATTCAAAATTACAATTTTTTTTTTATTTCGAACGAATAATTTAAGCTAAAAAATCGGTTTTTGGACAACATACTCGGATCGTAATGAAACCACAGCCATTAGAAGCGAAAAAAATCAAGAATCAAGACTCCCCGAGAAGGGACTTCTTACGGGACAACCGCCTCAAAATCCCAAATTCCATCGTTTACTATTTTTTACGATTTTTTTTAATTTTTCATAGTCTCCAAAAAATCTTAAAAAATTTGTATAGCCTTATTTTGGTTTTGTTAGATTTTTAGTGGTGTTTTTATATTTTTTAGAGTAGTTTTGACTATTTTTAGTAGCCTTTTAGTAATAAAAATTAAAACAAATCGTATATATACGCCTGCACAAGGCGTCTGGATTGGCAGGATGCCCTAGATGTCGCCATTCACCTACTTCACTTGCTTATTTTCAGTCATTTTTAGACATTTTGGACCCATAGTTGTATTTGTACTCCTATTTTATGTTGGTCATTTTATATATTTTGACGTATTGTTATTAAATCGTAAATCGTTAAGTATCATATTTCCAATAAAACGCGTTTAAATCTTAAGACCAAAATACAAACTTAAAAAAAAAAAAAAATTACAAATTTCGGAATTACCTTTTTTAGAGGTAATTCCGAAATTTTTAATTTTTTTTGAACCGGAATTACCTTTTTTAGAGGTAATTCCGAAATTTTTAATTTTTTTGACCAGAATTACCTTATTTTGAGGTAATTCCGAAAATTTAATTTTTATTTTTTTAAAACGCAGGGTATTATTGGCATTTTTGGGATTATGGGGTGTGATAGGGAAGGAGAAGGTACGAAAACAAAACCCTAAACTTAAATAAAGGAATGTAATTTGGAAGAAACAATTTTAGAAATGTGAGAAATTATTCTCTCTATTAGCTTTAACTTTTGATATTCATACTACTGATGAGGTCTTGCTTCAAAGGCCCGATAAGCACACACAATCCGTTATACCCACCCTCATGATCTAATGGCTGAGCTTGCTCGGCAAAATCGAAAGGCACATGGAAGCGCACATGAAGAGATTAAGTGTGATATTGATCTTTTGACCTCACTGAGTTGAGCTTGATGGAGCTTAGTATGTTTCAAATTTTTACACCTGAGTCTCCTTGAGTAAACATCACTTTTTGTTATTAGTACATTCAACACGGTCTATGTATCCAACAATTTGAAATGCTTTTGTAGAAATTAATTGTTGCTTACTGTCATGCCAAATTGATGACAATAAAAAATCAAAAACTCTTGCATTTCAATTTAAATGAAGGGGAGTATGTTTGAGGAATAAATGGTCTGTGAAGAGCAGGTGGCAATGCATAGATATAAATGTACTCAATTCCCCTCGCAACATCCAATGCAACTTTGATTCTCATCTAATAATTTGAAATTCTAATAATTTGTAAATTTATTCATTTTCCAAAAGCCTCTCGTAATTCTCCTCACAGAACCCAATCGGCAAAAAAACTAAAGAAGACCAAAAAAATTTATTACTTAAACAACACACATTTAAGATTAAATCCAAACTAAAGCCTACTTTTTATTTCCTTTGGTGAACTCGCCCCCACACCCCTAGTTCACCAAAGAAATTTTGCAATTTTTTTTTTAAAACCTTTGATGAAATCGCCCCCCCCACCCCTAGTTCATCAAAGGGTTTTTTAATTTTTTGATTTTCTTGTATTTTATTTTATTAAAATCTAAATTTATTTAATTTAATTACAATAATTAATTTAAATAATTAGAATAATTATTTATAAAATATTTGGGGTAAAAATGAAGATATTAAAAATTGCGGCAAAATAGGCCGTTAAACGATGGTTCGGTAAGATGTAGACCATTAATTAAAACCTTGAATTTAATAAGTCATAAAAATACAACTTCTTTGCTATGAAATACAACTTGTCAAACTAATAATACATTAAAGTATTAACGAAGAAGATGAGACCAGTTCCACACCGTCTAGGGCGGGGATTACGTTGTGGACGTTGGCGCCGTTGTGGTTGTTCGGGTTCTTCCTCGATCGTGATGAGGAGGTGGGTGCGGAAATAATTGGGGTTGGGGCTCGGGGGCATGTTGGTATTGATAATTTTCGGGCACGCGATGAAAAACTTGCACGGGGCTCGAGGGGAGGTGGGTATTGATAATATTGGGCGTTGATGAAGAACTAGCACGCAGGGCTCGGGGAGGTGGGTATTGATAATATTGTGGCACCGATGAAGAACTAGCACCGCGACCCTCTCTTGAAGTTCACGAGCATAAATCGCAGAACTCAGGTGTCTGCTAGCCGAAAAACCAAGCAGAGAGTCGAACATATCGGTGTCTGAGATGTTGGTGTGTGTGAGATAGAGTGGCGGTGGGGCACATATTCTTACTCTCTCACACTGTTTGGTTCCGATCTTGATTTGTGCGGGCGTCGATAACGATTACTGATTACGCTCTCGGCGTTCGCTTTGAGTTCTTGGGGAGGTGGTGGTTGTTCTTCATCCGATTCTTCCACATCGGCCACAACACCAAAGACCGCGAGGATCCGCCAGTTGTTGGTCGGTGGCAATGTATGGTAGAAATTTTTGAAAAACTAGCGCATGTATCTATCGATTTGCTTTGGTGTTCCATAGCGGTGGCCGAACAACACACCGATTTTCTCTATCATTCCAACGATCGATCCAAGTGTGATATCGAGTCCAATCGGTGTCATCTTTGTCCTGCATGGTGATTCTGCGCGATGAGTCAAATCCACGTGGTTTGGTGGTATCTCTTGCGCAGAAGTCGGTATTGCAATTTAACTCTATCTGCGTGGTGCCATTCCACCATATGGAAACACACCATAGTTGTGTTTGTAGTCCATATGGCCGAGCCCTCATATGCGTCAGCTGGAAGGTTGAAATCCTCATAAGGCAACCACTTAAAATCCTCAGCTGTCATGTGATCGATCCTTGTTCTGTACGAAACAAGGTCTCTTGGACATCTGGTGTGATTAAGTGGTGGTGTTGCCCATCTAGTAAATAAAGGAACGGTTAACATAAAGATCAAATGTAATTGTTAGTATTTTTAAAAAAAGTGTCAAATTTTTACCTCTTTGCTAGTGGCCAATCATATGAAAGTGTGCAAGACGGTGCTAGGAAAGGCATGCGGTACGGCACTCAAAGATCGTAACAAAAGAGTACATCCACCCATAGCCTTTCAGTGCGTTGTAGATGTCGTACACAACATCCGGTATAAGTTTGTCAAACATGCTGACCCCCAACTAAATTTGGATATTTTGTCGAAATTTATCAAGGGGAGTAGGTATTTCATTGAATTGACCATCTGTTCTCTTCTTGTCAGTTGACCCTCAAAAAGCCTTACACATTCTTCATATTTTTAATTTATTGTTAATTATTTTTCTTAATGCCTCCGAATAACTAAACTGTGTTACATCATCGTATAGTTCAGACAGAGGCAAATATCAAAGATTGAAAATCCGAATTTTTTTAATGGTATGGAAGCAATTCAGCTTATGTTCCATATCTTGATATATTTGGATCTTCACATTTTTATTTTATTAATAAATATTTTCAATTTGTTTTGATATTGCAAATTTGTAATAGCTTTATTATGATTTGAATTATGAAAGCCTTCAGACAGCTGAAAAATTGGTAATAATAGTTTTTTGGGTTCGCATGGAGGATGAAATTAAGAGGGTTTGACCCACTGAATCTGTCTTTTTTCAAGTAAAGGAACAAATTTGTTATTGTTCTTTTCTCATCTAGTTTCGGACATTACTTTTGTTTCCATAATAATATTTTTCTGATAAAAAAAGAGTCTATTTTGTTGGGATTAATTGATATTATATTCTGTTACTTATTTTTATGTATTGAAATGGTTGTGATATAAATTATTTGCCAACGAGTATTTGAAATATTTTTGTTTGATCTCAAACTGGTCACTGTATTTTCCAAACTGAAATATTTTTGATCTTAAACTTAAGGGTTTTGTTTTAATTACCCCCTCAACATCACCCACACCCCCATAATATCCCAAACGGACAAAAATACCCTTGAAAATTTACCAAAATTACATGGTTTTGTTAAAAAAAAAAATTAAAAATTTCGGAATTACCTCTAAAAATTTCGGAATTACCTCAAAAAATAATGGAATTTCGGATTACCACCTGTAATTAGAAAGATTTTGAATTACCTCAGAATGAGGTAATTCCGTTCACATTTGTGAACGGAATTACCTATTTACGAGAGTAATTCAAAATTACAATTTTTTTTATTTGAGCGAATAATTTAAGCTAAAAATCGGTTTTTGGACAACATACTCGGATCGTAATGAAACCACACCATTAGAAGCGAAAAAATCAAGAATCAAGACTCCCGAGAAAGGGACTTCTTACGGGACAACCGCCTCAAAATCCCAAATTCCATCGTTTACTATTTTTACGATTTTTTTAATTTTTCATAGTCTCCAAAAATCTTAAAAATTTGTATAGCCTTATTTTGGTTTTGTTAGATTTTTAGTGGTGTTTTTATATTTTTTTAGAGTAGTTTTGACTATTTTTAGTAGCCTTTTAGTAATAAAAATTAAAACAAATCGTATATATATGCATCACTGGCGTCCCCGATTGGCAGGATGCCCTAGATGTCGCCCATTCACCTACTTCACTTGCTTATTTTCAGTCATTTTAGACATTTTGGACCCATAGTTGTATTTGTACTCCTATTTTATGTTGGTCATTTTATATATTTTGACGTATTGTTATTAAATCGTAAATCGTTCGTATCATATTTCCAATAAAACGCGTTTAAATCTTAAGACCAAAATACAAACTTAAAAAAAAAAAAAAATTACAAATTTCGGAATTACCTTTTTTAGAGGTAATTCCGAAATTTAATTTTGAACCGAATTACCTTTTTAGAGGTAATTCCGAAATTTTAATTTTTGAACCGGAATTACCTTATTTTGAGGTAATTCAAAATTTAATTTTTATTTTTTTAAAAAGCGAGGGTATTATTGGCATTTTTGGGATTATGGGGTGTGATAGGGAAGGAGGGGGTGCGAAAACAAAACCCTAAACTTAAATAAAGGAATGTAATTTGGAAGAAACAATTTTAGAAATGTGAGAAATTATTCTCTCTATTAGCTTGCTTTTGATATTCTTATTCTGATGAGTGCTCTTGCTTCAAAGGCCGATAAGCACACACAATCCGTTATACCCACCCTCATGATCTAATGGCTGAGCTTGCTCGGCAAAATCGAAAGGCACATGGAAGCGCACATGAAGAGATTAAGTGTGATATTGATCTTTTGACCTCACTGAGTTGAGCTTGATGGAGCTTAGTATGTTTCAAATTTTTACACCCGAGTCTCCTTGAGTAAACATCACTTTTTGTTATTAGTACATTCAACACGGTCTATGTATCCAACAATTTGAAATGCTTTTGTAGAAATTAATTGTTGCTTACTGTCATGCCAAATTGATGACAATAAAAAATCAAAAACTCTTGCATTTCAATTTAAATGAAGGGGAGTATGTTTGAGGAATAAATGGTCTGTGAAGAGCAGGTGGCAATGCATAGATATAAATGTACTCAATTCCCCTCGCAACATCCAATGCAACTTTGATTCTCATCTAATAATTTGAAATTCTAATAATTTGTAAATTTATTCATTTTCCAAAAGCCTCTCGTAATTCTCCTCACAGAACCCAATTAGCCTCGCCAAATGCTAGTGATGCCTAAGTAATAATGCCAATTCAGAATCCAATTTTTTCTTAGAGAACGAATAAGTAAAAAAAAGACAGAAAAAAAAAACAAATCAAAAAAGAGAGGGAATAAGAGACAAAAGTTAATTGTAAATAAAAAAGAGACAAAAATTAGGAAGAATTGGTAATTGGTATGAACTATGAAGACTGAAAAAATTGTTTCATGGGCCGTGTTTTCTATACCTCCACCCAATCCTCATATACCCCCACCCAATTTTAAATCTCCAAAATGCCTTTGAAAATTAATTTTTTTTAATAAAAGGTTTTTTTTACTCTCACTAATTGTTGTAACTTTTCACTAACCAAATATATCACTAACATGCATTTATTAATTGATGTGGATAATATAGTAAAACTACCATATTACTTTGTCAATTTATTGTTTTTCTTAATCTCCGTGTTAAAGCCTTTGAGCTTGAATGGACAATAGGGAAAATGTCCAACATACAACATGCGCATCCTAGGTCTCCAAGAAATAATTTCATGAAAAGACATGTGCATTATAGACCTAAGTTCACCACTAGTCCATATATTAGATGTTATTACTGTGCCAAACTAGGACATACAGCATCTGTGTGTATGGCTAGAAGAAGACAAGTTGTGAAAAAGGTGTGGGTTCCCAAAGGGACTCTACCAAGTTATAACCCACAAGGACCCAAAGAAATTTGGGTACCAAAACTTGACCTTATTGCAGGTATGCTTCAAGGTATGAGGGTAGATTAATACCTTGATAGCAAATTCTCAAAGCACATGACTGGAGATATGACAAAGCTCTTACCACTCACCCCCAGAAAAAGTAGTCATGTGACTTGTGATAACAATGATAATAGAGGAAGAATCCTCGGTGAAGGTAAGATTGGTAAAGACTTATCCACCTCTATTGATAATGTGCTTTATGTAGAATATCTTAAGCATAAGTTACTGAGCATTAGACAAATATGTGATTATCATTGCTTGATTTTGATTTATGCTCCATGAGGACAAAATCGGTAAGCAAGTTAGAATAATGGGAAATAGAGTAAATAATAACATCTCAACTATGGTGTCTATATATATATCACATTCTGATTATTTGCGACAACACAAACAATTAATCTATCAAAGAACCCCGTTCAATACTCTAGAACTAAGCATATAGATCTTAGACATCATTTTCTAGAGATCATGTTCAAAAAGGCGATTATGTGATTGTTTAGTTGAGCATTCAAAAGCGCTAGCTGATATTTTTACAAAACCATTGCAAAAAGAAAATTTCCTTTTCATTCGAAGAAAAGAAAACTTGGAGTCATTAAGTTACCATTTAACTGAATGAAATATGAACTGATGATTGATTTATGTTTGGCTATCTTGTGTTGAAACCCGACTCTCATGTCATTTTGTGGTTTATGCCTATTTTTAAAATGCAATGGACTCACTTTATTACTATTAGGCTGCGTTTTGACTCACCAACTATGTTTTGCATTAACCCTTTTGATCATGACAAAAAGGGGGAGAAATATAGGATTGTCACTTTGCATTTAGATAGGGGGAGCATCAAGTAAGGGGGAGTCTAGATACATATCTTTAATATTAGCGCAATGTTTTTTGCTTGATGAACTAACCTCCCACCTAAGATGAATTAAAATTTTGTCATCATCAAAAAGGGGGAGAATGTGGATATCTTGTGTTGCAGGTTAAGTTTTGATGATGAAGTAATCTAAGACAAAGTGACAAATGGAATTCCAAGGCACAACCAGCTCAAGAAGTAAGTCTATGTCAAGGGTAGTCCCTAGGAAGTCGGGTCGTGTCTTAGGAATGAATGTAAATCGCTTTTGAAGATCGGCTCAAATCACACCACACACTAGCACTCACAATGAACCAAACATTTGTTTTCAATTGATAAAATCATGTTAAATAGGTTAGGCACTTGTTTTTAAAGAAATAGATTAATGGCTTAATGTCTTACAAGAAATTGTTTTTGAACTAAAGAACATTCTTCATTTGGTATTTTAAAGCTAGAAATTGATTGTTCACTTGTTTCCACAAGCAAGCAATCGATTGTCTACTTGCCTTGTTAAAGAACAAAATCGATTGTTCACTTGTTTCCACAAGCAAGCAATCGATTGTTCACTTACTTCCACAAGCAAGCAATCGATTGTTCACTTACCTTCTTTAAAGCACAAAATCGATTCATGGCCTCTTGGTTTTAAAAGAAGAATCGATTCATGGCTTCTTATCTTAAAGGAAACAATTGATTCTTTACCTACTTGTTTAAAGCACAAAATCGATTCTTATATTGTTTTTCTTAAAGCTCATAATCGATTTCAAACTATGGTTATATAAGCAACAAATCGACTATCCACTTATATAACTATTCCAACGGTTATATTTTTACAAACTCTATAAATAGAGACTTAGGGCTTCACAGATACACACAACCTACAAATCTCAAAAGCAGAATGCGATCTATTCACTGTCACACTTGTTCTTCACGTTCTTAATCACTTTGAGCTGATCTCTCTCAAGGGTTAGGTTGGGAAGCTCAAGGCTTCCAAGTCAAATCCATCAGATGATAGTGATGATTCGGAAAATGAAGATGATGAAGACGAGGATAATATGGAGCTAATGGTTAGAAAATTCAAAAAGTTCATGAGAAGGAAAAGCTTCCCCAAGAAGAATTCTTCACCCAAAAGAGTCTCAACCAAGGAAAACTTCTCAAGTCCTCCAACTTGCTACGAATGTGGCAAATCTGGACACATGAAGATGGAGTGCCCGAACTTACAAAGAAAACTGTCAAAGTTTAAGAAAAAGGAATCCAAAGAAAACAAGGGTAGAAAAGCCTACATAGCATGGGAAGACAATGACATGGACTCATCGGATGATTCGAGAAAGTGAAGAAGCTCAAATTGCTCTCATGGCCGATCACCACGGCGGTGAAAATGAAACGAGGTAGATTCTAACTCAAACTTCACAAAATGCATATGATGAATTACATGAACCATTTCTTGAATTGCATAATGATTCTTTGAAATTAGCTAAAGCATTAACCGAATCAAAGAAATCTGTTGCTCATCTTAAAAATAAAGTTATTGCTTTATCTAAGGAAAGATTAGAACTTAGAAATGAAAATCATAGTCTTAGTTGCTTTAAAGCAAATTATATATGTGATAAGTGTGATGAATATGAAAAGAAAATTCATGAGCTTGAATGGACAATAGGGAAAATGTCCAACATACAACATCTGTGTGTATGGCTAGAAGAAGACAAGTTGTGAAAAAGGCGTGGGTTCCCAAAGGGACTCTACCAAGTTATAACCCACAAGGACCCAAAGAAATTTGGGTACCAAAATTTGCAACTTGACCTTATTGCAGGTATGCTTCAAGGTATGAGGGTAGATTAATACCTTGATAGCAAATTCTCAAAGCACATGACTGGAGATATGACAAAGCTCTTACCACTCACCCCCAGAAAAAGTAGTCATGTGACTTGTAATAACAATAATAGAGGAAGAATCCTCGGTGAAGGTAAGATTGGTAAAGACTTATCCACCTCTATTGATAATGTGCTTTATTTAGAATATCTTAAGCATAAGTTACTGAGCATTAGACAAATATGTGATTATCATTGTTTGATTTTGATTTATGCTCCATGAGGACAAAATCGGTAAGCAAGTTAGAATAATGGGAAATAGAGTAAATAATAACATCTGCACTATGGTGTCTATATATATCACAATCTGATTATTTGCAACAACACAAACAATTAATCTATCAAAGAACCCCGTTCAATACTCTAGAACTAAGCATATAGATCTTAGACATTATTTTCTAGAGATCATGTTCAAAAAGGTGATTATGTGATTGTTTAGTTGAGCATTCAAAACCGCTAGCTGATATTTTTACAAAACCATTGCAAAAAGAAAATTTCCTTTTCATTCGAAGAAAAGAAAACTTGGAGTCATTAAGTTACCATTTAGCTGAATGAAATATGAACTGATGATTGATTTATGTTTGGCTATCTTGTGTTGAAACCCGACTCTCATGTCATTTTGTGGTTTATGCCTATTTTTTAAAATGCAATGGACTCACTGTTACTATTAGCTGCGTTTTCGACTCACCAACTATGTTTTGCATTAACCCTTTTGATCATGACAAAAAGGGGGAGAAATATAGGATTGCCACTTTGCATTTAGATAGGTGGAGCATCAAGTAAGGGGGAGTCTAGATACATATCTTTAATATTAGCGCAATGTTTTTTGCTTGATGAACAAACCTCCCACCTAAGATGAATTAAAATTTTGTCATCATCAAAAAGGGGGAGAATGTGGATATCTTGTGTTGCAGGTTAAGTTTTGATGATGAAGTAATCTAAGACAAAGTGACAAATGGAATTCCAAGGCACAACCAGCTCAAGAAGTAAGTCTATGTCAAGGGTAGTCCCTAGGAAGTCGGGTCGTGTCTTAGGAATGAATGTAAATCGCTTTTGAAGATCGGCTCAAATCACACCACACACTAGCACTCACAATGAACCAAACATTTGTTTTCAATTGATAAAATCATGTTAAATAGGTTAGACATTTGTTTTTAAAGAAATAGATTAATGGCTTAATGTCTTACAAGAAATTGTTTTTGAACTAAAGAACATTCTTGATTTGGTATTTTAAAGCTAGAAATTGATTGTTCACTTGTTTCCACAAGCAAGCAATCGATTGTCTACTTGCCTTGTTAAAGAACAAAATCGATTGTTCACTTGTTTCCACAAGCAAGCAATCGATTGTTCACTTGTTTCCATAAGCAAGCAATCGATTGTTCACTTATTTCCACAAGCAAGCAATCGATTGTTCACTTACCTTCTTTAAAGCACAAAATCGATTCATAGCCTCTTGGTTTTAAAAGAAGAATTGATTCATGGCTTCTTATCTTAAAGGAAACAATTGATTCTTTACCTACTTGTTTAAAGCACAAAATCGATTCTTATATTGTTTTTCTTAAAGCTCATAATCGATTTCAAACTATGGTTATATAAGCAACAAATCGACTATCCACTTATTCATAAACTATTCCAACGGTTATATTTTTACAAACTCTATAAATAGAGACTTAGGGCTTCACAGATACACACAACCTACAAATCTCAAAAGCAGAATGCGATCTATTCATTGTCACACTTGTTCTTCACGTTCTTCATCACTTTGGTGATCTCTCTCGGGGCTAGGTTGGGAAGCTTCAATTTGTTGTATTCACCTACTTTAGAGGTATTTCAATTTCTTGTAATTTGTTCAATTTTGTAATTGGTTATACTAGAGAGTGGGGAATCTCTCTAGGGTTTTGATTGCAACAAGGGTGGGGTATCTCTTGTTTGTAAATTGGTTGTGCTAGAGAGTGGAGTATCTCTCTAGGGTTTTGATTGTAACAAAGTGGGGTATCTCTTGTTTGTCAATTGTAATTGTTTTGAGGGCTCTTGCACAAAGGTGGGGATCCTAAGTGTGAAGAGTGCACGAGTTTTGTAAGGGTTTGAAAGCACCCGCTTTAAGCTTTGTTTTGATAGTGAAAATCTCACAAAGGGTTTGTGAGAATTGGAGTAGAGTCACTAGGAGGTGGGTGAACCAAAGTTATAAATCTCTTGTGTTCTTTATTGTTTATATTTCTAATTCGTTCATTTCATAAACTGCGCGAAAATTAATCTAAGTCATTAAAAGGGGAAAAGTTTTAAAGTCTCAATTCACCCCCTCTTGAGACTGAAGCCACTTGGTAACAAGTGGTATCGAAACTAGACTCTTGTTTAAAGGGCCTAGCGACTTCAAGAGAAATGGCTTCGAGGTTGGTGTGCGCAGAGGTGCATCTCTCTTACAGATCCTCCGGGATTCAGCGGGAAAGATTATGCATATTGGAAAGAAAGAATGAGAATATTCATAGAAGGGTAGATATAGATGTATGGGATCTTTGTGGAAAATGGACCTTTTGTTCCCACTCACATGGTTAATGGCGCACTCATAGTCAAGGAAAGAAATGAATGGACGGATAATGATAAAAGAAAAGTTCAACATAATCTTCGTGCCAAGAACATCATCACTTCCACTTTTCGGCCCGATGAGTTCTTGAGTATCCAAGCGCAAAAGCGCTCAAGAAATGTGGGACAATCTTCAAGTCACTCATGAAGGTACTAGTGAGGTAAAAAGAGCAAGAACAAACACTCTTATCCGAGAATATGAACTATTCAGAATGAATCAAGGAGAAACTATACAAGAAATGCAAAATAGGTTCACTCACATAGTGAATCAAGCTGGGCTCATTAGGAAAATCATTTCTGCCAAAGACTTGATCAACAAAGTCTTTGAGATGTCTAAACAGAGAATGACAACCAAAAGTAACTGCTATATCTGAATCAAGGAATTTAGCTACTATGAAACTCGCCACTCTTTTTGGGAAACTACAAGAGCACGAGTTAGAGCTCGCTCGTCTAGTAGAACATGAAGAAAAAGAAAACAAAAAGAAAAGCTTAGCTCTCAAGGCTTCCAGGTCAAATCCATCAGATGATAGTGATGATTCGGAAAATGAAGACGATGAAGACGAGGAGAATATGGAGCTAATGGTTAGAAAATTCAAAAAGTTCATGAGAAGGAAAAGCTTCCCTAAAAAGAATTCTTCACCCAAAAGAGTCTCAACCAAGGAAAACTTCTCAAGTCCTCCAACTTGCTACGAATGTGGCAAATCCGGACACATGAAGATGGAGTGCCCGAACTTACAAAGAAAACTGTCAAAGTTTAAGAAAAAGGAATCCAAAGAAAACAAGGGTAGAAAAGCCTTCATAGCATGGGAAGACAATGACATGGACTCATCAGATGATTCAGAAAGTGAAGAAGCTCAAATTGCTCTCATGGCCGACCACAACAGTGAAAATGAAACTGAGGTAGATTCTAACTCTGAAACTTCACAAAATGCATATGATGAATTACATGAGCCATTTCTTGAATTGCATAATGATTCTTTGAAATTAGCTAAAGCATTAACCGAATCAAAGAAAACTGTTGCTCATCTTCAAAATAAAGTTATTGCATTATCTAAGGAAAGATTAGAACTTAGAAATGAAAATCATAGTCTTAGTTGCTTTAAAGCAAATTATATATGTGATAAGTGTGATGAATATGAAAAGAAAATTCATGAGCTTGAATTGACAAAAAATGTCCAACATACAACATGCGCATCCTAGGTCTCCAAGAAATAATTTCATGAAAAGACATGTGCATTATAGACCTAAGTTCACCACTAGTCCATATATTAGATGTTATTGTAACACCCCAATTCTACCCGGCAATTTATAATAAAAATCAGAGTGTAGAAATCATTTTTATTTGAAAATCATCCAATGGGATGCTACACATAATTTCATCAAATCAACGACAACGAACAATTCACTCATAACAATGGATTAATACGTAACACCAGAGAATCACGTGGAAATAGGATTCTCATAAAAATATTGTTTTAGTCCACGCACTGGAAAACTCTTACAACACGCAGCGGAAATAAAACAGTTCAAAGAGACAAACAACAGTCTCATCAATAATATAAAGCAATGAGATATAAGGCTCAGCGGTCAAAAAGGACTAAACGGTCATGATCCTAAAACCCATCCCCAGGTGCTACGTGATCGAGAAGCGAGGCCAGGCTCGGGGGAAGTGAAGGAGTTAAGTCTTCACTCATGGCTACCTGTGGTAAACAACAACAGAAAGGGGTGAGTCTCAAACCACATAATAGAGACTATAATAAGCAGTATATTTAATCACAAAGATCACACGAGGCAAAGTTATACAACCTGACTAGTCATACCAATTATCACCAACAAATCATGCACCAATGAGGATAATGAATGCAATGCAATGCAGTCATGCATGTGGTACCATTTGCCCCCATGGCATCATCATCAATAAATTGAGCCCCCATGGCTCTGGCCCCCATGGCCTCATCATCAATAAATAAACGTCGCGACCGCAGCCGAATGTATGCATGAGACTCTATGAACATGCCACAAACACAATTACACATCATCAACATTATTTCTCACCTCATTGTCAATTTCAGTTTTAGCCCCCATGGCTCTAGCCCCCATAGCTCATGCCCCCATGGCACCATCATTAACATCACTCACTTCCTTATTACATTCATGTCCCAAGGACTACACTCCACTAGAGGACTAAAACCTCACTCAAGGACCTAAACACCACTTAGGACCAAGTTAGCACTTAGGGACCAAAACAACACCCTTAGGACCAAACCACCACCTAGGGACCAAAACAACACCTAGGGACCAAAACCACACCCTTAGGACCAAAAACACCACCTAGGGACCAAAACAACACCTAGGGACCAAAACCACACCACCAGGACCAAAACACCACCTAGGGACCAAAAGCACACCTAGGACACACTTTGCACCACCAGCGCCAAAAACCCCACAACCTGCGCCCCACATGCACACAACACATAGGCGCCAAATTTCCCTGCTGCCCCGTGCCACACACACTTGCAGCACACCGGCGCCAAAACACCCGAAGAACATGGCGCCCGCAGGCAACACACGAGCACTAGCGCCAAGAACACAAATCTGGCGCCCCACAGGCGGCAGGACCTGGACACAAACTAAGACACAAATCCGAGACACGGTCTCGAGACACGAGCGACACTCGGCGCCATGGGCAGCACATTTGGCGCCCCGCCTGAACACGAGCAACAACACGAGCGCAATGCAGGCGGCCATTTGGCGCCACGTCTTTGCGCCACATGCACACACACACACCTTTGTCACACATTCAGCGCCACCCTGGCGCCATGGGCAGCTCTAAATGGCGCCCGACACTTGCACACCACCCAACAACCAAGCAACTGGGCGCCAACACGAGCGCCACACGCAACCAGCGCATTGGCGGCGATTTTGGCGCCACGCACCTGAACACGGCACACAACACTCAACGGCAAGACACAGCGCCATTACGGGCGCCTTGGAAACCATCATTTAGCGCCCTACACACACAAACAGTGACACGAGCGCCACGAGCGCGCCATTACGGCGACAACGGCGCCCGATCGCGCGCACACCCATCATCATCGCGCACCGCGCGTGCAGAGCGCCATTTTCGGCAACTTGGCGCCCGAGGCGGTGACAACTGCACACACACCTTTGCTACGATTGCACGCGAGCGCCATTTTCGGCAACTTGGCGCCCGAGCAAAAAACACGCAACGCACACACATCATCAAAAGTGACACGAGCGCCATTTCTCTAGGAAATTGGCGCCTCTGAAATACCTAAAGTGCCCTAACTCAAATTCATCCAATTTTTCTCAACTCTAATCATCAAATACCACTCCAACACACCTCGTAATCATGCCAACACGTCAATTAAGCATTTCAATCAACAAACATACATCAAAACAAGCATACAACAATCAAATTCAATCCATCAAAACAAGCATACAACAATCAAATTCATCATCAACGAATACCAATAAGGACCACATGATCTATATCGACCTATTATACTCTCTATTATAAGGTGAGACTCCCCTTACCTTAAATAAACCGTAGAAAGTACTTCTCACAGAGTCACCTACAAAACCTCAGCAACAATTGAGCGCTCCTCTTCTCCTTTCTTGGTGCGATCAAGCCCTTCCTTCTTCGCTCTCTCTTAGCGCCGTTCTCCTCTCTCTTTTCTCTTCTCTCTTTCGTTTCTTTCTTTCTTTTGTCAAATGGTGCGAAATGCACTAACCCTAGGAGCCTAAGTCATTGGGCTTGGGCTCTTGGGCCAATACTCGCAATCCCGGTATTACCAATACCACTCCCTTCAATTAAAATAAAATACTACATTATAATTTAATATAATTAAAATTAGTGCAAGACTTTAAATAATTTAATCAATTACTTAATTAAATCATTTAGGGTGTTACAACTCTCCCCCACTTAGGAAATTTCGTCCTCGAAATTCATACCTGAGGCAAATAGCTCTGGATAAGACTCCCTCATCCTGCTCTCCAGCTCCCAAGTCATCCTCTCACCAGCAGCTCCCAACCACACTACCTTGACCAAAGCAATGTCTTTCCCTCTCAGCACCTTCACTTCTCTATCATCAATCCTCACTGGCATAGTCTCCACAGTGAGATTCTCACGTACCTCCACATCATCCATGTGAATCACATGAGACGGGTCTGGAATATACTTCCGAAGCTGTGACACGTGGAACACGTTGTGCAAGTTCGAAAGATTAGGTGGGAAAGCCACCCTATAAGCAACCTTTCCAACCCTCTCAGTGATCTGGTACGGTCCAATAAATCTAGGAGTCAACTTCTTTGCTTTCAGTGCACGCCCCACACCAGTCATAGGCGTGACCCTCAAGAAAACATGCTCACCAGCCTGAAATTCCAAGTCTTTCCTCCTCCTATCATGGTAACTTTTCTGCCGACTCTGTGACTCTTTCATTTTCTCCCTGATCATTTTTACCTTCTCTGTAGTCTCCCTAACCAATTCAGGTCCAAGAACAACACTCTCACCAGACTCATGCCAACACAAAGGAGTCCTACACCTCCGACCATACAGTGCCTCAAAAAGAGCCATCCCTATTCTCGAATGGTAGCTGTTATTGTAAGTGAACTCAATCAATGGGAGATGTGCATCCCACGCACCTCCCTGCTCTAGCACACATGACCTCAATAAATCCTTCAAGGACTGGATGGTGCTCTCTGTCTGTCCATCAGTCTGAGGATGATAAGCTGAACTCAACCTCAATCTGGACCCCAATGCCTCTTGCAAGCTCCTCCAAAAATCAGAAGTAAACCTAGGGTCTCTATCAGACACAATACTCTTCGGGACACCATGCAGTTTCACAATGACCTGAATGTATATCTCAGCCAACCTCGACACCGCATAAGTAATGTTGATAGGTATAAAATGAGCAGACTTAGTCAACCTATCCACAATCACCCAAATAGAGTCAAATCCCCTCACAGTGTTTGGCAACTGATCCACAAAATCCATGGAAATGCTATCCCACTTCCCACTCGGAACCTCTAATGGTTGCATCAACCTGCGACCTGCTTGCTCAATCTTTGACTTCGGCAAGTCAAACGGCATACCTGGCGTGCGCCACATCCTTCTTCATACCAGGCCACCAGAACAACTTCTTCAAATCATGGTACATTTTTGTAGCACCCGGATGAATACTCAACTTGCTCCTATGGCTCTCCTCAAGTATCATTTTCTTCAACTCAGCATCATCAGGAACACAGTTACGTCACGAATCTCGGCACACCACAGGAATCCAACACAAATCCCCATCCACATCCTGATCACCTGCAACTAACAAGTCAACAAGCTTAACATCCAACTTCTGGGCGTCTCTGATACTAACCAAGAAGTCATTACCAATCCTCAGCATACCCAGCCTTACACTCTGTAGTGTTACTTCACAAACCAAGCTCAAATCACGGAATTGCTCAATCAACTCCAATTCCTTCACCATCATTGCTGACATATGTAAAGTTTTCCGACTTAAAGCATCGACCACGACATTAGCTTTGCTAGGGATGATAGTTCAAGCCAAAATCATAGTCTTTCAAAGACTCTCTAACCAAATGCGTCTACGCCTCATATTCAAACTCCTTACGATCAAGCGGGTATCTCAAACTCTTGTGGTCACTGAATACCTCAAATCTAGTACCATAGAGATAGTGCCTCCAAATCTTCAGCACAAACACAATAGCAGCCAGCTCCAAATCATGAGTAGGATAGTTCTTCTCATGTGTCCTCAACTGTCTGGACGCATAAGCCACTACCTTCCCATCCTGCATCAATACACCTCCCAAACCCATCTTGGAAGCATCACAATATACAACAAACGGTTGATCCGGCACAGGCAACACCAACACTGGAGATGTTGTCAACCTCCTCTTCAACTCATTGAAGCTCTCTTCACACTTTGCATCCCACACAAAAGCCTTTCCCTTACACGTCAATTGAGTCAACGGAAGGGCTAGCTTAGAGAAACCCTCAATGAACCTCCTGTAATAACCAGCCAACCCCAAGAAACTTCTGATCTCAGTCACAGACTTTGGGCTCTCCCACTGCAACACTGCATCAACCTTGGCTGGATCCACAGCTATACCATCACCAGAAATAATGTGACCCAAGAAGCTTACCTCATTCAGCCAGAACTCACATTTTGATAGCTTAGCATACAACTTCTTCTCTTTCAACACCTCTAGCACCAATCTCAAGTGCTCTGCGTGCTCCTCCTCAGACTTAGAGTACACCAGAATGTCATCTATAAAAACTACCACAAACCGATCCAAGTAGCTATGGAAGATACGGTTCATGTACTCCATAAACACCCCTGGTGCATTAGTGACACCAAACGGCATTACAGAGTACTCATAATGCCCATACCTCGTTCTGAACACTGTCTTCTGGATATCTTCATCTTTCACTTTAATCTGATGATAATCTGACCTCAAGTCAATCTTGCTAAAAACCTTAGCACCCACCAGCTGGTCCATCAAATCATCAATTCTCGGAAGAGGATACTTATTTTTGATAGTCACTTTGTTCAGTTGCCTATAATCCACACAGAGTCGCATACTCCCATCATTCTTCTTCACTAACAAAACCGGAGCTTCCCATGGTGACACACTAGGCCTCACAAATTTCTTCTCAAGTAACTCTTCCAACTGCTTTTTTAATTTAGACAACTCAGAAGCTGACATCTGGTACGGTGCCATAGACACAGGCCTAGTACCAGGTGTTGCGCCCCGAAAATCCGGTTTGGACTTTTCGTTTGACAACGTGGAAAATAGTAGAGCCGCCACCAATATTTATTTAGGAAAACATTGAAAAAAACTTTTTTTTGGAAAAGCGGGTGGTCTTTCGAAAACATAGAGATGTAGGTTCGGGGGTCGGTTGCGCATGGGGAAGGTATTAGCACCCCACACGCCCTTTCTACCGAAAGGGAACCATTAATTTGATGTGTGGTTTAGGAAAAGTTGATTTGAAAGCAATTTGTTCTACTTCTTTTCTTTTCTTTTTATTTCATTTGAAAAATTGTTTTATTAAAAAACGGAAAAAAGACTATTTTTGGTATCTTTGAAAAGCGGAACAAAACAAAGATTTTTTTAAAAGGGTGCTTGACGGGACATGAACCCGGTCCTACGTACCCTCACTGGATGAGGGATCAAAGCTACGTAGTTCTTGGTTTTTGCGTCCAGCGGCTTAGGAGTTTTTCGCAATTGGGTGGCGTTAAGTGGCGGCCAGAACAACAACGGTTAGAATGGCCACACTACTAACTCTTTTGAAAATATAATCGCCGTTAATGACTTAAACGGCAACGGTGCGTTTGGTTATCAATGACAATCGGTTTTATTTAGTGGGGAAGAAAACATTTTCGCAAAGACGAGAGTGTTTGTGGAGACCGAACAACAACGGTTAGAATGGTCCCACTACTAACTCACCAGGGATAAGCAAATCATCATTAATAATCTAAACAGCAATGGCGCGATTGATTATTAATGACATTTTATCTTATCCTTATTTTGAAAATAGGAGGGTTTTTTATTTGAGTGTAAGAAATGGGTTTTAGAAAAGAAGTAGAATACTTCAAATCAATTCTAACTCTATAACCAAATGCAAGATGAATGAATGAAGTTCAAACATACTCAATTAATCAAAAAATCAAGAACATGTTAGCCATTAACTAAGATTAAACATGCCCACATAATTAAGGGACTCAATTGTCAACGATGCAAGACAAAATTCTTAAAATATTTGTGTGCGTGTGTGAGAGAGGTGCGTTTGTCTTAATGACTCTATGCTACACAAGTAGTAGACTTACGTCTTCATATAAGAGCACATGCATGGGGAGGAGTACACACAATTAAGTCAAGAATTTCAAATGGCATCATGAACAAGTGATACAATTAATTATAGGCATAGGATATTCCTAGTTGTATGATTGAACATGTTAGCAAAGATGCGTGATTAAGCAAGCATGTGAATGCATGAGTATACAATGGATGAATGTGCATTATAGAATGCAAGACATGGCATTATTGGATGCATGAGCATTTAAGAATGGATGCAAAGCATACAAGTGAATGAATGACTAGCCTTTTATTTATGAATGAGTGGCATACAAGGGTGCATAAAAGGATGCAAGGGACATAAACATATGAGACTGCATGAGAGTGTCACATAGACTAAGTATGAATGAAGATGCATGAAGGTGAGAGTATTTTGGTAAGGAATAGTGAAAGGTTTAGGTGAGAAAGTGGTAAAATGTTTTGGGGTTTTGGTGTTTTGGAAATGAGATGAAATGTTTTTGTTTTGAAAGTGGTAAAAATGTTTTGGGGTTTATTTTATGAAGATAAAAAGTTGGAAATGCAAGTGAGAAAATGTTTTGGATATTTTTGCAAATTAATAAGTGGTAAAACTTTTAGTAAAAAAGTTAGTGAAGGGTAAAGTAAAGATGCATGAAGTAAATGGTAATTATTTAATGAGATGATAAAGTAAAAAGTTAAAATGTTTTTTTACTTTTGGTAAAAGGTTAATGAGTGGTAAGGTAAAAAATAAATGAGTGGTTAAAAGTTAAAAACACCTTAACACATTTATATTCATCTACACAAGATCAAACAACACATTTTAAGCACAAAAATGAATGCCAAAAAGGCCTCTAAGGCCGAAATTACATATGACCAAAACACTAAATTATTTCATGCTAAAATACACAATCAACATATAGAATAAAACACAAGATTAAAACCTATATTATCATGCCATGTTGCAAGACACTAATCAAGCAAGATCATGTTTCTTATTCATACCAAACAAGGAAAAGCAAACAAAACCCTAGGTTTACAAAACCCTAGGTTTTTAGTACTCAAAATCAAAGCCTCTATATCTCAACATCAAGCTAAAAACCCAATCACACATCATGATATGAAACAAGAAAATGCAAGATTAACATGAAACATATGATATGACAAAAAAAATCTTTATTCACAACATGATATTCAATGAAATGAAAAAGAATGAGAGTGAAAATGCAAACCATATGGTTAAAACACAAGAACACTCTCATCACGGCCAAGGGCTCACTTCAAAAACCCAAGGCTCCCAATGTCCTTGACATAGTGTTTGAAATGAGCCCTCTAAGCCTCTTTGAGAGAGGAAAGAGGAGTAGAAGAAGAATCTACATGCTAAAAAAAATAAAAATGCAAAAGAGATTAGGATTACCTCTAGATCCAAGCTAAACAAGAGTAGAAAGTGGCGATCAAAAGTAACAAATCACCAACAATCTTCACAAGTTGAAAACAATAGCCAAGGAACCTTGAAGAAAAAAACCTTTGATGATGTGAATGTGGAACTAAAGATGAAAGGAAGAAGATATATGAATATGAAGTGAATTTGAGGTGATTTGGTGGATGAAACTTGAAAAGAAAATGGAGGAGGAAAGAGAGGGGAGTTTGGCCAAGAGAGGAGAGAGGGGAGGAGAGGTTGGTTGCTAGGGTAAAAATGAGAGTATGTCCCCCTTTGATCTCTTATTTTTGGGATTTTATATGAGGTGCTACATTAAGGGTATCTAGGTCATTTTGATTTCCATTGTGCTCTAGGATTGCATTTTAATTTTGAACCAATGGTCAAGATGCAATGTCACATGGATCAAGGGCAATTAAAAAGCACAAGTGATGGTGAGAAGGGGGGTAGTGGCGCATATGAGAGAAAAAGGAGGCTTGTGTGAAAAAAATTCTAATTTTAGAATGAGATGTCATCTAGGAATAGGGTTAAGGGCATTTTTGTGAAGAAATGTTATTAAAGAGGGAACTTTTCATTTTTTGGTGAAGGGTGAGTGTGAGTGGGTGAGAGTATTTACCAAAAGGGGCAAAGTTAAGGATAACATCAAATCTTTTCTTAATGAGTAAGAAATAGAAGAGTGTAGAAGATTTTTGTAAAAGAAAGGGAACACGTAGCGCATGAATGGCTGAAAAAGGAGAGGAAAAATAAAAAAAAACTTGTTTTTTTGGTCTTTTGTCTTATTGAGGACACTTCCTTTCTTTTTTTGAATTTTGAATTTTGAATTTTTGGGCATGCAAATGAGAGTGCACCTATTAGAAACATGTTACATATTTTTGGGCACCATAAAATAGCCTCCCCAATTATTCTAGACAACCAAAATTATCATTTAATAATTGGGGAATATTTAATGGTCTTTTAGTTTTTTTTATGCAATAAAAATGGGGAAAATACATTTTTAATTATTTTGGACTAGGATATTCTCTCCAAAAATTGTACAAAAATTATCTTGGATAGAATAAAATGTACTTTTTGTGGATGCATATTTTTGACGAGAAAATCATCCTGTTGTAAAAAATGACCAAAATGCCCTTTACCCTAAAAACCCTAGTTTGTCCAAAAAGTGCATTCCAACTCCAAAAATGATTTTAGAAGCTTAGAAATGACTTTTAGAACCCTAAATGCAATGCATGATGCTCTTTTCCTTTCTATTTATTTTTTTGTGGAAAATTAGGGTTTTGACCTAATCCGGACAAAATTGGGGTATGACAGCTGACCCTCTTTATCTAAATTTTAACAAGGAATATGAATTGGCCGAAACATATTCCGAGGCAAAATAGAGATAAAGAGTTCAGGAATTATACCGATTTTGTCTACTTAGGGAAAACCCCGCATTTTCCTTTCCTTTCTTATCTTCTAATTTTCTTTTTGAGTGAATGGATGCCAGCCAGAAATGACTGTAATGAATGAAGTGTTAACCCTCAGTAATCCAACAAAAACAGGAAATAGATTGGCGCCAACCCTCAGGCGGCAAAAGCAACAAGAAATAAAGCGGTAAAGAAAACAGTAAAGAAGGTATCGACCTCTAGTAGGCCGACACTGGCAGGGAATAAAGAAAGTGATAAAGAATGCAGTAAAGAAGGAGCGCTTGTGGCTCTGAAGGAACACTTGGGTTCTGAAGGTGGCCTGCTCGAGCGGCCTGAGGTTCAATATCAAGTTGCGGAACTGATACATCTTACCTTGATGGACTTACACTATGCTTTATCTGAAGCCACGGCTAGTTTAAAGGACCGAAATGCAGGGGCGATCCGTCATGCTCAGTGATGACTTGGCGAAATGAAGGACACGAGGTCTGAGGTGCCGATCCGTCATGCTCAGTGATGACTTGGCGAAATGAAGGACACGAAGTCTGAGGAGCCGATCCACCATGCTCAGTGATGACTTGGCAAAATGAAGGACACGAAATCTGGGGCCGATCCGTCATGCTCAGTGATGACTTGGCAAAATGAAGGACACGAAGTTTGGGGGGCCGATCCGTCATGCTCAGTGATGACTTGGCAAAATGAAGGACACGAAGTTTGGGGGGCCGATCCGTCATGCTCAGTGATGACTTGGCACAATGAAGGACACGAAGTCTGGGGGGCCGATCCGTCATGCTCAGTGATGACTTGGCAAAATGAAGGTCGAGTTCAAAGTCGCTGTTTGGACTGTTGATTTGAACTAAACTGAAGGACCTTAGGGTCTGATGATTCGTCGGTGCTCGATAACGACGGGATCTGAAGGACGCATTGGTCCTGAAGGGACACGTGGAGTCTGAAGGGATTCGCAAATCCTGTTGATTGACTGATTGAGATGGCCAATGCTGGCGTATTGAATTGAGGTACCTGCATACGTCAGTTGATGCAAGGGATGATGCATAAAGCATGGGTGCATGTTATGCAAAGGCATGTTATGCAGGAGCATGTTATGCGAGTGCATGCAATGCTATGATTTTGGTGTGATGATGCATGTGGTGGAACACTCTTGAGGTTTTCCTTTTGATTTGATTTTTCTTGATCAACTTTCTTTTTCTGATCATCTGTTTTTCATTTGCTCTTTTTTTGAAGGCTAAATTATTGTTTTGGTCCTTTATCTTTGGCCTTAATTTCATTTTGGTCCTTTATCTTGTTTTTTTCTCGTTTTGGTCCTTTATGTTTCAGTTTTGTGTCAATTTGGTCCTTTTTGTAGTTTTAGTCCAAATGACACAAAAAAGACCAAATTGACACAAAAAGGACCAAATTGACACAAAAAAGACCAAATTGACCTGGCCCCCAGAAACATAAAGGACCAAAGCGAGAAAAAAAAAAGATAAAGGACCAAAATGAAATCAAGGCCAAAGATAAAGGACCAAAACAGTAATTTAGCCTTTTTTGAATGATCTTGCTTGATCAGCTTTTTTTTTTCTTTTTCTGATCATCTGTTTTTCATTTGCTCTTTTGCTCTTTTGGCTTTTCTTCTCTTATTTTCTTTTGCTCTTTTTATGAAGTGCAGGTATGCGAATGCAAAATTTTGGTGTTTGATGATATGTAATGCTTTTGTGTTTTGATGAAATGGCAGATGACATGCAATGGAAAACTTTTTTGCCTTATTTCTATGAAATGTGAATATTGCTATTATGCGAAATAAAATGAAGAATAACATGAAATGATGAATGACATGGGATGTTTTAGCTTTCTTTTCTTCTATGAGATGCAAGTATTGATGTGATGCAACTGTATTGCTTTGATGTTTGATGGGATGATGAATTTTTGGTTCTTTTTGCTTTATGGAATGCTTTTGTTCTTTTGTATTTGCTTCTTCTTTGTAGTTTATGAAATGCAAATATGAACATAATGCTTTGATATTTGAATGCAAGTGTATCACGGTGATTGATGCTTTGATGAATGCAATGCTCCTGTTCTAACTTCTGTTTGTTTCTTTTTGCTTCTTCTATGAAATGCAAACATTAATATGATGCCATGCTCTGATGTGGAACGTTTTGTTTGCTATGTGATGAATGCACAAAATATGAGGATGCAAATGTAATGCTTTGATGCATATGCCATAATGAATAGATTGAATCGCTTGAGATGCGTGAGGTAAACATTTTTGTGATGATGAGATGCAAGACTTTGGATGCAAGGAATTGAGATGATTATTGACCATTCTGTTGAAAAATTGAATTTGACTCAAACTCCGGTGTTCTCAAGGTTTTTATTTACAAACAACCTCACTCATTTTCTCTTTCTTTCCATGATGACTGAATTTTAGATATCACGTAAACAACTTGTGTTCTCTCTTTTTGAAGCATTGTCTAGTAAGCATGCATAGGAGTGCAAATGTGAATGAACGAGTCAGTTTAGGGCATGGACATTTATGGCAAGTGAAGGAATGACAGACATGGTTATTGCCGAAGCTCGTGAGGGATCAAGAGATACAAGGTTTCTCCAATTCAGGTCGTTGATGGGTGAATAGCTTGCCCCTGTCTAGTGGTGACAACAACTAGGGGTGTAGAAGATGATGAATTGGGAATGCTTCGGCTTTTGAAATGAAGGGTGGAGCAAAAGAGGTTTTGTCTCAACCCATAAAGTTTGATGTTGCCCCAGTCATAACAAGGACAAAGCTGCCCCAATTAGAATGACAAGGCCTTGTTTAGGATAGTGAGTTGAGAGATTGCCCCGGTGAGGTTTTATAGGAATGAATGAGGTGAAGGAATGGGAACACACTTGCCCCACTTTCGAATGACATTTCAAATGGTTTCTTTGAGTGAGGTTGTGAAAGGCGACAAAGTCATGGTGATGGTTATGAACTGAGGGTGATATATGAATGGGGTGGGCAATGAACAAATCTCCCCAAAGTTGAGTGGAGTGAGAGGTGAAGGGAATGCCCCCTAGTACACGCTTTTGGTTCTCTTTAAGAACAACTCAAATGCAATGAAAGTTTTGACTTTTTAGTATGAGGAGAGGCTCCACTTGGTGACCACTAGACCTTGTTTTAATGCAACATGAATGCATCTTGGAGTGCAAGTCCTTCTCCCTTTTTTACCAACTTTCTTTTTTGAATATTTGTTTTTTCTTTTTGAGCAGCTTTCTTTTTTCTGCTTGTTTGTTTTTTCTTTTTGAGCAAACACGTCGTAAATAGATAAACTTATTTGTCCTAAGATTAAAACTTGAGAAAACGAAAGCAATTGGTCATTGATCAGAATGGACTTTTTAGGGTTGTGATGTGGAAAAGGGGATGATTGAGCTTAATGAAGTGTTTGGGATTGATGGGGAGGATGTGTCTTATTCGGTGTTGGCCGATGGTCAATGGTTTATGAAGGACATGGTTATTAGGTTTGATGAGGTGTTTGAAGGTTTTATGAAAGAAAAGATGGTTAAACCCAATGAATTGAGGGCTCTTTTTTTTTTTTTTTTTTTTTTTGGAAGGGAAATGATTGAACCCATTGAATTTGAGGCTTTTACGAAGGGGGAGCTCTTATGCTTCATGGCAAAATGTATTGACTCCTAATTTATACTCCCTTTGTCTTCCTTTTTTTGTTTTGGGATTCTCCTTTTTGAAACCTTGTTATTCCCCTTCTTTTGTGAATTTCCTTTCCTTTGACTTGGGTGAAAATGATATACCATATTTGATGTGGAATTTACCCTCGTCTAGGGTGATGGGGATATCTTGGGGCTTTTCTCGGCTTAAGATGGGTAACAAAGGGTATTTTTGTGATTTTGAATCTTTGGCTTAAGAGGGGTAGGAAATAGACTTTCTTGGATTTTAGGTTTTTGAGGGTATGGAGAGATGACCAAATTTCATTTCAAATCCCGATTGCTTATTTCTGTAAGCCTTAACTTTAGGACAATAATTTATCTATCTTCATGTGTTTGCTCTTTTCTTTCCCCTTTTTTTTGTGTCCTAATTTTTGCCTGGACCGCTCTTTGCGAGTTTTCAATCCACCGGGCGCTCTTTTTTGCCTAGGACGCCCTTTGCGGGTTTTCAACCTAGCGAGCTTATTTTATCTTTTTTATTTATTATATATTTTTTTAGAAAGACTTGCACTAAAGGAATATGATACTGACAAGGGAAATTAATGATCACAGAACTGCCCCAGCATGGATGACTTAAAGTGTTAGCGAGAATGAACCAAAGGGTCAAGTATGCACTGATGGGAGAGAATATGCGCTTTATGGGTGGACGGGGCGGGATTAGACTTGGATGGGGAATGATGATAAACGAAGGAAATTGGTAGACTCAAAGCAGAGAGGCGCACGTGGCATGCATACTTATTAGAAGAAACGCTTCCACGAGAGAGTTAACATTGGTTAAAACATGATATAAAAACTTTTTTGATGAACCGTTTCAGTCTTTTATCATGGAACGGATGAGATGCAATGCCTTTTTTTTTTTTACGGAAATACAAATGAGCTATTGATGTGAAAAATTGAGGGCCTTGGAACACCTTGAGTTTGCAAATGAGTGAGGGTAAACTTTTCCGAAAAAGAAAGATTACTTTGCAAGAACATGTCATCTCTCATCACAACATTTTTGTTGTATGCAATGCATGGATGAAAACATTATGATGTATACATGATGAAAATGAAATGCATGAAAGCATGTTCACTTGAAAAGTGTGATTATTCTAAAAGTTTTTCTTTTTGATGTTTTCTTTTTATGCAAGATTTAAATATGAAATGCCAATGCATTTTTGGATGATGAATGATGCAAGAATGATGCTTCTTTTCAAAATGATTTTTATAGAGGCAAGACATGCAAGATATGAAATGCCGATGCCCCCTTTTCTTTTGAATGATGAAAGATGCAGGAATGATACTTTTTTTTTTCTAAATGATAATAATTTTTTTTTAGAGGCAAGGCAAAGTATGAAATGCCAATGCCCCTTCCCTTTTTTGAAAGATGCATGTATGGAGGAATGATGTATTTGAACTAAAGTGATGAGGTTAATGAAATGATGCATTAATGAATGCATGATGAGGATGATTGAAAGAAAATTATTTACAACATTTGGTTTTAATGAATGCGGCATGATGCGATTATGATGTGAATGATGCATGTGGAGAAAATAAAAGCGATGCATATGGACGGAAGTTCAAAAATTTAGGAGACACACTACGTGCCGCCTCACGCAATGGTTTATTTGAAGAAGGAAAATATTTTTGTATTTTCTTGGAAAAACTTTGAAAAGCTCCTTTTGAGGAAGACATGTCCTAAATTACCATGCAGCACACAATTCGTATGCCCTCGTGTCCTACAAAGGTGGGAATCCTGAGTTCTAGGGAAACTTCAAAGGTTCCTCCCATGTAGTTCTAGTCACTTCCTCACCAGGTTACCAGAGCTAATTCTCTCTCACAATAGCACCCACAACGATGGAACGCCATCTGGTGTGAGGCATCATGAAAGAGCATACTCTGGCTGAAACTTTCGTGAGAGTCAGAAGGACAACAGTCCAATTGCCAGTCACTACTCGTTTCCACTCTCCTAAGTTTTTGTCAGACCTTGGGTTTTAGGCCCCTCTCAAAGCAATAATCATAAGGTGTGAGTGTGTGTAGCAAGGGCATACCGCCTAGAACTACCCACATATATTCCCCACCTGCAAAAGGAAAACCCAGACCAGTCCAGACAAAAGCAAGCAACCACATATCATCTACCCTAGGATTCAATATCACAATACCAATAAACCAACCTAGGTTTCAACAACAATCATATGCGCTACTTACCTAAAGAAAAGGAGTGGAGAGAAAGGGATCATAATAGAATGGGGGGAAATGCATGTTTTTACCTTAAGAAAGGGAGCGGAGGGAATGGATCATGGGAATTGAGGAATGCATGCATAAGCATAATCATAGGCATATAAAAGAAGAGAAAAGAAAAAGAAGAAAGGGAATAGGTAGAACTAACTTTCAAATCAAACAAACTAAACACACATCAAATTAACTAGGCTTGACCCTCATCTCTTTTTTTTTTAAAAAAGAAAAAAGAAAAGTTGTCCCAAATGAGTCGCCACTTTATTGCGCCCGAAAAATCCGGTTTGGACTTTTCGTTTGACAACAAGGAAAATAGTAGAGCCGCCACCAATATTTATTTAGGAAAACATTGAAAAAAACCTTTTTTTTGGAAAAGCGGGTGGTCTTTCGAAAACTTAGAAATGTAGGTTCGGGGGTCGGTTGCGCATGGGGAAGGTATTAGCACCCCACGCGCCCTTTCTACCGAAAGGGAACCATTAATTTGATGTGTGGTTTAGGAAAAGTTGATTTGAAAACAATTTGTTCTACTTCTTTTCTTTTCTTTTCTTTTTATTTCATTTGAAAAATTGTTTTATTAAAAAACGGAAAAAAGACTATTTTTGGTATCTTTGAAAAGCGGAACAAAACAAAGATTTTTTTAAAAGGGTGCTTGACGGGACATGAACCCGGTCCTACGTACCCTCACTGGATGAGGGATCAAAGCTACGTAGTTCTTGGTTTTTGCGTCTGAAAACGGCTTAGGAGTTTTTCGCAATTGGGTGAGCGTTCGTGGCGACCGAACAATAACGGTTAGAATGGCCACACTACTAACTCTTTTGAAAATATAATCGCCGTTAATGACCTAAACGGCAATGGCGCGTTTGGTTATCAATGACAATCGGTTTTATTTAGTGGGGAAGAAAACGTTTTCGCAAAGACGGGAGTGTTTGTGGAGACCGAACAACAACGGTTAGAATGGTCCCACTACTAACTCACCGGGGATAAGAAAATCATTATTAATAATCTAAACGGCAACGGCGCGATTGATTATTAATGACATTATATCTTATCCTTATTTTGAAAGTAGGAGGGTTTTTTATTTGAGTGTAAGAAATGGGTTTTAGAAAAGAAGTAGAATACTTCAAATCAATTCTAACTCTATAACCAAATTCAAGATGCATGAATGAAGTTCAAACATACTCAATTAATCAAACAATCAAGAACATGTTAGCCATTAACTAAGATTAAACATGCCCACATAATTAAGGGACTCAGTTGTCAACGATGCAAGACAAAATTCTTAAAATATTTGTGTGCGTGTGTGAGAGAGGTGCATATATTTGTTTTAATGACTCTATGCTACACAAGTAGTAGACTTACGTCTTCATATAAGAGCACATGCATGGGGGAGGGAGTACACACAATTAAGTCAAGAATTTCAACTGGCATCATGAACAAGTGATACAATTAATTATAGGCATAGGATATTCCTAGTTGTATGATTGAACATGTAAGCAAAGATGCGTGATTAAGCAAGCATGTGAATGCATGAGTATACAATGGATGAATGTGCATTATAGAATGCAAGACATGGCATTATTGGATGCATGAGCATTTAAGAATGGATGCAAAACATACAAGTGAATGAATGACTAGCCTTTTATTTATGAATGAGTGGCATACAAGGGTGCATAAAAGGATGCAAGGGACATAAACATATGAGACTGCATGAGAGTGTCACATAGACTAAGTATGAATGAAGATGCATGTAGGTGAGAGTATTTTGGTAAGGAATAGTGAAAAGTTTAGGTGAGAAAGTGGTAAAATGTTTTGGGGTTTTGGTGTTTTGGAAATGAGATGAAATGTTTTTGTTTTGAAAGTGGTAAAAATGTTTTGGGGTTTATTTTATGAAGATAAAAAGTTGGAAATGCAAGTGAGAAAATGTTTTGGATATTTTTGCAAATTAATAAGTGGTAAAACTTTTAGTAAAAAAGTTAGTGAAGGGTAAAGTAAAGATGCATGAAGTAAATGGTAATTATTTAATGAGATGGTAAAGTAAAAAGTTAATTTTTTTTTTTACTTTTGGTAAAAGGTTAATGAGTGGTAAGGTAAAAAATAAATGAGTGGTTTAAAGTTAAAAACACCTTAACACATTTATATTCATCTACACAAGATCAAACAACATATTTTAAGCACAAAAATGAAAGCCAAAAAGGCCTCTAAGGCCGAAATTACATATGACCAAAACACTAAATTATTTCATGCTAAAATACACAATCAACATATAGAATAAAACACAAGATTAAAACCTAGATTATCATGCCATGTTGCAAGACACTAATCAAGCAAGATCATGTTTCTTATTCATACCAAACAAGGAAAAGCAAACAAAACCCTAGGTTTTTAGTACTCAAAATCAAAGCCTCTATATCTCAACATCAAGCTAAAAACCCAATCACACATCATGATATGAAACAAGAAAATGCAAGATTAACATGAAACATATGATATGACAAAAAAAATCTTTATTCACAACATGATATTCAATGAAATGAAAAAGAATGAGGGTGAAAATGCAAACCATATGGTTAAAACACAAGAACACTCTCACCAAGCCCAAGGGCTCACTTCAAACACCCAAGGCTCCCAATGTCCTTGACATAGTGTTTGAAATGAGCCCTCTAAGCCTCTTTGAGAGAGGAAAGAGGAGTAGAAGAAGAATCTACATGCTAAAAAAAATAAAAATGCAAAAGAGATTAGGATTACCTCTAGATCCAAGCTAAACAAGAGTAGAAAGTGGCGATCATAAGTAACAAATCACCAACAATCTTCACAAGTTGAAAACAATAGCCAAGGAACCTTGAAGAAAAAAACCTTTGATGATGTGAATGTGGAACTAAAGATGAAAGGAAGAAGATATATGAATATGGAGTGAATTTGAGGTGATTTGGTGGATGAAACTTGAAAAGAAAATGGAGGAGGAAGGAGAGGGGAGTTCGGCCAAGAGAGGATAGAGGGGAGGAGAGGTTGGTTGCTAGGGTAAAAATGAGAGTATGTCCCCCTTTGATCTCTTATTTTTGGGATTTTATATGAGGTGCTACATTAAGGGTATCTAGGTCATTTTGATTTCCATTGTGCTCTAGGATTGCATTTTAATTTTGAAACAATGGTCAAGATGCAATGTCAAATGGATCAAGGGCAATTAAAAAGAACAAGTGATGGTGAGAAGGGGGGTATAGTGGCGCATATGAGAGAAAAAGGAGGCTTGTGTGAAAAAAATTCTAATTTTAGAATGAGATGTCATCTAGGAATAGGGTTAAGGGCATTTTTGTGAAGAAATGTTATTAAAGAGGGAACTTTGCATTTTTTGGTGAAGGGGTGAGTGTGAGTGGGTGAGAGTATTTACCAAAAGGAGCAAAGTTAAGGATAACATCAAATCTTTTCTTAATGAGTAAGAAATAGAAGAGTGTAGAAGATTTTTGTAAAAGAAAGGGAACATGTAGCGCATGAATGGCTGAAAAAGGAGAGGAAAAATAAAAAAAACTTGTTTTTTTGGTCTTTTGTCTTATTGAGGACACTTCCTTCTTTTTTTGAATTTTGAATTTTGAATTTTTGGGCATGCAAATGAGAGTGCACCTATTAGAAACATGTTACATATTTTTGGGCACCATAAAATAGCCTCCCCAATTATTCTAGACAACCAAAATTGTCATTTAATAATTGGGGAATATTTAATGGTCTTTTAGTTTTTTTTTATGCAATAAAAATGGGGAAAATACATTTTTAATTATTTTGGACTAGGATATTCTCTCCAAAAATTGTACAAAAATTATCTTGGATAGAATAAAAATGTACTTTTTGTGGATGCATATTTTTGACGAGAAAATCATCCTGTTGTAAAAAATGACCAAAATGCCCTTTACCACTAAAAACCTAGTTTGTCCAAAAGTGCATTCCAACTCCAAAAATGATTTTAGAAGCTTAGAAATGACTTTTAGAACCCTAAATGCAATGCATGATGCTCTTTTCCTTTCTATTTATTTTTTTGTGGAAAATTAGGGTTTTGACCTAATCCGGACAAAATTGGGGTATGACACCAGGCACAAGATCAATCCCAAAATCCACTTCCCTCTCTGGCGGCACACTAGGAATCTCATCAGCGAACACTTCAGGGAACTCACACACCACCTGTAACCCTTCAACAATAGCCTGGTTCTCAGCAGACATAGACGCCATCAAAGCAAACAGATGACCACCCTCCTTCACAACTTTATGCAGCTGACTCGCAGACAACAAAACAGACTCTTCCTCTTCTGGAGGGAGGAAACTCACAAACTTGTTGAAACAGTTGATGTGCACATGGTTATCTACTAACCAGTCCATACCAAGAATGACGTCCAACCCACCCAAAGGCAAACAGATAAGGTCAACCAGAAAATCTCTGCCGAAGACTGACAGAGGACACTTAGCACACAATAGAGAGGTAGTCACCGAACCCTTACCTGGAGTGTCGATAACCATCCCCCTCTTCATAGTAGATAACACTAAATTCAACTTTTCGGCCTGGATAAGCGACAATAAAAGAGTCGTAGCACCAGTATCAACTATAGCAACTAAAGGAGTAACATTAATAAAGCAAGTACCTCTAATCTCATTGGCCTCCTCTGAACCTGCTAGTGCGAAAACTCTTCCACTGGACTTCTCCTGCTTTGGTTTGGTACACTTGGAGCTAAAGTGACCAGCTTCACCACAATTGAAACACACTGCCTCCTTACGATCACAATCAGATGCCATGTGACCTTCCTTCCCACAACAGAAGCATATTTTCCCCCAGCCTTGCACTCAAAGCTCTTGTGACCCGGCTTGCCACACTTGAAACACACAATATCAGCAGGAGCATCTCCTCCACTTGGCTTCTTGCTCTTAATGGACCTCTTACCATCGGCAGGACCCTCTACCACCCGGCGTACACTGCTACCACGGGCGATACCTCTGTTTACCTCTGTCGATGAGACACCTCATATGACTTACCCCTGATGCGAATTTACCCCTACGGTCTCTCATGACTCTAGAGCGAGCATTCTTTGTCTTCCTCATATATCTGCGGCGATCAACCAAATCGGTAAACACTCACGATTTTACGATACCCAATAGCTTGCTTGATATCGACCCTCGACCCGTTCTCAAATTTGATGCACTTTGAGAATTGAGAACCAGCCGGCATAATGGGGATAAAACTTAGCGATTCGGTGAACTTGGCGGCATATTTAGTGATGATCATGTTTCCTGCCTCATTTCGAGGAACTCCGGCTCTTTCTTCCCCTCGACATCCTTCGGAAAATACTTCCTCAAGAATTCCCTTGAACCACGGCCAAGTAACCTCCTCATGCGCGGCCCACAGCCTCTCACGACCTCTAACCACGGTCATCAGTGCGCCTCGGCTAGAAGTGTGCGTCTTGTTAAAGGGATGTCGGGGAAAAAGCGAGAGTTCAAATAGCACTTGGGCGTCGGCCCGTATTAACTGGCAACCCCCAATCACGTTGCTTGGGCGCATTTCTGCATAGCCGGCGAAAACTTCGCAAGACGGCCGGACGCAACAGTATATATACGCCATTCGAATATGGCTTCAGGTACGTTCTCTTACCTTGTGTTATCTGCCCGAGCGACCACTCACTTGATCGTCGGAGTGTCTTTGCAGGTACCACCCGAGGTGCTCAGCGTGAAGCCAAGACCGGTCCTTTCTCATATTCAACGATCGGCCTAATCAAGCAGACAACAACTTCAACACTTCATTGGTCAAGGTACGATCAATTGGCGACCACAGTGGGAGGCCCGAGCGCTATCCTACCTCACTCATGGCTCCACGCGCCGAGGCCCCGAGGCGGGCCCTCATCTCGACTCAACCCCTCCGGCAACATCCTCATCAGCAAACCCCGGAGGGCGTAGCTGTCACTATTCACGAATCTCAAGGGAATCCGTGCCAAGAACCCTCGGTCCATGGAGGGCGCGGACCGATCCTGGAGCAGGTGCAACCTCCCGCTCCCCAACAACTGCCGCCCGAGCATATCACTCAGGCCGTTTTACAGATGCTACAAAGTAAGAACCAGCTCATCGCAGACAGAGATGAGCTGATATCTCGTTATGAAAGAGGGTCAATTCCGGGTCGCCAGCGTGCGGAAGACGGAGAACCTTCGGCCCCACATCGACCGGTGCGTAGACACCGCTCCCCTCCTCGAAGGAGCCTTTCTCCCCGAAAGAGTACCACTCACCGGTCCCCTGCGCGACGAAGCAGGGCGCATAGGTCGCCCCCAAGCAGGAACGTGCGCAGACGCCGTTCACTGTCTTATGATGAATATGAGGATTCCAGCTACCGTCCTGACACGGCCGCTCGCCCACTAGATACTCCTCTAACGAGTCGTCCGGTTCACGTCGGTCGAGAAGCAGGTCGTGGGATTCTCGTGAAGAACTTGAAGATTATAGGGATGAACGAGTTAGGGACATCTCGCATCGGCCGAGAAGAGGTCAAAGCGAGCGACCCAGAAGACCCCCTCAACTTCCACCATTGGGCCCACCGGGAGGATTCTATGGAATGTCGGGCAACGAGGCATGCCTCGCTGTGCAACCCTTTGGGGCGAACGACATTCAGAACGACCAAGGTCGATTCTCCGGAGAAATCGGTATTCTGACAATTCCAGAGATGCGAGAAAGCGCCCAACCTAAACAAGTTTGATTGCGTGGAGATCCGAATAAGCATATCCGGTGCTTTAACAATTATTCTTTCTGAGAATTGGGGTCGGCGATGAAATCACCGCTTTTCCCTCGATCGTTGGGCGGTAGAGCATTAGAATGGTGGGAGGCACTTCGTCCCAATACCATCTCATCATGGGAAGGCTTGATCAGAATCTTCTTAGCCCATTATACTGCCAACCGTTGCCAATATCGACATGAAGAACACTTGGACACGATCGTTCAAGGTGATAATGAGGCGCCGAGAGACAATACATCGACCGGTTCAACATCGAGGTAGAGACGGTTAAGTGACTTATCGACAAAGACAAGTGAAGTACACAGGCGAGGTATTCGACCGGACCATAGGTTCGTAGAAGAATTCACGTTGAATCATTATCAGGATCTCAGCTTCTTCCTAACAAGGGCGAATGACCACATGGCGTATGAAGAAACTTTGGCTGCAAGGAAGGCCGCCCGTGCGCGTCCCAGAGAAGAACATAATAAGCCGGCCAAAGGGCATGAAGGTCGCCGAGACAACCGGCCGGACTTCAGGGACAAGAAATTTGATCATCGTACTCGTCTCAACACTTCTATTGCGCAAATATACAATGAGTTCCAGAATAATGAGTTTGTGGGTGTAAAGCGGCCCGATCCACTCGTGCTCAAGAAGAGGGCACGGCCGACCAAAAGATACTGCCGCTACCACAAGAGCAAGGGGCACGACACCAACGACTGTATGGCCCTCAAAGACGATATTGAGGAACTCATTCAGAAAGGCAAGTTGGGAAAGTATGTGAGGTCAGAAGAAAGCGAACGACCTCAAGAGAAGTCAAGAGAACCGGATCAAGATAGAGGAAAGGGCGCTCTAGTCATAACGAGCGCTCAAGACAAAGATCGATCTGATGACCGAGATACTCGACAATCAAAAGGCTGTAACGTTGCTATGGTAATTCTCGGAGGAAATCCGTTGGATCGTAGGGAGTCCAACAAAGCTACGAAAAGGAAGTGGGACGAACTTCTAATGGTCGCATCAACTTCAGCGGAACGACCGGTCTCGAATAGACCGCCCATTTCTTTTGGGGATGAAGACCTGCTCGATGGCAAGCCAAATAGTTATGTGCCGTTGATAGTTTCAGCAGTCATGGCCAACACGGAGGTTCGCAGAATATTGATCGACCAAGGCAGCTCGGCCGACATCATGTTTGAAGAATTGATTGATCGGAGTGAGATAATTCCCCAGGCCGAGCCTACTCCTCTAACGGGCTTCAATGGGGCAACCACCTATCCATTGGGGACGATCGAACTCTTGGTCACTTTTGGTGATGATATTGGGGAAAGCACTTTGTACAGGACAGTCCGGACGACGTTCCTTGTACTTCCCATCAAATCCCGCTACCAGTGCATTATTGGTAGGCCGACCTTGGGCAAGCTAGAGGACGTTGCGTCAACAGTGCATTTGAAAATGAAGTTCTGATGAAAGCGACCCGGTAGCTACTACGGCGGCCGACTAGAAGGTAGCAAGACGAAGCCACTACCTGTATCAAGAAATTTGTGATGAGGTAGATCGTGGCCCTAATACTCAGAGCACCAGTGAAGGCCACCAAGTCAATCTCGCTGATCTGGACACTCGTTATGATCCAGATAGCGACCCTGAGGACAACGACGATGATTTAGCCCGAGAGCTAAAAAACAGGTTGAAAAGACCAGAACCTCATGGGGAATTGGTAGATGTACAGTTGGGCGACGACCCAGCTAAAACGGTGAAGCTCGGTAGCGACCTACCTGAGCAGATAAAACAAGACCTTGTGGAATGTCTAAAAGACTACGCTGATCTGTTCGCATGGCAGGCATCAGATATGCCCGGTATTCCTATTGAGATAGCTTGCCATCAACTCTCAGTCGATGAAGGAGTTAAGCCGGTCGCCCAAAGAAGATTAATTCAGAGCGAGGAAAAATCTCAAGCCGCAGCAAAGGCCGTTGAGGACCTCGTGAAGGCTAACTTCATCGAAGAAATCAAGTACACGACCTGGCTATCTAATGTCGTGCTGGTAAAGAAGAAGAATGGCAAATGGCGCATGTGTGTAGATTACACCGACCTGAACAAGGCATGGCCGAAGGATGCCTTTCCTGTGCCCAACATCGACAAGCTGGTCTATGGTGCCTCGTGATCGTACCTTGACCAATGAAGTGTTGAAGTGTTTGTTGCTTCGTCTGATGGGCCGGTCGTTGAGAGGGTTGAAAGGACCGGGGTCCCGGCTTCACGCGCGTTGAGCACCTCGGGTGGTACTGCAAAGACACTCAGGCGATCTAGTGAGAGGTCGCTCGGGCGAGATAACACAAGGTTAGAGAACGTGCACGATGCCGTATGCGAATGGCGTGTATATCTGATGATGTCCAGACCGTTACGCGAGAATTTCGCGGCGAGAATTGCGCTCAGCGGCGTGTTGGGCGATCGTGATGGGGTGGGCGCGAGTCCAATCTTGTTGGCGATCCTCGTATTTGCTAATACACCCGAGAACGATTGCCCCCAAGCCTAGGTCGCAAAGAGCTGGTGAGGCTTGAATCGATGCCCCAGGAGCGAAGTTCTCTTGATGAAACGACGCGGCGTTTGCTTTTTCTACGCGGTGTCGACCGCTTCGTCAACCATCGGCAAGGCTGCCGCGACGGTTGGTCTTTCACGACATTTAAGGCGTGGCGTTTGGTGTTTAGAGGTTGTGCGGAGGCAACCATTGGCGAGAAAGGTGAAAGCGTTGCGGCGCTTCGTCTCCGGTCCCTTCGGCGCCATGGGTCTTCACTATAAATACCCGCTTGAGCGAGTTCATATCTCACACTTTCTGATTTGCTCTGCGACCGATTAAATCTGCGTAGACTTCGCATCTGTAGGCGCTTACATTTTGCTCGCGACCGATCTTCAACACACGCTTAAGGTGCGAATCGACCAGCTCCCTTTTACTCTTTTAAACTTGAGTTTTTCTTTAAAGTATTTCGTGCTTTTCCACGCCTCGTGATAGGGGTGTCGAGTCGAGGATGGCCAGCTCGCCCCTCTCATGAGTGCTTCGCTCGATCGACGACTCGATCCCCTTTTATCACAGTGTTTGTGTATGCCACGGACAAAATTAACGCCGTATTCGGAAAACGCCCTAGTCCTTACGCCACATATATGGCGGCAGGCCGGGCGAGCCCAATGCCCCGAGGCGGACTCTAAGTCGTCTTCGGATGACAAAAATGCTGATTCTTCGAGCGGTACTTCTCTGGCGGCACCAACTCCGGCTCCCACTCTTACTGCTTCACTCTACCGTTCGGTCGAGCAACTCTACACCACCGTCGGTCGATGCCCCGGCTCGAACAAGATGAGTATGTCGAGGTGATCGACACGGATGATGATGAGGAACCGAGCCGTCGGTCGAGGACGAGGCTATGCACGATCGCCGAGGCGGCCGAGGTGAAGCGGTGATGAGCAGTCGTCCCGCCATTGCTAACTTCTCGGGCGGGGCCAACAACGAAGCGAGGGTCGAGCGAAGAAGCGGCCGATGTTCGGCCGGATATAGCCCGAGATCCTCACGATATGTCTTGGGTTTCCGGCACTCTTGAGCGCCGCGGGAGTATCTTGGCGGTCGATCATTACGCCTTGTCGACATTGGCGTTATTTTGCCGACTCACGGTGGAGAGTGAGGTATGAAAGGCGGCCAAGATATTGCCACTTACTCCCGGTTCTGAAATTCACCATGTGCCGGATCGTGGTCGAGAAAATGAAGATCATTCCTCCTTTCACTTGAGTTCCAACGGGGCGTCTGCGCGCCATATTGGGGTCCATCCGAGCGCATGGGCGTTTCTCAAAACCTTTGAAGTCTTGCTAACCAAGCTTGGTGGGCGGTGTCGATCATGCTCTTCTTCACTCTCTTTGAGCTCGGTGGCTCGGGGAGAAAGCAAACAAAGAGAAGAGGAGCGGGTCTCCTTCAAAATGCGTAGAAGACTCATCATCGATTCTTGAGGCTTTCCAAGAGTCGCTTCGGTGCGGCTCGGAGAGGCCACTACTACGCGGGTCGTTCCAACCAAGGAGGCGGGATGGCCATTTACGAGATCGGCGGATGGGATGCTTTCGGTCCCCGTTCTTCCCGATCATGTGAACAAGCAAGCCCACTTTCTTGGAGGCGGGGCGATTACATTTATTACATCAAAGATGCCTGGGAGGCCGACACGAGTCTTTGGAGATGATCAAGTCATTGGCGGGCATGATGCGTCCAGGATCTAAGGCGACATACCTTGCCGAAGCCCTTTGTCTTGTCTGAAGGCTATGAATCGGAGGCCGAGATCGGTTAGCTTTTGAACTTCTTCGCCATGCGATAATTTGTTATTGATTCTCTTTTCTTTTAACTCATGGCTCGTCATTTTTGAAAAGAATGGCCGGCAAAAGCCGGAAGCGCTCGCTTAGATCCCGAAGCCCGAAGGAGGGGCTAAGGGACTGGCGGTCCTCGGTCGGGGCAACCCGAATCTTCCTCAAGAGTCCCCACACCCCAAGAGCCAAGGAAAGAAGCCGGTCGGCGGGGCTCGGTCGCCTCCACCCATTCTTTGATCGCTCACCCAGCGGGCCAAGCGCGGCGTTCGGTCCCGGCTCTCGCAGCGGAGGAGGTTCCCATCATCCACTCGAGAGCTTGAGTGCGGCCGATCGGAGGAATACCGAAAGAAGCCCATGGCGCTCTGCGCTTCTCTACTGTATGGGGGTCGACAAAGTCATGGCCGAAATTTGGTGGCCGAATCGATGGTAATTTTACTTTCTTAGTCTCGTAATTTCCTTCTTATCTTTGTTCGACCGACTAACCAACCTTCGACTGAATTTCGCGAGGAAGGGCAAGGCTTTAAGCGAGGCGCGCGCGAAATATGACAAGCTCCTCCATCCGAAGAAGGAGGCCCTCAAAGCGGGGAGGATGGCCAAGGGCGGTCATCAAAAGAGGAACAAGGAGCTTGCCGGCGGTGAACGCTCTGGCTGACCTTGAATCCGTCGAGAAGGAGAAAACCGAGGTTGGAGCCGTAAATGCCGTGCGGCGCGGTCAGTGGTGGCCAAGGCGTCGGAGAGGCTGCGATCGAGCAATTTTACAACGCTCTTGGCGGTAGCGGGTGTTGAATACCGACCACAGATCAATTTCGATGACAAGATGATCAAGCCCACGCACTATGTCCGAAAATAACAAGATCATGTTGCTGCGAGAATATGGCGAAGCGAGGCACGCGTCATTCGCCCGACCACCATTCTCTTTTTGAAGCCCGCTGCGGCGGTGTAATTTTGTAACTTGCCTTGGGCGACAATATTTACGCGCCGTGCGGTTCTTTTATTCGTGGCGCTTCGGCTTGGCGGCGTCCTATTTGTAATGACAATCTTTATTTGCTTTTCATTTATGCCCGTTTGAATTTATGTTGCAATTTCTGCGTACTTGCATTTATTCGCCTTGTTCATTTGGAACTTGTGGGCGCTCGGGCCGTTCGTCTCCGCCGATGGCGCTCGTTGTTGGTCGTTTTTCTTTGCGGCGCCTTGTATGCTTATTTTTCTCTAAGTCTTTGAATTTTAAGGCCGTTCGGTCGTCATTCGTGCTTATTTCAAAGCATCCATTCTTTGATAAGTTAATGTCCATACGGGGCCTTGGATCGCCTCGGCGATCTCACGATCGAGCCCTTTCGATGGCATTTAAGTAGATCGTTTTCGTGACCTCACCGTGATGGGTTATTACTTAACCTTTGGGCCATTTCCGATGGCACTCGGCGTGAGATCGTTTCGACGACCTAGCATTGTTGGGCCATTTTCGATGGCACTTTCGGTTGGGACCGCTTCGGCCGGTCGCTCGATTGAATCGTTTCCGACGATCTAAGATTTCGCGAGTTTAACCGCCAGGCCATTCGATGGCACTTTCGGTTGGGACCGTTTACGACGGCCGCTCGATTCGAATCGTTTCGACGATCTAAGATTTCTTGAGTTTTAACCGCTTGGGCCATTCGATGGCACTCGGTTGAGACCATTTCGATGGTCGCCGATTTAGATCGTTTCGACGATCCGATTAACTTCGATAAGTCGTCGATCGCTCCTTTGCCACGGGCAATCTTGAGCGGCCGGTCATACATTCTTGCGAGAAAGTAAAGAACACATCATGTTTTCAAAGGTCGAGCCTCTGTAAAAAACCCGATGGGAAAAGAAGCGCTGCACGCTTTCATTAATAGATCGGTCGTTATTACATTCAAATCACTTGTTACATTCAAGCGTAATACTTCCTAAGTTTTCTGCATTCCATGTTCGGGGATAGTCGCCCATTCATGGTTTGCGGCTCGTATGCTCCTTTGCCGGGTCTTCGCGATGACTCGTCACGGACCTTCCCAATTTGGCGCCCGACTTCCGCTTGCGTGCATTCTTGTTTCCCACGTCGGCCCGTCTTAGAACGAGGTGGCCGACCGAAATTCCCTCTTTTGAACTCGAGCGTTGTACTGGGCCGCGACCTTACATTTGATCAATTGCTCTCTTAGCGAAGCTTGGGTGCGCAGATTCTTCAATTAAGTCCAACTCTTCTCGGATATAGCGGTGGTTGTCAACCATCAGGGGGGTTTGAAGTCCTCCATTCGGCTCGCCCATTTCTATGGGTATCACGGCGATCGGCCGATACACCATCTGAAGGCGACTCCGATCTGCCGATGAATGAGGGTAAATCAGGCAGGCCCATAGAACGGATGCGCAGCTCTTCGACCCGTTCCTTTCGCCCCGTCCGATCTTACGCCAAAACCACGCAGAATTACCACGTTGGCCGCCTGACTTGGCGTTGGTGCAGTGTTAACAGGAGGTGAAACTTTATTTCACCCCAATTCGCCAACATTTCTGCGAATCTCTTGTCGTGAACCCAGGTGCCGTTATGCATTATCAGCTGGCACGGGAATCCCAAAAGCGGGCTAGCACACACCGTCAGAAGAACTTCTTGACTTTGGCCGATGTGATTGTTGCAAAGCGGCTCGGCCTCGATCCACTTAGTGAAGTAATCTCACGCCCACGATCAAGAATTTGAACCGGCACAGGCGGTGGAAAGCGGGCCTAGAAGATCCATGCCCCACCAAAGTGAGCGGCCAAGGTGAGACAAGACTTTGTAACTCGAGGAGGGTGCAATGTGGACATCGGCATGCACTTGGCATTTCTTGCACTTCGAGCGAGTTTCTTGGCGTCCTCGTCCATGGTCGGCCAATAGTAGCCGACCCTGAGCCTTTTTTCGCAATGGAGCGAGCGCCACGGTGACTCCACAAACACCTTCATGAATGTCCCTCAACACATGGTGGTGGCCGGCCAGAGCGTGAAGACACCTTAGCAATGGAGAGGAGAATCCTTGCATAACCTTCCTTCATACATGCAGTGCTTGGTCGCTCTGAGTCGACCAACTTAGCTTGCTTTGGATCGCTCGGCTCTTCTCCTTCCACAATATACCTCGGGATGGGGCGATCCAATCAATCATCAATGCATTGACACATAGAACGACCAACGGCATCGACTTGGCTTGGTTGAAACGCTTCGGCCTATTTAATGTTTCTTGAATCACACTTCTATGATTCCACAGAGTTTTGGTACTTGCCCGGCCGACGGGATATCTGCTCGAACATTTTCGGTCCGAGGCACATGTACCACCATTTCTTCTGGTCGAATTGCTTGAGCGGTTCTCTCTCTTGCTAGATAACTTTTCAAAGACGCGTCGTCTTTAGCATCATACAATTCTTTGATCTGTGAGACTACGAGTAGGGAATCGATCCGAGCTCAACCCGGTCAACATTGAAGTCTCTGGCGAAATGCGGGCAGTCGCTTATACACGCCTCGTATTCGGCCCGATTGTTTGAAGTGTGGAGCGCAAAGGTTAAAGACTTCTGAGCAAGGCCTTACGAATTCTCTAGTATTAGGCCGGCCCCACTCCCTTGCTATTAGGCGACCCATCGTGCAAAGACCAGTGTCGTTCGAAAATTGATCTTCCGGGTAGGAGTCATTTACGCTATAAAGTCGGCCAATACACGTGCTTTGCGGCCGATCTAGATTCAAATTTGATGCCAAACTCACCGAGTTCTACCAGCCCACTTTATCATTCTTCCCGCGGTCCGGCCGATGAAGGACTTGCCTTATAAGTGGTCGGTCCTTACCACGACTGGTGGGCCACAAAGTAGGTCTCAACCTTCTAGCGGCTATTAGAAGTGCAAGGGCAAACTTCTACATCTTACGGTATCTCGGTTCGGGCCTCGAGGTACTTTGCTTATGAAATAAACCGGATTACGCTTTAGATCGTTTTCTCTAACTAGCACGACCAGCGAGAACTTCTTCATGGCGGCTAATGAGATATAACGTCTCGCCCCAGTGCGGCTTAGCCATGATCGGCGGGCTAATCAAGGCTTGTTTTAACTCATCCAATGCTCGGCATTGCATTGCTCGGTCCACTCAAAATCCACTTCCTTCTTGGCCGGTCTAAACGATGGAAGCGACTTGCGGCCGCTTTGGGGATGAATCTGGATAAGAGCGCCACCATACCATTTAGCTCGTTGTATTTCTTTTTCGATGTGGGCGGCCTCATATCGGCGACCGCCTCACACTTTTCGTGGTTCGCTTATCCTCTTTTCGATCGGTGAAAACCCAAGAATCGTGACCCTCACTCCAAAGGTACACTTTTAGAGGATTAAGTCTAAGCGAGTTCCTCCTAGCTTCTTCAAATATTTCTCTGACGAAGTCGCTCACGTGATCCGGGTGATTCACGCTTTTAATGATCATGTCGTCGGATACACCTCACGAGATGCGGCCGATCTGTCTTTTAAAAATCTTGTTCATCATCCATTGGTAGGTCGCTCCAGGCGTTCTTGAACCGAAGGCATCACCTTATCTTGAAAATTTCCGATCGGTCATGAAGGCCGTCTTGTGCCGTCGTCGGGCGGATACATCGTGATCGATTGTATCGAGTAAGCATCCGAGAAAAACGATGGTTTGTAGCAGAGGCACCATCGACCCGGCTTGTCAATGTTGGGCACGGGAAAGGCATCCTTTCGGGCATGCCCCATTTAGATCGATATAGTCCACACACATCCTCCATTTTCCATTCTTCTTTTTAACCAAAGACGACGTTGGGCGGCCGGTCGTGTATTTGATCTCTTCTATAAAATTGGCCTTTATGAGGTCCTCAGCGGCCTTAGCGGCTTGAGATTTTCCTCGTTACGAGTACGTCTTCTTTGAAGCGGCCAAACCGGCCCTTCATCGACGGAAAGTTGATGGCGAGCCACTTCGATAGGGATGCGGGCATGTCGATGCTCGCCATGCAAGCAGTCGGCATAGTCTTTTAAGCCTTTGTACAAGATCTTGCTTCACTTGCTCTCGGTAGGTCGCTCACAGAAGCTTCACCGCTTTTGGATGGGTCGTCACCCAATTGAACGTCTTCCAACTCTCCATGAGGCTCGGTCTTATCTCGGCGTGCTTGGTTCTCGAGCCAAATCACCATCATTGTCTTACGTCGCTATCCGGATCATACCGAGCATCCAAATCGGCGACATTGACTTGATGGCCTTCACTAGTGCTTTGAGCGTTCGGGCCACGATCTACCTCGTCACATATTTCTTGGTATAGGCGTGGCTTCTTCTTGTTGATTCAAGGTCGGCGCCGGGGTAACTACTTGGTCGATCGCTTTGCTATAGAATTTCATTTTTAGATGCACCGATTGATGTAACGGCCTCTAGCTTACCCAAAGTCGGCCTACCAATAATACATTGATAGCGAGGATTTGAGGGGAGTACAAGAGAACGTCGTCTGGACCGTCCCGCATGCAGTGCTATCCCCGTGTCGTCACCAAACGTGACCATCACCTCGATCGTTCCCAGCGGATAGTGTCGTCACCCGTTGAACCTGACCATTAGAGGAGTAGGCTCGGCACGGGAATTATCTCGCCGATCAACCTTTATCTTGTCGATCAAGCCTTCAAACATTATATCGGTAGAGCTACCTTGATCGACCGAGGATTCTCTGCATACTTACGTGTTTGCCATAACATACGATTACGGTGGAACATAGCTATTAGGTTTGCGGTAAATGCAGTCGCTATCATCGAGCGAGATGGGAGATGCGCCGAGGCCGGTGGTGGTCTTGAGGTGGATGCAACCATTAACAACTCGTCCCACTTTCTCTTAGTGGCTTTATTAGATTCCTGCGATCCGGGGTTTCCACCATGAATAACCATCGCAACATTACGGCCTCTGGATCGCCGAAAGTGTCACGATCTTGGTCGATCCTTGTTTTGGGTGCCTTCTATGGCGGCCCTTTCTCTCTGTGCGGATCGGCTTCTTTCGAACTTCTCTTGAGGTCGGTCGCCTTCCTCGGCCTCACATACTTTCCCAACTTGCCTTTACGGATCGGCTCTTGATGTCATCTTTAAGGGCCATCTGATCGTTGGTATCGTGCCCTTTACTCTTGTGGTAGCGGCGGTATCTTTTGGTCGGTCGTGCCCTCTTCTTGAGCACGAGTGGTTCGGGCCTTGCTTAACTCCCACAAACTCATTATTCGACACTCATTTGTAGATGCGTGCAATGGAGGTGTTGAGTCGAGTGCGATGATCGAACTTTTGTCTCGAAAGTCGGGCCGATTGTCGCGGCGACCTTCATGCCCTTTGGCCGCTTCTTCATTTTCTTCTTTAGGTCGTGCGCGGACGGCCTTTCTTCTTGCCGGAGTTTCTTCATCTGCATGTGGGCGTTAGCCCTTGTCGAGAAGTGGTGAGATCTGGTAATGATTCAATGTAAACTCTTCAACGAATCGGTGGTCGATCGAATACCCCGCTTCAGATATTTACGACTTGTCCTTGTCGACAAGTCACGCGAGCAGACTCGACCTCGGTGTTAAACCGGTCGATGTCTTTCGTCTCAACGTCTCATTATCTCCTTGAACAACGAGTCCAAGTATTCTTCATACCAGGTATTGGCGGTTTGCGGTGTAGTGAGACAAGAATATTCTAATCAGTGTCGTCCCACGAGAGATGGTATTGGGCGCAAAGACTCCCACCATTCCAATGCTCGTAGTCCAACGATCGGGGAAAAAGCCTGCATTTCATGGTCGGTCCCAATTCCTCATGAGCGGCGATAATTATTGAAATAACGGAGATGCTTGTGCGGATCTCCTCGGCCACAAACTTGTTGAGATTGGGCGGCTTGCGAGATCTCTCGGAATCTTATAACGCTGATCTCTCGGAGAAGCGGGCCATGTTCGTCCCGAATGCCGTTCGACCCAAAGGTTGCATTGCGAGGCATGCCTCGTTGCCGGCATTCCATAGAATCCTCGGATGGGCGGTTGGCGGTAGGCGAGGAGGCCTTACGGGCGCTTCGCTGGCCTCTCTCTAGGCCGTCGCGACGCGTCCTAATTCTTCCATTTACGTACTCTTCCGGCTCTTCACGAGAATCCCAAGATCACGCTTCTCGGCCAAGCGTGACCGGACGACTCATTAGAGGAGTATCACGGTGAAGCGGCGGCCGCGTCGGGGCGGTAGGCGGAATCTTCATAGTCATCGGACATTGAGCGCGCGTCTGGCGCGTTCTCGCCGGGGCGACTGCGTGCCACTGCTTCTTGGCCGGAGAATGATGAGTAGTGCTCTCGGCGAAAATGCTCCTGCGAGAGGAGGCGGTGTCTTGGCGGCCGGCCAACGAAGTGAAGGTTCTCCGTCTTCCGCGCGCGGCGGCGGAATCGAACCTCTTTCATCTTTGGGAGATGAGTGCATCTCGATCTGCGATCACTTGATTCTTGTTTTGCAAGATCTGCAAAGCGGCTTGAGTAACATGGTCGGCGAGGTTCTCGGATGCCCGCTTCAATCGGCTCGGGCGGTAGGTCTCGAGAGCGGCCGGATGGATCTGGCGGAGGACCGGTCCACGGCCGTCGTGCCTGAAAGGTTCTTGTCGTGGAAGTCCTTGAGATTCGTGGTATCATGCGCAGCCCGCCACTCCGAGTCTCTGCTTCTTTGGATTGCGCGGAGGATTGAGTCGAAGTGGCCCGCGTGCGGGGCGGTCGCGTGGAGCCATAAGAGAGGTAGGATAGCGCGCGGGCCTCCCACTTTGTGGTCGCCCGATTGATCGTACCTTGACCAATGAAGTGTTGAAGTGTTTGTTGCTTCGTCGATGGGCGGTCGTTGAGAGGGGTTGAAAGGACCAGGTCCCGGCTTCACGCGTTGAGCACCTCGGGTGGTACTGCAAAGACACTCAAGACGATCTAGTGAGAGGTCGCTCGAGCGGATAACACAAGGTTAGAGAACGTGCACGATGCCATGTGCGAATGGCGTGTATATCTGATGATGTCCCAGCCGATTCTGCGAAATTTGTGGCGAATGCGCTCAAGCGGCGTGTTGGGCGATCGTGATGGGTGGGCGCGAGTCCAATTGCTCGTTGGCGATCCTCGTATTTGCTAATACACCCGGGAACACCTCGGGCTATAAATTACTATCGTTTCTAGACGCTTACTCGGGCTACAATCAAATTACGATGTACCCCCTGATCAACACAAGACAGCCTTCATGACGGATCATGGCAACTTTCAATACAAGGTAATGCCGTTCGGCCTAAAAGCGGCTGGAGGCGACCTACCGGTACATGATGAACAAGATCTTCAAGAGGCAGATCGGCCGGATTTCCGAGGTGTATCTAGACAACATGATCATTAAAAGTATGGCCGACCCAGATCATGTGAGCGACCTAAGAGAGGTCTTCGAAGAAGCCAGGAAGAATTCACTTAGGCTAAATCCAGAAAAGTGTACTTTTGGGGTGAGGGCGTAATTTTGGGCTTTCACCTACTTGAAGAGGAATAGAAGCCAATCTGAAAAGTGCGGGCGGTCGTAGAGATGAGGCCCTACCACCAAAAAGAAATACAAGCTATTTGAATGGCATGGTAGTTGCCTTATCCAAATTCATTCCAAAAGCGGCTGTAAGTCGCTTTCGTTATTCGAACTCTGAAGAAAGACCGCAATTTTGAGTGGGCCAGACCAATGCCGAGCATTGGGCGAGTTAAAAGAAGCTTTGACTAACCCGCCGATTATGACCAAGCCGTTTGCGTGAAAGCGTGTATCTATACTTAGCAATAACGAGAAGAAGTTTTGAGTCTTTGTGTTAGTCGGGAAAAGCGACTTAAAGCGAAATCCGGTCTACTTCATCGATAAAAAAATCTGCGAGGGCCCGAGTTGAGGTATCGGAAAATAGAAAAATTTGCCTTTGCACTTCTAGTGGCGCTCGAAGGTTGAGACCACTGCTTTGTAGCCCACTGTGTCGTGGTGCGGGCCGATCAACCAATCGAGCAAGTCCTCCATCGGCGGACACAGCGGGAAGAATGATAAAGTGGGCGATAGAACTCGATGAATTTGGGATTAAGTTTGAATCGGTCGTTCGCCGCCAAAGCACAAGTCTTGGCCGACTTCATAAACTGAAATGACTCGGTCCTGAGGAGCGACCAACAACGACACGGACTTTGCGTAGATGGGTCGTCCAATAGTAAAGCGATGGAGGCGGGCGATATTAGAGAATTCAGAAGGACTCGCTGTGGAGGTGTCCTTGACTTTTGCCTTCCACACCTCGAACAACCAAGCCGAATATGAGGCGTGCATAGCCGGCCTGTAGCTTGCGAGAGATTTCAATGTCGATCGTGTGGAACTACACTTGATTCCTGTTGGTTGTTTCTCAAATCAAAGAATTGTATGATGCGAGGCGATGTGCTCAAAAGCTATCTGGCGAGGTAAGGAACTTCTCAAACGGTTTGGCCAGAAAGCGAAGTAAAGCATGTGCTTAGGACTGAGAATGTTCGAGCAGACATTCTCTCAAAACTAGCAAGTACTAAGACCCCTGGAAATCACAGAAGTTTGATCTAGGAAACGTTAAATCGGCCGAGCGTATCGACCAAGCCAAGCCAACCTCGTAGTTCTATGTGTTGATCAAGAGAAAGAAATGGATCGCCCCGTTCTTGATACATTGTTGAAGGGGAAGTGCCAAGCGACCAAAAGCAGGCGAAATTGGTCAGGTTAAGGGCGACCAAATATTCAGTGATAGAAGGAAAATTATATCGAAGAGGATTCTCATCTCCACTGCTATAAGATGTCTTACGTCGGTCGAAGCCGATCATGTGTTAAGAGATATCCATGAGGGGCGTTTGTGGAAGCCATGAGGGCGCTCGTTCCATTTCGAAGAAAGCTCTCCGGTAGGCTATTCTTGGCGAGCCATGGGCGAAGATGCTAAAGTTGGTTGAGAAATGCAAGAAATGTCAAGTACATCTTGATGTTCATGTCGCACCATCGTCGTCGAGTGCAAAGTCTCGTCTCACCTTGGCGTTCACTTTGGTGGGGCAAGGACACAGTAGGGCCGTTTCCACTGCCCGGGCAGTTCAAATTCTTGAGTGTGGCGATTGACTATTTCACAAAGTGGATCGGTAGAGAGCCTCTTGCAACTATCACATCGGCAAAAAGTAAAGCAAGTTCTTCGGCCAGGTGTGTATTTAGCCCGTTTTGAGTTCCACAACAATTGATAACGAACAATGGTACCCGAGTTCACGGACAAGAGGTTCGAGAGAAATGTTGGCGACTTAGGGGTGAAAGCGGCGTTTTACCTCGGTCGAACATCCACGAGACTAACGGCCAAGTGAGCGAAGCAACATAGTTATCTGCGTGGTTTGAAGCGAAGGCGGCAAAGCAAAGGGAATTGGGTCGAAGAGGCTGCGATCCGTTCTTTGGGCGTATGGGGCGACCCCCATTCATCGGCCGAAGTCACCTTCGGACTTGTGTATGGGCGATCTTTGTCATACCCATAGAGATGGCGAACTAAATTGGAGAACTTTGAATCCCCACAACGGCGTGACAACGGCCAGAGCTATTCGAGAGGAGTTAGACACGATTGAAGAAGCGCACCCAAGCCTCACTTAGAGAACAATTGATCAAGCGAGAAGGTCGCACTAGGTACAACACTTTCGCGTTCAAAGAGAGACTTCACGATCGGTCGGCTTCGTCTGAAGCGCGGATGCCGAAACAAGAATGCGTCGAGGAAAGCTAGCACCAAATTGGGAAGGTCCATATCGAGTCGTAAAGAAGACCAGGCAAGGGCATACAGTGGAAACCATGGAAGAACAACTATCCCCGAACATGGAGCGAGATAAACTCGTAAAATACTATGCGACCATTAATGAAAGACAGCAGCGCTTTTTCCCATTCGGGTTTTTCTTGAGGCACGACCTTTGAAAATTGCTTTGTAATTTACTTTCTACTTAAAAGAATGTATGTCCGGTCGCTCAAATGTGCTCATGGAAAAGGAGCGGCCGAAGAATCATCAAACGAAAATGGGTCGTCGAAACGACCTACCTCGAGTGCCATCGAAATGGCCCAAGGGTTAAGTAATAACCCACCATAGTAGGTCTTCGAAACGATCTATATCGAGCGCCATCAAAATGGCCCCGAGGGTTAAGTAATAACCCACCATAGTAGGTCGTCGAAACGATCTACATCGAGTGCCATCGAAATGGCCCATCGAGTGCCACTGAGTGGGCGCAAACAATATATACTGGGTAAGAAATACCCCTCTCCTAAGTCTTGTAGAAGCGGACCATACAGTCGCGTCAGAAAAGACTCGAGCGTTGTCGTCGAGCGACGACTGGCAGTGTTTGTAAACTTGGAGAAATATAAACTCAAACAATATAAACTCAAACAAGCGAAATTAAACAAAAGAAATTGTCATTACAAACAAAGGACGCCCGGTCGAAGCCGAGCGCCCAACTATTAAAACTGCACGAAGGCAGGAATATTGTTGTGCCTGAAGGCAAGTCAAAGTATTACAAAAATCACTCCGCTCGCAGGCGGGCTTCAAAATAGGACCGAGCTAGGGCGAACAGTATTACCCTGCTCATCAAATTCCTCGGGCAACATGATCTTGTTGTTCTCTACATAGTGGTCGGGCTTTATCAGGTTCTCATCGAAATTGATGGATAGGTCTGAGTTCAGCACCCGCACCTGACCAAGAGCATTATAAAATTGCTCGATCATTGCACCATAGCATGCCCGGCTATCGCGAACTTGAGCTTCATCGGCCTGCAGGTCTCCCACTCGGCCTTTTCCTTTTCCAAGACTTCAAAGGTCGGTCTTCAAATTTGTCACTTGAACTTGAAATTCCTTGTTCTTCTTCGACAGCTTGGCCCAGTCCTCATCGACCACTATGTAACACCGGAAATAATTTAATTAAATTGTTAATTGAATTATTAAGTTCATTAGAGTGTGATTGATAAAGAAAAAATAAATGTGTTATTCGGGAGGTGGATCGGGTAATAGAAGGGGTGTTGGCGTGGAGGGCCAAATGTTCAGGCCCACGGCTTAAACCACTAGGAGTCTAAGCCCAGAGGCTCTCATTTTATTTGTATTGTGAGAGAGTTGCGAAAATTTGAGAGAGAGTGAGAAGGAAGAGATCGCCTAGCGCTAAGAAGGGAGAAGGAAGAGGAATCATCTCGAGTTTCGCACTGTAAGAGTTCTATGCCGTTCCTTCTCTTTTCCATTGTGTTGTATCATTCGATCCTTACTCCATTGTATTGATTCCTCGTTGATCGAAAGGTGGCGAGATTACGGTTTTGAAGGAGGAAGGAGGCGTTTAGTTCGTGGTGTTCTTTGGGTTCTTGCACGTGATTCTCTTAACCATTGCGTTAGGAACATCGAAAAATTTAAGGTAAGGGTGGCGTTTACGTTTAACATAATTGGGTATAGGTAGGGTTTTATGGGGTTTTGTGGCGTTTGATGAATTTGGGATTGTTGATAAATTCGATATATTGTGTGATGTTTGATGAATTGAAATTTTGGAGAAAATTTGTGATGTTGTCTTGCTGAATTTGATGTTGTGTTGCATGAATTAATGAATTGTTAGAATAAGATTTGATGGATTTGGAGGCTTGAAATGATGAATGATTCGGTTTTGATGTTGGGGATGATTGGGAAGAATTCATGATGTGAACCTAGTTGGGTAGGATCTTTGAATTTCGCATTTTACGCACGTTACACGATTTACTGCGATTTCGCGCCCCGATTGCGCTCGATCCACGCCCCAAAGCGCAGGTGAGATGCAATTAGTGTGCATTCACCTTGTCGCTCCCGATCGCGCTGACTCGCGCTCGGAGCGCGAAGTCACTATTTACAACATTTTCTTTAAAATGCTTTGTCACGTTTTGAAAAATTGATATCTTGCGAGCGGGAACCCGATTGAGGTGTTCTAAAATGCGTTGGAAAGCTTATTCAGAGGCCTAACTGAATATTCTATTTTTAAGGCAAAATAAACCGTTTATTGTTGCTGTATTTATTAAGTAAATGGTGTTGTTTTATGAAAGTTGTGATACTATGTTTATATAAGTGATTTCTTGTGAAATGTTATACTACTAGTGTTCTAATTGACTATGGCTAGATCATGGTTTACCACTAAGGTCGAGAAATTCGTTGATGTATTTTCTCTGTTTGGCTACCATGTGAACCTCACCAACTTTCAGAGAATAATTTCTTACGGAGTGGCCAAGGCTGTGGTGAGTTGTAACTTAGTGGGAGAAATCCCATAGTCAATCAGGATACTATTTTATATCACCACTAAACCAAAAAGATAAGCGAAATATATATATATCCTCTATAATGATGTTGGTGTGTACGATTATGATGATTTGCGGTGAATGTTCTCTGAGTATAATTATGATGATGTTGTAGTATGAATTGTGTGAAATGTGACGAGTTCACTCTATGAGTGATTATGACGATGTGATATCTATGAGTGATGAATTGCGACGAATACAACTATGAGTGTTTTATGATGATGATGGGGGGTATTTTGATGAAATGCACATGTGTATATATAGTCTCATGGCATGTGCATAATTGTGAAGAATAGGCTTCGGCCTCCTAATTGTGATGAATATGGTACCATCATGCATATGCCACAGTGGGGTTGCATCTTCATACATAATCATGTCCAATGAATTGATGTTGTTTGTGATTTGAAATTTTAGTCTTTGTGTGATTATGATGTGGTGATGATGACAATATTGAGCGAATGCTGCTCCTTTTTTTTATTAAGTACTCGATTATGTTTTATTGAAATTCTCACCCTTACACTTGGAATGTTGCTCTGTTGTTGTGGCAGTGGCTGCAGTAACCAGCGAGTGAAGGTCTAGCTGCCTTCTTTGTTAGCTGTCGGGAAGTCTGTTTGTGTCGCTCTCTGATACCGTAGCACCTAGTGTAACACCCCCTTATCTAATCAATTCGATCTACTAAATTAAAATCAGAGTTTCAAAATTCCACTCAAAGGAGGGCTACATTTGATGATTTAAAAAGGAAAACAGAAATTCAATTAAGTTCAAACAATTGCACGGCATTATACTAAGCATGTAATCATGCGCATCACATCGGCAAAAGGGTCTAAGCCCACAACACCAGGCACCTCGGCCATAACAGAAGGCACCTCGGCCAGTAAGACATCAAGTCATAATACATAGTAAAAGTTACAACAAAACATGATAGTTTTAGTTCAAAAGATTATCTAGCAGAAAATACACAAGTTCGGCATAAAAGCACTAAAATCTACTCGACCCCAACCCAGTGTTACACGACCCGGAGCGGTACACAACCCGACTTGAGCTAGGCACAACCATCACTCATGTGTACTGCAAAGTTGCCCGAGCATGAGAAGCAACATAAAGCGCCTAGGGTGAGTCTCTTAACACAAGTAATATAATGTGAAGAAAGCTTAAGGTTAGAGATAGCACTAAAGCACCTCGGTTCATAAAGCGACCCACTCACAGATAGTTCAAACAACCACAACAATTATCAATCATTTCAAAACACATTAAATTATGAAATGTATGCATGTATGCAACTTGACCACATGGCATTATGCAATGAGGTACCTCCACTTGCCGTCGTTATTTAGCCTATTGGCTCTCCGTGAGTTACTCATGCGTTATTTGATATGGAGGCCAGAAGTCCTACCACATCGTAGGCCGAAACCTCCTCCGTCGTAATATGCACATGAATATGTGACTTCATGACAAATGCAATCACACACCAATCAAACATAACGCTTTGTGAATGCTTGCACCGAAATGCGTTCACGTCGTTACTCGCGTCGTTAACTCGTGGTTCTACTCCGCCGTTCTACTCAAAGTCGCTCGCACCGGCGTCTACACCATCTAGACATCATCACGGTGCTAAGGTCGACCCTACTGCACCCAGGTAGAATCACCCTAGGACCTACAACCGAGCCTCTCCGATCACTTCGCGCACTCAACAACCGAGCCTCCGATCACCTCGGCACTCCATGGTGGACTAATTGTCACACCAGGACCGCAACGACGACACTTAGGGACCAAAATGTCACCTAAGGACCAAAATGGACTTAATCGCTCCCATACTTGGCACACTTGGTGCTAAAATAGCACTCACGGTGGCGCCCCACAATGTGCTAGGCAACATTGGCGCTAACGTCACCTCGGCACACTATGTGTGTACCTCTCGGCTAACTACTCCAACTCGGCATTCTACATCACCTCGGCACCTAGCTCGGCTTTGGCACCTCGGCATGTTACACTCAAACCCTCACTTGGTAGCGCTCACGATTCGCACTCCTCACACTAAAATCATCTAACTCGTGGGGATTCACTTCTTGGCATTCCCTGGTTCAGTTCACCTACACTTAGGCATTTGGGCGTTTCACCTCGGTGACGCTACCTCGGCCTGAGGACCTCGGTTCACTACCTCTACACCTCGGTAACCTTAAGGCGAAACACCTACACTTCGATTTATGCGTCCCTTGTAACACCCCATTTCTACCCGGTAATTTAATTCAAAAATCAGAGTATAAAAATTCATTTCTCAATTAAAATCATCCAATGGGATGCTACACTTATCTCTTTAAAAATCATTCAACAATCATCTCAGCTCAATAGCAGTTCAAATACGTAACACCATAGAATAAACCCGTGGGAAAATAATTTCACATAACGCAGCGGAAAATAGATCATAATCTCAACAGAATAATCAGAAGTCTCAAAACAATACAAGTAAGGCTCAACAAGGAGCAAAAGCGAACAACTATAGTTCATAACCCATCCCCAGGTGCTACGTGATCGAGCGCAGGCGACTCGTGGAATAGTGAAGGTAGAAGGCCCTCACTCATGACTACCCGTGGTAAACAACAACGAAAGGGTGAGTCTCGAACTATATAATAAAAGTGATAATAGGCAATATATACAATCACGATTCACAAAGACAATCAATCACACCAATCATCACTCGATAATATTCATGCACTCATGTGAATGTATGCAATGTAGTTATGCATGTGGTACCATTTGCCTCCGGCATTCTCAATATTTGCCCTCTCCGGCCCGAGCCTCATCATCAAATGGAGTCCTCATGACTCGCCCTCCCGGCGCCTCTTAGGCTTCACAATCGGTTTATAAGCTCTACGATCACGGTAGAATGTATGCATGAGACTCCATGTAACAACACAAACACATTCTCAAACATCTCGATCCACGCACTAACTCTTACCTCATTATTAATCTCATTTTATAGCCCTCATGGCTTGGCCTTCCGGCTCATGCCCCCATGGCATCCTCGATCCATCTCAAGATACACTCCAACACAATTAAGTCCCGAGGACTAATCTCATCTAGAGGACTCAACCTCACTCAGGACCTAAACCACCATCTAGGACCAAAACAATCATCTAGGGACCAAACTGTCACCTAGGAACCAAAAATAAAGACACGCTTAGGCACTTGGCGGCACTAGGCGCCAACTTCCCCACATTCTCGCCCTCGGTGCAACACAAAGACTAGCGCGCGCGGCTTCAACTAACTTAGCGCCCCTGTGGCAACACAACATCGGGCGCCACTTTTCTAGCACTGGCGCCCCTGCAGGCAGCCTGACCTAGACACAAACCTGACACCAACTCGAGACACAACTTCGAACACGGTGCACTCGGCCTTGGCGCCACAGCGCGCACAGATTTAGCGCCCGCCGCTCCCAAGACTCACAACACTTGCAAACAGAAAACCACTCGAGCAAAATGTTTAAAAATGTTTTTGGGCGAGTAAATACAAAATATGGCGCGGTGAAATATGCCCGAAAATGCAAGTCTCACTCAACCCACCCCATTTACACACACAAAAACCACCCCACCGGACATTTGTAAAATAACACCGCAACTGAAAACTACTCGAGCAAAACACTTAAAATTGGATTTGGGCGGTGAATGCAAAAGTTGTACGGAAAAAATATGTTCGTAAATGTGAGTTTCACTAACCCACCCCATTTACACACACAAAACCACCCCCACGGACATTTGTAAAATAACACCGCAACTGAAAAACCACTCGAGCCAAAAACACTTAAAATTGGATTTGGGCGGTGAATGCAAAAGTTGGCGCGGGAAAATATGTTCGAAATCTAAAAAGCGATTACCTTTGGCGCCCTTTTCCCAAAGAATGTGGCGCCCGCATGCAACACACACACACGCGATCAAGCTCAAAGTGACACAGCGCCATTCAGGCACCCCGGGCGACATTTGGCGCCCATCATCGACACACACACACCCAACACGCAAAGCGAGCACGCAGGCGCCATTTTCCCGGCAACTTGGCGCCACGACAGAACACACCTTCACAAAGACACACTCCAAAGACATGAACGGTGCCTGGGCGCCATTTTCCCAAAGAATGTGGCGCCTGGCGGCTAACTTCAGAATCACATATTTTCTCACGCGTGAAGCGATTACGTGGCGCCAAATCCACTAGCACATTGGCGCCCATGACCCAAAAACCCCCAATTCACAAACCCTTTCAATTCTAATCATCATATACTACTCAAATACATTGTATAATAATGTCAACACATTCAATTGCACATCATAGCACTCAATCATGCATCAAAACCCAATCAAGAACATAAAACCCCAATTTCAAGCCCTAAATCGATTCCACATACAATTATATTCATTTCAATGACTCAATTCACCAAACAATCATCAATTAACACAAATCCAAGCCTATGATCTACATAAAACACATTATCTCCTCTATTATAGAGTGAGACTCCCTTACCTCTCGAATTAACAGTAGAAACTCTCTTTCTCAAGTCACGCACAAGAACCACAAAGAACTATGGAGCTTTCTCTTCTCCTTTCTCCCTTGCGATTGCTTTCTCCCTCTTCTCCTAGGGTTTGCGCCGATTTCCTCTTCCTTTCTCTCTTCTCTCTTCGCAAGCTCTTTCTTCCTTCTCACAAAATGAGAGCAAATTCCAATTTTGGGTATATGTACATTGGGCCAAGCGCACGCCAGGCCCTTTTACACCCCTCTCCATTTCTTCCACCATTCCTTTAATCAAAAAGAAATCACTAAATTATAACACACTATATTATATTCTAATATAATTAAAACAGTGTAACACTTTAAATAATTTAATCAATTGCTTAATTAAATCATTTAGGGTGTTACAACTCTCCCCCACTTAGGAAATTTCGTCCTCGAAATTCATACACCGAGTCAAACTCTGGATACGACTCCCGCATCCTGCCTCCCGGCTCCCAAGTCATACTCTCACCAAAGACTCCCAACCACACTACCTTGACTAAGGCAATGTCTTTCCTCTCAACACCTTCACTTCTCTATCATCAATCCTCACTGGCATAGTCTCCACCGTGAGGTTCTCACGTACCTCCACATCATCCATGTGTATCACATGAGACGGGTCTGCAATATACTTACGAAGCTGTGACACGTGGAAGACATCGTGCAAGTTCGAAAGATTAGGCGGTAAAGCCACCCTATAAGCAACCTTTCCAACCTCTCTCGGTGATTTGAGTGCGGTCCAATAAACCTTGAGTTAACTTCTTTGCCTTGAGCACGCCTGAACACCGGTCATAGGCGTGACCTCAAGAACACATGCTCACCACTGAAACTCCAAGTCCTTTCTCCTCTTATCATGATAACTTTTACATTCGGCTCTGGGACTCTTTCATTTTCTCCCCTTATCATTTTCACTTTCTCCGTAGTCTCCCTAACCAACTCGGTCCAAGAACAACACTCTCCCGGACTCATGCCAACCTGAAAGGAGTCTCACACTCCGCCATACAAGGCCTCAAAAGGAGCCATCCACATGCTCGAATGATACCAGTTATTATAAGTGAACTCAATCAGTGGGAGATGTGTATCCCACGCACCTCCCTGCTCTAGCACACAAGCTCTCAGAAGATCCTCCAAAGACTGGATGGTTCTCTCTGTCTGACCATCAGTCTGAGGATGATAAGCTGAACTCAACCTCAGCTTGGACCCCAAAGCCTCCTGCAAGCTTCCCCAAAACTCCGATGTAAACCTTGGGTCTCTGTCCGACACAATACTCTTCGGAACCCCATGAAGCTTCACAATCACCTGAATGTATATTCTAGCCAACTTTGTACGGGATGTGTGATGTTGATAGGAATAAAGTGGCGGACTTGGTCAACTTTATCCACAATCACCCAAATAGTGTCGGACCTACAACGATATTTGGCGGCCAAAGTTCCACAAAAGTCCATGGAAATGCTGTCCCACTTCCATTCCGGAATCTCTAAAGGTTGCATCAGCCCCGCAGGCTTCTGATGCTCAATCTTTGACTTCTGGCAAGTCAAACATGCATAAACAAATTGTGCTACATCTCTCTTCATACCAGGCCACCAAAACAGTTTCTTCAGATCATGATACATCTTAGTAGCACCTGGATGAATGCTCAACTTACTCCTATGGCTCTCCTCAAGTATCATCTTCTTCAACTCAGCATCATCCGGAACACAAATTCTGTCCCTGAACCTCAACACACCCTGGGAATCCACCTGTAATCCCCATCTACCGCTTGCTCACCAGCAACCAGCAAGTCTACCAGCTTCACGTCTAACTTCTGGGCGTCTCTGATACTAACCAAGAAGTCATTCCCAATCCTCAGCATACCCAATCTGACACTTCGGGGTGTCACTTCACAAACCAGACTCAAGTCACGGAATTGCTCAATCAACTCCAATTCCCTCACCATCATAGCTGACATATGCAAAGTTTTCCGACTTAAAGCATCAGCCACGACATTAGCTTTGCCGGGGTGATAGTTCAAGCCGAAATCATAATCCTTCAGCAGCTCTAACCAACGCCTGCGTCTCATATTCACTCATCTCGTCAAACAAGTACTTCAGACTCTTGTGATCACTGAACACTTCGAATCTAGTACCATAGAGATAGTGCCTCCAAATCTTCAGCACAAACACAATCGCAGCCAACTCTAAATCATGAGTAGGATAGTTCTTCTCATGCGTCCTCAACTGCCGAGACGCATAAGCAACTACCTTCCCATCCTGCATTAACACACCTCCCAAACCCATCTTGGGCGTCCACGATTACACAACAAAAGGTTGCTTTGGCATAGGCAACACTAACACTGGAGACGTGGTCAACCTTCTCTTCAGCTCTTGGAAGCTCTCTTCACACTTTGCATCCCACACAAAGGCTCTTCCCTTACAGGTCAATTGAGTCAATGGAAGGGCTAGCTTAGAGAACCCTTCAATAAACCTCCCAGTAGTAACGACCAACCCCAAGAAACTCCCGATCTCGATCCACGGACTTTGGGCTCTCCCACCGCAACACGCATCAACCTTGGCCGGATCCACAGCAATACCATCCCTGAAATAATGTGACCCAGAAGCTCACCTCACGCAACTGAACTCACATTTTGACAACTTGGCATACAACTTCCTCTCTTTCAAGACCTCTAGCACCAACCTCAAGTGCTCTGCATGCTCTTCCTCGATTTTGAGTACACCGAATATCATCAATAAAAACAACCACAAACCGATCCGGATAGCTATGGAAGATTCGGTTCATGTACTCCATAAACACCCTCATTGCATTTGTGACACCAAACGGCATTACAGAGTACTCATAATGCCCATACCTCGCTTACGAACGCTTTGTTTTGGATGTCTTCATCCTTCACCTTAATCGGTGATACCCGGACCTCAAGTCAATCTTGCTAAACACTTTAGCACCCACCACCGATCCATCGGATCATCTATCCTCGGGAGAGGATACTTATTCTTAGTAGTTACTTTGTTCGGTTATGCATGAGTCCACGCACGCACGCATACTCCCATCCTTCTTCTTTACCAACAAAACCAGGGCTCCCCATGGTGACACACTAGTCCTCACAAATTTCTTCTCAAGAAGCTCCTCTAATCGCTTCTTCAATTCGCATAACTTCGAGCCGACATCCCAGTGCGGTGCCATGAACCACGGTGCCTAGTACCGAGGCACAAGCTCAATCCCGAACTCAACTTCCCTCTCGGGGGCACACTAGGAATCTCATGCAGGAACACTTCAGGAACTCACACCACACCGCAATCCATCGACTACGACTTGGTTCTCGTGAGACATAGACGCCATCAAAGCAAACAAGCGACCACCCTCTTTCATTACCGCGCGCATTGCTCGTGAGACAACAAAAGCAGACTCTTCCTCTTGGGAAGAAGAAAACTAACAGACTTGTTGAAACGGTTGATGTGCACGTGGTTATCTACTAACGATCCATACCGAGAATCACATCCAACCCACCCAAAGGTAAACAAATCGGATCGACCCGGAAAATCTCTCGCAAAAGACCGAGCCAGAGGACACCTAGCACACATTAGAGAAGTAGTTACCGGACCACTTGGCCGAGTGTCGATAACCATCCTCTCTCCATAGTAGACAACACTAAATTCAACTTTTCAAAGCTGAAACGAAGCAATAAAAGAGTCGCGTAGCACCCGTGTCAATAATAGCAACTAAAGGTGTACCTCACGATATCATTAGGTCCTCTCGAACACCTTGAATGCAAACACTCTCCCGATGGATCTTTCCTTCTTAGGCTTGGTGCACTTGAAGCTAAGGTGACCACTTCACCACGGTTGAAACACACGAACTTCCTTGCGATCACACTCGGATGCCATGTGACCATTCTTCCCACACTTAAAGCATCTCTTCACCTCTACCTTACAATCAAAGCTCTTGTGACACTGGCTTGTCACACTTGAAACACACAACATCGGATGGGCGTCTCCCACGCTTGCTTCTTGCCTCATGGTACCTCCTACCCTCGCAGGACTGCTTCCACCATTATACTTGTTACTACCCGTACCTCTGTTTTCCCTCACACGTGACGTCTCATAAGGCTTACCCCTGTTATGAAATTTCCCCTCCGGTCTCTCATGACCCTAGAGCGGGCATTCTTTGTCTTCCTCATAAATCTGCAGCAGATCTACCAAATCAAAGAAATACTCTAATCTTCTCGATATCCCACACCGCTTGATATCGGCTCTCGATCCATTCTCAAATTTAATGCACTTTGAGAATTCAGCCCCACCAAAGATAATGGGGATAGAACTTGGCCAACTCAGTGAACTTGGCGGCACACTCGATATGAGACATACTTCCTGCCTCGGTTCAAGGAATTCCGGTACTTTCTTACCTCTAACGTCCTCGGGAAATACTTCCTCAAGAATTCCTTTGAACCACGACCCATGTAATCTCCTCTGCGCAAAGACCCAACCTCTCACTGGTCTCCACCACGGTCATCGACCTCTTCGGATAAAGTATGAGTACTGTGCGACTTTCTCGCTCATCGGTCTGCGGCTAATCACCACGAAGATCCTCTCAATCTCCTTCGACCAAGTCAATGCACCATCCGGGTTGTACCTCCCCTTGAAGGTAGGGGGGTTCTCTCTCGGAATGTCGCGGTGTGGGTCTCGATGATTCTGCTGCGTCCCCATAACTTGTGCTATGGCTTGCAGCGCCTCGGCAAGTGCAAAGATCAACTCTTCCGGCCATATCAACCTAACAACTGCGGCATAAACAACCATTCGTAACTAATTCAAGACTCCTAATCATCATACACAACATGACAACCAGACACACTTAGTCGGACCAGAATCGAACTTTTGCTCTGATACCACTAATGTAACACCCCATTTCTACCCGGTAATTTAATTCAAAAATCAGAGTATAAAAATTCATTTCTCAATTAAAATCATCCAATGGGATGCTACACTTATCTCTTTAAAAATCATTCAACAATCATCTCAGCTCACAATAGCAGTTCAAATACGTAATGTAACACCCCAAATAATTTAATTAAGCAATTGATTAAATTATTTAAAGTGTTGCACTATTTTTCTAATTATATTTAATTATAATATAATGTTTATGATAAAGTATTTTATTTTAATAAAAGGGAGTGGTATTGGAAATACCGGAGCTGCAAGCATTGGCCCAGGAGCCCAAGCCCAATGACTTAGGCTCCTAGGAGTGATGCATTTCGCATCATTTGTGCAAAAGAAAGAAAAGAAAGAAAGTTGCGAAAGGAGAGAAGAGAAAGGAGAGGGAAATCGGCGCAAAACCCTAAGGAGAAGAGGGAGAGAGCTTCAAGAGAGAAAGGAGAAGAGGAAAGCTCCATAGTTGCTTTGTGGTTCTTGTACGTGACTCGGAGAAAGAGAGTTCCTACGGTGTAAAATAAGGTAAGGGGAGTCTCACTCTATAATAGAGGAGATAATGCGTTTTATATAGATCATAGGTTTGATTTTGTGTTAATTGATGATTGTTTTGGTGAATTGAGTCATTGAATTGAAAATAATTACATGTGGAATCGATTTAGGGCTTGAAATTGGGGTTTTATGCTCTTGGTTGGGTTTTGATGCATGATTGAGTGCTATGGCGTGCAATTGGATGTGTTGATATTGTTATACAATGTATTTGAGTAATATATGATGATTAGAATTGAAAGGGTTTGTGAATTGGGGTTTTGGGTCATGGGCGCCAAGGTGCTAGGGATTTGGCGCCTGTAATCTTGTTCATAAGCGAGGAAAATATTTGAGTCCGAGTTGCTCTGCCCAGTGGCGCCACATTCTTTGGGAAAATGGCGCCACAGGCAATCGCTGTTCATGTCTTTGGAATGTGTTGGAGTGCAGGTGTTGCTGCACAGGCTCCAAGTTCTTCTGGGAAATGGCGCCAGGTGCCTTGTTTGAGTCTTTGTGAGTGTGTGTCTGGCGTGCAGGCGCCGAATGTGGGTATTTTGGGGCCGGTGAGTGAAACTTGTATTTCGGGCACATTTGCTCGTGCCAAATTTTGTATTCACCTGCCCAAATTCAATTTTAAGTATTTTGGCTCGAGTGGTTTTCTGGTTGCAGGTGTCAATTTGAAAATGTCCCGGTGGGGGTGATTTTGTGTGTGTAAATGGGGTGGGTGAGGGGAACTCACATTTCTGAACATATTTTACTGTGCCAAATTTTGTATTCACCTGCCCAAATTCAATTTTAAGTGTTTTGGCTAGAGTGGTTTCCTGAGTACAGGTCTTATTTTAAAAATGTCTCGGTGGGGGTGACTTTGTGTGTGTAACGGGGGTGGTTTGGGTGAAACTTAATTTTCTGGGCATATTTCACCGTGCCATATTTTGTATTTACCTGCCCAAAAACATTTTTAAACATTTTGGCTCGGGTGGTTTTTAGTTTGAAAGGGTTGAGAGTCTTTGGGTCGATGAGGGGCGCCAAATTGTCTTTGCCGGGCGCTAGTCCAGTGCACAGTATGACAGGCGTATGAAGGCGTATCGAAGTTTGTGTCTAGGTGCAATGTTGCCCGAGGGGCGCCAGACAGCTAGAAAGTGGCGCCAGTGGGCATGTGTTGCCACGGGCGCCAAAATCTTGAAGCTCTGGCGCTAGTCTCGTGTGTTGCACCACGGGCGCTGAATGTGGGGAAAATGGCGCTAGTCTTTGCCAAGTGCCTAAGAGTGTCTTTGTTTTGGTTCCTAGGTGACGCTTTGGTCCCTAGATGATTGTTTTGGTCCTAAATGGTGGTTTAGGTCCTTGAGTGAGGTTGAGTCCTCTAGATGAGATTAGTCCTTGGGACTTAATGGTGTTGAGAGTGTATAATGAGATGACTGATGTAACACCCCATTTCTACCCTGTAATTTAAATCAAAAATCGAGTGTACAAAAATCTTTTCTCGATCATTTTCTAGTTTAGTGTGTTATAAAATAGTGGACTGGGTGACTATGGGATTACTCGGTAATCGATACTTACTTGCAGCGAGTGCATTGGCCACTTTTGCAAGGCTCTCGATGCCCTCAGAAATACACCACATAAAGAAATTCTAGCCTTAGTGGCGAACCACGGTTTAGCCATAGTCATTCAAAGACACTAATAGTATAAATGAATTTAATACTCAATGAAATGGAGCGTCCACAACTCTTTCTCTTAAACAAAACCAGATATCGTAACACGGAAGATAACTCATAGAAATATAGTTTCACATAATGCAATGAAAACAATCATTATCTCAACAAAGATAATCCAAAGAATATCAAAACAAATACATAAAGGCTCAACAAGGAGCAAAGCAGTAACAACAGCCTAAACCCCGCCCCCCAGGTGCTACGTGATCGAGCGCAGGCCAGGCTCGGGAGTAGTGAAGGTGGAAAGCCCTCACTCCTGACTACCTGTGGTAAATGACAACAGAAAGGGGTGAGTCTCGAACTATATAATAAAGGTGATAATAAGCAATATATAAGCATAGTGTACAGCACTCAAACACACCAATCATTAATCAATAATATTCATGCACTAATGAGAATGTATGCAATGTCATCATGCATGTGGTACCATTGGCCCACCGGCCGCCCTCAGGCTTCACAATCATCATACAAGGCCCCCCGGCCGCCCGCAGGCTTCATAATCACTCTATAAGGCCCCCCGGCCGCCCTCAGGCTTCACAAATCATATTATAAACACTACGACCGCAGCCAATGTATGCATGAGACTCCATGTACATCACAACATCATTTCAAACAATTCAATACACCCAATTACTCTTACCTCGGTGTCAATCTCATTTTATAGCCCTCCTGGCTTGGCCCACCGGCCCATGCCCCCATGGCATGCTCAATCACCTCATTATAACCCTCAACACCATTATGTCCCACCGGACTGTCCTCCTCTAGGGTACTCAACCTTACCCAGAGACCTAAACCACCATTTAGGACCAAAACAATCATCTAGGGACCAAACTGTCACCTAGGGACCAAATCAAGACCCTCTTAGACACTTGGCGGACACAGCGCCATTTTCCCCACATTCTCGCCCGCGGTGCAACACAAAGACTAGGCGCCGTAAACTCAAGATTTTGGCGCCCGCTGGCAACACACCAGCGGCGCCACTTTCCTAGCAATCTGGCGCCCCGCAGGCAACACTGAACCTAGACACAAACTCGCACCACGATTTGGACACAAACTAAGACACAGCGGCCACAGTTGGCGCCCCTGTGACCAGCTCACCCAACACCTCTAAACCAAAAACCACCCGAGCCAAAATGTTTAAAAATGAATTTGGGCGGGTAAACACAAAATTTGGCACAGATGAAATATGCCTAGAAAAGTAAGTTTCACTCCCGGGCTCCAAAACACACCCAAAACGAGCCCCTACCGGGACATTTTCAAAAATACACTTGCAATCGAGAAAACCACCCGAGCCAAAACACTTAAAATTGAAAGTTGGCAGTGAATACAAAAGTTGCACGAGAAAATATGTTTAGAAATACAAGTTTCACTCACCTGGCTCCAAAACACACTCAAAACGAGCCCTACACGGGACATTTTCAAAAATACACTTGCAATCGTAAAAACCACTCGAGCCAAAATGTTTAAAATTGAAAGTTGGCGGTGAATACAAAAGTTGGCACGAGGAAATGTGCCCAAATGCAAGTTTCACTCCCGGGCTCCAAAATACCCACATTCTCGCGCCCAGGCGACAAAGAACTCACTCACCCGGACATCGCTCATGGGACACAGCGCCATTCTGGGCACCACAGGGCAGCATTTGGCGCCCACATCGGCACACACGCACTCAACACACAAAGCGATTGCCGTGGGCGCCATTTTCCCAAAGATCTTGGCGCCACGGCGAAACAACCACCTGCAAAAACATATTCCAGCACATGAACAGTGCACAGGGCGCCATTTTCCCAGCAATGTGGCGCCCTGACAGTAGCATTCCTGCACAAACTCTAAACTTAGCCAAAGGAATACGATTACGTGGCGCTGAATCCTAGCATCTTGGCGCCCCAAACCCCAAAACCCCAATTTTTCCAAAATCTTCCAAACCAATTCACCCAATAATCCTTCTAACACTCCTAATTGCATAATCAAACAACCAATTGCATACTCAAAACACCAATTAACATCAAAATCACAAATTCATGCATCACAAAACCCTAACTCACGCCTAAATCAATTTTTACCAACAATTTCATCAAGTTTAAGGAATCAATCAACATGCAATCATCAATTAACATCAAAACAGCCCTATGACATATAATACCCATTATCTCCTCTATTATAGAGTGAGACTCCCCTTACCTCAAATTAAACCGTAGAAAAGCACCTAATCGAAGTCACGAACAAAACCACATAACAATCCAAGCTTCAAGTCACGAAAATCCTTCTCTTTCTCTCTCTCTCTTGCTACTGGCGCCTTGCTCCCTTTCTTCTCCTTTCTTTTCTTTTCGTTTTCTCTTCACAAGTGAGCTTTGATACCTAATTTGGGTATTTAAGTATTGGGCCAAGTGCACCTTGGGCCCTTTTTACACCCCGGCCCATTTCTTCCACCACTCCCTTCAATTAAAATATTTTACTAAATTATAAACACCGTATTATAATTTAATATAATTAAAAATTAGTGCAACACCTAAACAATTTAATCAATTTCTTAATTAAATTATTTGGGGTGTTACAACCGAGAATGCCATGGGGGCATGAGCCGGAGGCTGCCATGAGGGCTATAAAATGAGATTAATACTGAGGTAAGAGTTAATGCGTGTATTGAGCTGTTTGAGATTGTGTTTGCGTTGTACATGGAGTCTCATGCATACATTCGACTGCGGTCGTAGAGTTTATAAAATGATTGTGAAGCTCGAGGGCGCGGAGGCCGCAGTCATGAGGACTCCATTATTGATGAGAATGCCGGGGGGCAAATATTGAGAACGCCGGAGGGCAAATGGTACCACATGCATACTTACATTGCATACATTCTCATGAGTGCATGAATGTTATTGAGTGATGATTGGTGTGTTTGAGTATGCTGTGAACTATGATTGTATATATTGCTTATTATCACTTTTATTATATAGTTCGAGACTCACCCTTTCTGTTGTTGTTTACTACAGGTAGTCATGAGTGAGGACTTGATATCTTCACTATTCCCCCGAGTCGGTCTGCTCTGATACGTAGCACCTAGGGGTTGGGGTTTAGACTTTATTTTGCTTTGTTTTGCTCACTGTTGAGCTTTCATATATGATTCTCTATGTGTTACTTGAGACTGCTGAATCCCTTGAGATGTAACTTTATTTTCCGCTGCATGTTATGAGATTGTTTACCACGTGATTTATGGTGTTACATATTTGATTATGTTTATGAGATGAATTGACTGTTGAGTGTTTTAAGAGAGAAGTGTGACGCTCCATTTAATGAAAAAGTGATTTTTATACACTCTGATTTTTGATTTAAATTACCGGGTAGAAATGGGGTGTTACACGTAACACCATAGAATAAACCCGTGGGAATATAATTTCACATAACGCAGCGGAAAATAGATCATAATCTCAGCAGAATAATCGTGAGCCTCAAACAATACAAGTAAGGCTCAACAAGGAGCAAAAGCAGAACAACTATAGTTCATAACCCATCCCCAGGTGCTACGTGTCGAGCGGACCGACTCGGGAATAGTGAAGGTAGAAGGCCCTCACTCATGACTACCTGTGGTAAACAACAACAGAAAGGGTGAGTCTCGAACTATATAATAAAAGTGATAATAGGCAATATATACAATCACAGTTCACAGCACAATCAATCACACCAATCATCACTCGATAATATTCATGCACTCATGTGAATGTATGCAATGTAGTTATGCATGTGGTACCATTTGCCCTCCGGCATTCTCAATATTTGCCCTCCGGCAGTCTCATCATCAAATGGAGTCCTCATGACTCACGCCTCTCCGCCGCCCTCAGGCTTCACAATCAGTTTATAAGCTCTACGACCGCAGCCGAATGTATGCATGAGACTCCATGTAACAACACAAACACATTCTCAAACATCTCAATCCACGCACTAACTCTTACCTCATTATTAATCTCATTTTATAGCCCTCATGGCTTGGCCCTCCGGCTCATGCCCCCATGGCATCCTCAGTCATCTCAAGATACATTCTCAACACAATTAAGTCCCAAGGACTAATCTCATCTAGAGGACTCAACCTCACTCCAGGACCTAAACCACCATCTAGGACCAAAACAATCATCTAGGGACCAAACTGTCACCTAGGAACCAAAACAGCACACGCTTAGGCACTTGGCAGCACTAGGCGCCAACTTCCCCACATTCTGGCGCCCCCTGGTGCAACACAAAGACTAGCGCCGTAACTTCAAAGAACTTGGCGCCCTATGGCAACACGACCCATGGCGCCACTTTTTCTAGCAATCTGGCGCCCCTGGGCAAAGCGGCCTGGACCTAGACACAAACCCGGACACCAACTCGGACACGAGGCACCACCTAGGCGCCACTGGCGCCACATTTGGCGCCCCACAACCGCCTCAAAGACTCACAACACTTGCAAACCGAAAACCACTCGAGCCAAAATGTTTAAAAATGTTTTTGGGCGGTGTAAATACAAAATATGGCACGGTGAAATATGCCCGAAATGCAAGTCTCACTCAACCCACCCCATTTACACACACAAAACCACCCCACCGGACATTTGTAAAATAACACCGCAACTGAGAAAACCACTCGAGCCAAAACACTTAAAATTGGATTTGGGCGGGTGAATGCAAAAGTTGGCACGGAAAAATATGTTCGAAATGTGAGTTTCACTCACCTACCCCATTACACACACAAAACCACCCCACCGGACATTTGTAAAATAACACCGCAACTGAGAAAACCACTCGAGCCAAAACACTTAAAATTGGATTTGGGCGGTGAATGCAAAAGTTGGCACGGAAAATATGTTCGAAATCTAAAAATAGTGCAATCAAGGCGTCCTTTTCCCAAAGAATGTGGCGCCAGACGACAACACACACCACGATCATCGTGTTGCACCCCGAAAAATCCGGTTTGGACTTCTCGATGTACAACGCGTGGGAAGGTTTATGAAGCCGCCACCAATATTTTGGTTTTGAGGCGAAAACATTGAAAAACGCGTCTTTTTATACAAGGCGGGTGGTCCTTTTTGAAAACAAGAGATGTAGGTTGGGCCTTCGGTTAGGTGCGGGGAAAGTATAAGCACCCGCACCTCCTTTCTACCTAAAGGGAACCTTTAATTTGATGTGTGGTTTTGAAATATTTGATTTGAAATAAATCGTTCTACTTCTTTGCTTTTCTTTTGATTGAGAAAATATTTTATTGGAAACGAGAAAAAGAATATTTTTGATATCCTTGAAAAGCGGAACAAAACAAGGATTTTTTAAAAGGGTGCTTGACGGGACATGAACCCGGTCCTACGTACCCTCACTGGCTGAGGGATCAAAGCTACGTAGTTCTTGTTTTTTGCGTCCGAAGACGGCTTTGGTGATTTTTGAAAGTATGCTTTTTGCGTCCGGAGACGGCTTTTGTGATTCTTGAAAGTGCGCTTTTGCGTCCGAAGACGGCTTTTGTGATTTTTTTTAGGAAAGAGGTGTGTTGGTGTTTTTTATTGTAGGGGTTCTCGGTCCTAGACTGTACAGTCCAATAGACCTAAAACATAGACATCCCCGCCCGTACGGACGACGTGCCCCACTACTTTTTGGAAAATGATCTTTTTGATTTTTTGTTTTATTTCTCACAAGTATCCTAAGACGTTTGAGTACATGCGACTCCGGTCTCGGGGCGCTAGACAACACCGGCCATACGTCCGACTTGCCTCCTTATGAGTTTTGGAAAAGATTTATTAAAAGGAAAGATATTTTGTTTTTTTTTTTTTTTTGAAAACAATGGTTTGGAAAGAAAATTTGAAAAGAAGTAGAACGCTTCAACCAACTTCTACTCCATAACCAAATGCGAAATGAAATGATTAAAATGCACAATCAACACAAGATTAAATCCTAAATCATTATGCTATGTTACAAAACAATGATCAAGTAGAACAAATATTTATTCACACTAAAGAATCAAAAGAAACCAAAGAAAACACAAACCCCTAATTTTGGGATTAAATCCTAGGCTACACATACCCACAATCAAGTTACCAATAAAACACAAGACATGAAATAAGCAAAACACACAAGAACCCTAATCTTCCCTTTGGCCAAACCCCCACACATGAATGATGAGCTATTTTTGACTTTAAATCATACAAATATGATGGAACATGCAAGGAAATAACATGGTGAAAACACAAGAAAAATTCCTCTCAAGGCCAAGGACTCATTGCCAACACCCAAGGCTCCCAATGTCCTTGTCATAATGTTGAAACAAGTCCTCTAAGCCTTTTGAGAAAGGAAAGAGGAGTAGCAGAGAGATTTACATGTTGATGATTAAAGAAAATGCAAAATATAAGAAGCTTACCTCTTGATCTAGCTAGAAAAGGAAGAAAGATGCAAAATGAAAGTAATAACTCTTGAAGAACAGCCCCAACAAGCTTGAATCCTCACGCAAACCCTTCTTCTTGAGTGGATTTTGATGGAACTTGAAGGATTATGGAAGCTTAGAAGGATGTTTAGTGTAGGAATCAAGAATAATGAAGGTTTGATGGTTGATTTTTGAAGAATTTGGATGAGAATGGAGGAGGGGAATTACGCTGAAACAAGGAGAGGGAAGGAGAGTATTGTGTGCTAGGGTTTTTTCCTCCTCGAGCAAAAGGGTTGAGGTATATTTATACTAGAAAATTAGGTCTGACCATTAATTATTTGATTTACCTAGATTTGATTTGATTTTAGTTACTTGGGGAGGAAGACTAGGGTTTCAATTAGGGTTTCAGTTGCTTAGAGAGGACGGCTAGGGTTTTTAGGAGATCTTGGAGATCCAAGCCCAACTGATATCCTACTTTGCAAAATGACCAAAATACCCTTTTGTTCAAAAACTGAATTTCATGCCAAAAATATTCCAATGATGCGCACAACTCCACTCACTTGGACCCAAATAAATTCCTCAAGAGATGCATAGTGGTTCTTACCGAGAAATTATTAATTTTAGTGAAATGACCAAAATGCCCTTTTGGTCCTGAAAACCCTAATTTTTGCTTAAAATGCATTTTCCCTTAAGACATGACTTTGTAAATTCCACCATAGTTTTCAACACTTTAAAATGCATGCCTAATGAGAAAATGCGTCCTTTTTGGTGAAATTACCAAAATACCCCTTGAGCTAGGAAAACCCCAGAAACCCTAGAAATGCATGCAAAATGATACTCACTTCATAGTTTACTTGTTTTAGTGGAAAATTAGGGTTTTGACCTAAAGCCGGACAAAATTGGGGTATGATGGTGCCTCTTTATCTAGATTTTAACAAGGAATATGAATTGGCGAAACATATTCCGAGGCAAAATAGAGATAAAGAATTCGAAAATTATACCGATTTTGTCAACTTAGGGAAAAACCCGAATTTTCTTTTTTTTTGGGTGAATGGATGCGATCGAAAATGACGTTAATGAATGAAGTGCCACCCCTCGAGAGCCAACAAAAGCGGGAAATAGGTTGGTGCCCACCTCGGTGGCAAAAACAAGAAATAAAGCGATAAAGATGGTATCGACCTCTGGTAGGCCGACCTTTGCGTAAAATGAAGAAAGTGATAAAGAATGTCTGCGTGTAGACCTCGTAGGCCGACACTGGGAAATAAAGAAAGCAATAAAGAAAGATAAAGAGTGTACCACGACCTCTCAGTAGCCGACACAAGCAGAAATGCAGTTGGTGCCAACCTCGAGCAAAAAGCAACAAGAAATAAAGCGATAAAGAACGCAGATAAAGAAGGAGCGCTTGTGGCTTTGAAGGAACACTTGGGTTCTGAAGGAGCACTTGTGGCTCTAAAGGAGAACTCGGCTCGAAGGTGGCCTAATCGAGCGGCTTTGAGGTTCAATATCAAGTTGTGGGGTGATATATTTTACCGATGGACTTACGCTATGCTTTATCTTCGGCCACGGCTAGTCCGAAGGACACGAGGTCAGGGGGGGCCGATCCGTCATGCTCAGTGATGACTTGGCGAAATGAAGGACACAAGGTCTGGGGGGGCCGATCCGTCATGCTCAGTGATGACTTGGCGAAATGAAGGACACAAGGTCTGAGGGGCCGATCCGTCATGCTCAGTGATGACTTGGCGAAATGAAGGTCGAGTTCAAAGTCGCTGTTTGGACTGTTGATTTGAACTAAACTGAAGGACCCTAGGGTCTGATGATCTGTCGGTGCTCGATAACGACGGGATCTCGGCGACGCGCGGTCCTCTGAAGGGACACGTGGGTCCTGAAGGGATTCGCAAATCCTGTTGATTGACTGATTGAGATAGCCAATGCTGGGGTATTGAATTGAGGTACCTGCATACGTCAGTTGATGCAAGGGATGGTGCATGAAGCATGGGTGCATGTTATGCAAAGGAATGTTATGCAGGAGCATGTTATGCGAGTGCATGCAATGCTACGATTTTGGCGTGATGATGCATGTGGCGAAACACTCTTGAGGTTTTCCTTTTGATTTAATTATTCTTGATCAACTTTCTTTTTTCTGATCATCTGTTTTTTCATTTGCTCTTTTGCTCTTTTGGCTTTTTCTTTTGCTGGTTCGGCCAACCCGTGACACGACTGCAGAACTGATTAGGATTGTTGTGGCGTATGAGCCAAGTGCAGATTTGCTTTATAATTTTATCATTTGAGGATGATTACGAGCATAATTGTTTATTTGCGAACTTAATTTGCTTTGGAAAGTTGTTTCCTTTCCATGACCTTTAGAAATTCCTCAATGATTGTGATGCTTTATGATTTATGCACATGTTTTACAGATCAACGTCATCATCATCAGAAAAACGCTTATTTTGAGCAGAAGAAGTAGAAAATAGCAAACAGATATGAGAAAGATTGAACTTTATTGATCGCAGCCGGTCATACGTAAGTTACGCCGACTGTTCAATACATTTGAAAGTTTAAACTACAAAAAGACACGAAAAGAGAGAAGCTAATTTCTGACTGTCCATCTCTGTGGGATAGTGTCAACCATTTGTTTCCATGACTTTGACCACCCTCTTAACTGCACCTTCGGGTGTTGTATGCCCTTGCCTACTTTTCATGCCCAAGCTTTCGACCTAATTTTTGCCTGGATCGCCCTTTGCGGGTTTTCAATCCACCGGGTCGCTCTGATTTTGCCTAGGCCGCCCTTTCGGGTTTTCAACCTAGCGAGCTATTTTTACTGGGCTTATCTTTCTCTTTTTTTACTTATTTTTCCAGGCATAATACTTCTTCACTTGATCGGAATTGACTGGGTTCTTGAGATCTTCGCCATCCATATTTGTGAGTATCGCCTCCTCGGAAAAGGCTTTCTTGACCACGCACGGTCCAGTCATAGGTGGGCGCCCACTTCCCACGGGATCACTCGAATAGGCGGGAATCTCCTTGAGTACTAGTTCCCCCTCATTGAATTCTCGGGGACGAACCTTATTGTCGAAAGCGCCATCCTCTGCGTCTGATTTGCCCATGACACAAGGTGCAATTCTTTTCTCCTCAATGAGATTTAGGTGATCCAGACGGGCTGTACCCACTCGCTTCTTCCAACTTGGTTTCCATTAGTACCCGCAGGAAGGTATTTCAACCTCAATGGGAAGCACTGCCCACCCATATACCGGGGAGAAAGGGTTGCCCGATCGTTGTATGCGCACCGAGGTACGATAGCCATGCAAAGCGAAGGGAGCATTTCGTGCGGTCTTTGTAGGTTACCACCATTTTCTCGCACTATTTTCTTGATATTCTTGTTGGCGCTTCAACCGCCTCTGCTTCATTTTGGGGCTGATGCGGGGATGAATTGTGATCTTTGAATCTTGAACTCGGCGCATAAGTCCTTCATCATTCTGCTGTTCAAGTTGCTGCCATTATCAGTGATGATCTTGTTGGGAAGACCGTAACGGCAAATCAGATCTTTCTTGACAAACTTGGCAACCACTAAACTGGTTATACTTGAATATGAGGCAGCTTCAACCCACTTGGTGATCTCTAAAACTTTGCCTTGATATAATTGTAACTTGAATGAATCTTGGAGTGCCAGCCTTTTGATTTTCCTTTCTCCTTTTTTTTGAGATTTTTTTTTTTTTTTTTTCGACAAACATATTTTAGTAAATAAACTTATTTGTCCTAAAGCTAAAACTCTAAGAAAACAAAAACAATCGATCATTGATCGGAATGGATTTTTGGAGATTGTGGGTTTTTGTGGAGGAAGGATGATTGGGTTTAATGAAGTGTTTGAAGCTAATGGTAGGATGATTTTTGTTCGGTGTTGGCTGACGTGTGATGATTTATGATGGTTATTTGGCTTGATGAGGTGTTTGGAAGTTTTATTCCTGGCTAAGGGCTGGTGGATGGCGGGATGCCGAGGTCAAAGGGAAGTATTTGCGGTTTATTGAGACAAGGATCTTTTGTGTTTTGTGGTAACGTGTATCAGCTCACCACCTATTTTGTATTTTTGGGATTTTCATTTTTAAATCCTTTTTGTTTTTTTTTTTTTTTTTTTTTTTTTTGATTTCTTCTTTGATTTTTTCTTTTTTGATTTTTTCCTTTGGCTCGGGTGAGCTTGATAAAAGTGATGCATCTTTTTTGACATTTGAGGTGATCCTTGTCTAGGGTGATTCTTGGATTTTTTGGCTTACAATGGGTAGCATAGTTTTTTCGAGAATATGGGAAGATGGTCGAACTTTATTTCAAATCACGATTGCTCGTTTTCTCAAAAAATTAACTCAAGGACAATAATTTATTTACTCCTATATATTTGCCCTCTTCCTTTTTTTTTATATTTTTTGTTTTTTTTTTGTTTTTTTTTTGAAGGAGAAAATCATCTTTGGGACTAGCACGATTCAGATCTCTCAGTAGTCGACGCTCATTTTGACCTTCCCATCCTTCTCTTGGGAACTGGGACAATATTGGCAACCCACTGTGGGTACTTGGCCACTGCTAGGAACCTGCATCAAACTGCTTCTTCACCTCATCCCGGACTTTCAGTGACATCTCTGGCTTCATTCTTCTTAATTTCTGCTTGACCGGTGGGCACTCTTGGCTTGACCGGCAACTTGTGTTCAACAATGTGGGTATCTAACCCGACATATCTTTGTATGACCATGCAAAGACGCCAAGCATAATCATGCAAGAGCCGGATTAACTTTTTTCGTTCACCATCTTCCATGGCAGTACCAACCTTGACTTCCCTTGAATTATCTTCTCCTCTTGCTCTATTAATCTCATTAATTCCGGAGGAGTTTCCCAGTTTTCATCAACATCCCCTTCATTTGGTTAATCGGATGATCAAAGTCGTAATAGGAATTGTTGGCACTATTATTTTCAGAGATAATTACTTTTGATCTCGCATTCGGGAAGCGAGACACTAGAATGAAAAGCGAAACAAACATAACAAAGCGGAAAGAAAACAAAGAGATAAATGAAGAAAAGGAAATTTTATTGATGAAATTCAAAACAAGCGTTTTTATTGATGATAATGTTGTTGAAAATAAAAACATGCATGCCCTAACAAACTACCCTAAGGCCTTGGGCGAGAGCCAAAGGTGTGCATTACAATCATTACTTTGAACTAAAGGTAATGGGCAAGTCAACAGACTTCCCGTTCTTGAGCTCCTTTGTAGCGCCGCAAATGACGGGACTAAACTGGCTCGCTTTCTTCATTCTCTCCGAATCATCCTCAATAGCGTTGATCCGATCCGGGTTCAAAGATACCGGCACTCTTGAAACTCGGTAGAGATCACAAATCGGAATCTTCTTTGACCGTGGGTCCCGACCTCTCGGCTTGCCAACCATCTATTTCTTCTCTCTTGGACTCTCGAACTATCCATGATGACAACAACTTGGTTGTGTTGCTCATCTTCCTCATCCCATCCTGCATAATGGGATGTCTTCCATTCGGTTTGAGCACTCTTGGGAGCATCATATCGACCAAGTAATCAAACTTTCCACCGGGCACCCCTAGGGTATCCCAACATCCTTCTTTTGTAGGTACTGCGCTACATCTTCATTGATTTCTTCCTCGCATGAGAAGGGAACCGAGTCTTCGGTGACTATTGGTCTAGCCTTGGCTTGAACCGCTTTTAGATCGAGATTACGCGGACTTTCAATTGGCTTTTGGTATCTCTCGCCATCATTGAACTGTAACATGAGCACACCTTCTTCTTTCTCAACTACCTCTAACCGAACTACATAACGGTCCATCGGATCTTGTAAAATGCAGACTTGAAAACCTCACAAGCACTGCACACACACAGGTCAAGTCACACACACTACGCCTTTACGAATTATTCCCCATCCGCATAGCTCAAAGATATATGTCTTCCAGAGGAGTCTTGATACTCTCAACATTTTTATCATGATCCGCTCCTGTAATCCTCTATGGCATTGGCGGATGGTGCCCCATGACCGCAAGGGATTGATTGTCGTGCTCGGATTGTTCTCGCTTAAAAGATAACCAATTAGCATCAATTAGGTCCTGGACTACATACTTGAATGCCTTGCAATCTTCGATGTATGACCAACCCTCCACCGTGGAAACTACATGTTGCATCGGCATTATATCCCCGGGGGAAGGGGGGTTGGCCGCCATTCATAGGCGAGTGTTAATTAGATTCTTGCAATGAGGTGATTAAACAAATTCGAAATAAGTGATGGGAATCGGATCAAAACTGCTACGTCTCCTCTCTTGGTAGTTCTGAGTCCTGTGACCTGTATTATCCTGCTGCGGCTGAGCAGGAATAGAGAACGGAACTTTCTGTGGTGGAGAGTTGAAGGACCGACCTCCCGCAGCGGAATGACATTCGCTTCCCTTCATTTTCTTAGGAAATTAGAAAAAGGTTTCTTCTCGCCCACCGGATTGCCAAAACCTCCGGCAATCTTTCCACTATGCAACCCATGTTCCAAACGCTCCCAATGACCACCATATCGTAGAAACTAGAGGAGACACTACCCACCAACCGATCATAGTATATCCTCGGGAGAGTTTCCATGAACATATATACCATTTCTTTTTCATCAATCGGTGGCTTTACTCGCCGCTACACTCCTCCACTTCGGGCATATTCCTTAAATGATTCCACGTCGCTTTTGCTCATGTGTTGTAGCCGAGATCCATCGTGAGCAAGATCCATATTGTCTCGACATCGCTGTTTAAGAAACGCTTGAGAGATCCTTCCAACTATGGATGTCTGAGGATTGCAATGCATATACCGATCTAGACGCTCGGTCGGATGTTTTTGAAAGAAATGGATCAACACTTTATCATCATGGGCATAAGCCGCCATCTTTCTAACATACATCGTTAGATGGTGGAGGGACACCCAAAGCCACTTCGCATTTATCAAAATCGCGCTTTGAATTTGGGAGGTATAACAACACCGAACAAGACACGTGTCCCGCGCATCCTTAGCCCTTGTACCTGACCCTTCCATTGCCCTCAATCGTTCTTCTAGCAGATGATATCTATCTCTAGGCTGTGAACTTTCGACCATCCGGCCCCGAGGATAGCTCCTCGGGTCAAGTAGTAACCCCATACCGAAATGGTTTCCCATTTGATAAGCAAAGATTTGAGGATTCACGGTAGTCTCCTGAACAGAGCGGGAGAACTTCTTGGAGGTATAATACTGGGACTAGGGATCTGAATGTGTGGCACACCCACAGCTCCACTAGAAGCAACTATAGCAGGTTGACTTGTCATCACAGGGATGGCTTCAGCGGTAGATGGTGTATAATTCATGGGCATCCCCCAAGGATACCTTTGTGTATTTGACTGTGTCTGACCATTTGCCCCCGGAGAATGACTAACTTCTGAAGAGGATGAACAAGCGATTTTCTTCAACTTGATACAGAGGAGAGAAACAAAGGTAACGGCCCTTCTTCGATTCACGATCGCGGCGCCCCGCGGCCGCCCCATTTCTCGATTTTGCAAAGATATTCATTACCTCGCCATCCGAGTTTCCATGGCCTCCATCTTAGTTTTCGAGCTTGGTTCTTCCGGCCAGCCACCGCCGAGATTAAGGATCTCTACCATTGTTTCTTCTGGACCCAGAATGTCTTCGTTGGACGCCATCAGTCTTGCTTGCAAACAGGTGAAGTAGCGATGTGGACGAACCAGCTTGCCTTTTTCTCTGAACTTGGAAAGAAATGTTTTTATGAGTGCTAGAATGCATGAAATGAATGGATGCATAAATATATATGTATGCGTATGAAATGTGTCATACCCCAATTTTGTCCGGCTTAGGTCAAAACCCTAATTTTCCCCAAAATAAATAACCAGAGGAGAAGAGAGCATCATGCATTGCATTTAGGGTTCTAAAAGTCATTTCAAAGCTTCTAAAATCATTTTTGAAGTTGGAATGCACTTCTTAAACAAATTAGGGTTTTTCAGTGCAAAAGGGCATTTTGGTCATTTTGCAAATAAAAGACAATTCCTCAAAACAAGTCATCCAACATGCATTTCAAGGTACTAGAGGTCACTCCTAGGGTGGAAAATCATTTTTGAGGTGGAAATGTGTTTCAGGTAAAAAAAACTAGGGTTTTTAGAGTGAAAGGGCATTTTGGTCATTTACAAACGGTCTTTTGTCCCAAATCCTTGGATAATCATCAATGATTTATTTGAGGGATATTTGTGCCCCATTGTGATTATTTTTGCGCATAAACATTAAACCTTTTGGCCTAAAAACCTAGTTTTTGGATAGAAGGGTAAAATGGTCTTTTCCTTTGAGGTGGGGTAAATAAATCAATTTTGGGATTGGTGAGATCATAAAATTCAGAACCCAATCATTGAATCATGGATATAGCCCAAAATGGCATGAACTAGGAAGAATAATCTAGAAGGGAATATTCTACATCATTTGAATTTTGAAAGGATAAGGATAAGAACAATAGTACAATTTGCAATTCCACTCACTCTCTCACACTCCTTGCTGCGAAATAACAGCCCATAATCACCCCATTTCCATTTATTTTTATTGTTTGCAAATTGTATTAAATCATGGCCATTCATTCAAGTGTGAAAATCAATCCTCACCTTTCATTTGAATTAAAATGGCACTTGTGTAATAAGCTTTGTAGAAAAATACAATTTTGTAATTAAACTTATCCTTCACCACCTCACCTTAAGCTGCACACTTCAGCCCTCTCTCTCCCCCATTTTTGTGTTTTAATTACCCTCAATCCATGTGATCTTGCATCTTGACCATTGATTCAAAATTCATCTCAAATCCTATTGGTTTGCAAGAGTTACATTGTCTTAATTACCCTTTAAGTTTTCACTTCATATAAAAGCCCAAAATAAGACCTAGCTCATACACACTCTCATTTTTTACCCTAGCTAGCACTCTTCCTCCTCTCCTCCCTCTCTTGGCCGAAATCACTCCCTCCTCCTCCTCCACTTTCTTTTCAATCTTCTTTCACCAAATCACCTCAAGCACACTCTCTACATTCATATATCTTCATCCTTTTATCCTTGATTCCATTTTTACATTATCAAAGGGGTTGTTTCTTCAAGGTGTTGGAGCTGTTCTTGCTAGTTCTTGAGGATTGTTGGTGTTTTATTGCTCTTAATCTTCATTCCTACTCTTATTTAGCTTGAAACCAAGGTATACATCAAATCCTTTGCATCTTCATTCACTTTCTTGCATTAAAACCATTTTTCAACTTATATTTGCATCTCATAGTATCATATAATGTAGATTAGGGGCTGTTGTGGGTGAGAGCTGGTCCATCACCCACTAAATAAATTGTTCTTGTGATTATGTGTTGATTAGGTTTTATTCTTTTGATTTGCTATTTTGGTCATGCGATTTTTACCCAAATGAAAACATGTTTCCCTTTTCTTTTTTGCTTCAACTTTGAGCCTAATCCATGATCCTTTGAATATTCTTGTTCATTAAATGATTTGAAGTTGATTAATGCTTGATTAATTGTGCTAATTTTGTGAACCATGCTTGTTGTTGAATCTTGATGTTTTAGACTTGGATTTTTGTGAATATGGTTTCGGTTTGGGCTCCAATTTTGGGGGTTTTAGTTTGTTTTTTATTGTTCATCATGTATTCATGCTTATCTATGTGATTAGGTAAATTTTGATGAAAGAATTTGATGATTTTTAGAGTAAATAAGGCCTTAGGCTCAAGCAAGTTTTTAGGGTTTTGTTGCTTTGTCTTTCCCTTGATTTTTGCATGAAATAAATGTTGGTTTGGAATGACAATAAGTTTCGGCCTTGTAGCCCTTTCATACCTATTTAATATACTTGAACCACAAAAATAATTGTTACCAAGTCTTGTGAAAATAAGGATTATTCCAAGGTTGTTTTGCTTTGCATATTAGAAGAAAATTAGGGTTCATGTGACTTTTATGCATCTCTTTGCTTGATCATGTAAATCCTTACCAAAAGTTTAACCTATGTTGTTTGCTTGCATTTCATGAATAAATGGTGATTTGAAGTTCATGTTCATTTCTAAGTTGCATATTCACATGTTCATGCACTCATTAGCACTATGTCATGCACTCTTTTTAAATTGTTCATGCATTCAATAATGTTGTGCTTTGCATTCCATAATTGCATACTCTTGCACTCATATGCTTGCATCATTGTGCATCCAATTGTTCATAGCAACTTGTGAATACTCTTATGATTGCCTCGCTTGTGTTCCAATGGTTGTTTTTGACTTGAAAAAGGATTTGAAATGTTACATTTCTTTTCAAGCTTGAAATCCCATGTTTTTTCTCAAATAAACTTAAGGCATTTTCCTAAATAAATCATTAACCATCACTGAAGCGTTGCTTGTTTGATCGTTAATGAGGAGTTATTAGTGATAGTCACTCGAAGCCTTTGCTTGTTTGACTATCATGAAAGCTCCCACACATTAAATAAACAACAACAAAAAAACAACTAATTCAAACTTTCAAAATAACACGAGCTATTAGCTCACCACCTTTTTCAAAACTATTTTCAAAAGAATAATACGACGTTGTCGCTTGTAATCACTCGAAGCCATTGCTTGTTTGATTGCCAGTTCCAACTCTCTTTTCTTTCGAGTTAATACCGAATGCCACTCGAAGCCTTTGCTTGTTTGGTGTTCGCGAACACTCGAGTCTTATTTCAAAAACTCCAAAACTCAATCTCAAAAGCCATTTTCAGACGCAAAACCAAGAACTACGTAGCTTTGATCCCTCATCCAGTGAGGGTACGTAGGACCGAGTTCATGTCCCGTCAAGCATACCTTTTAAAAACCCATAAAAACAAGAACTACGTAGCTTTGATCCCTCAGCCAGTGAGGGTACGTAGGACCGGGTTCATGTCCCGTCAAGCACCCTTTTCAAAAATATTTGTCTTGTTCCGCTTTTCAAAGATATCAAAAACATCCCTTTTTCCCGTTTTCAATAAAGAGATTTCTCAAAAAGAAAAAGAATAAATAGAACAATGTATTTCAAATCAAACATTTCAAAACCACATCAAATTAATGGTTCCCTTTCGGTAGAAAGGGCGCGTGGGGTGCTAATACCTTCCCCATGCGCAACCGACCCCCGAACCTACATCTCTAAGTTTTCGAAAGACCACCCTCTTTCCAAAAAGGTTTTTTTCAATGTTTTCCTAAAAAATAAATATTGGTGGCGGCTCTACTATTTTCAACGTTGTCAAACTGAAAAGTCCCAAACCGGATTTTTCGGTATAACACCGTGGCGACTCTCTGTGGGGACTTTCTTTCTTTATTTATTTAAAGAGAGATGAGGGTCAGGCCTAATTAATTTGATGTGGTTCAAATTGTTTGATTTGAAAAACTATGTTCTATCTCTTCCTTTTCCTTTTCTTTTCTTTTCTCTTCCTTTGTATGCCTATGGTTGTGCTTATGCATGCATTCCTCAATTCCCATGATCCTCTTCTTCGCTCCTTTTCTTGAGGTAAAACATGCATTCCCCATTCTATTATGTCCCTCTCTTCTTAGCTCCCTTTCTTGAGGTAAGCAATGCGTGTAATTTCTGTGGACTTATTAGAATGGTTTGTATATTAAACTAGTGTATGCATGTTGAACCCTAGGGTAGACAAATCGCTTATCTGATGCTTCTGGTTTCCTTGCAGGTGGGGTGGGTAGATTTTAGGAAGTATGCCTCGATCACACACTTTCACACCTTATGATTTATGTTCTATGAGTGGGCTCCTATACCCGGATCCAACAAACATCTAGGAGAGTGGAGACGATTAGTGATCGTCATTCGAGACCTTTGTCATGCGATACTCATGAAAGTCTCAACCAGAGTACGCTTTCTCATGACGCTTCACACTTGGTAGTTCTCACATTTGTGGATGTCGGCATGGGGATTCTATAGCTCTGTAGCCATTGTGAGGGTGTGAATTAGAGCTACATGGGAGGAACCTTTGAAGTTGCCCTAGAATTTAGGATTCCCACCTTTGTAGGACACGAGGGCATACGAATTGTGTCTTTGCATGGTAATTTAGGGCATGTCTTCCTCAAAAAGGAGCTTTTTCAAAACCTTCCAAGAAAATACAAAAATATTTTCTTTCTTTCAAATAAACCGATCCTCGAATTCTTGAACCTCCATCCTTATGCATCGTTTTCGGCCATCTTTACATGCATCATTCATATCATAATCGCATCATGCCGCATTCATTAAAACTAAATGTTGTAAACATCTCGCATTCATACCGCATCTCATCTACATTTGCTTGCAGGAACCCTTGAGTAACGCATCGTCTTGTCATAGGTGTATCAAAATGGAGTTGAATAGCAAGACTTCGCTCATTTCTCGCTTCCCAGTCATGAAGAGGTTGAGATCGGTAGTACGAGCGGTGTGCGCGCCACTTATGGGCCCGATTGAGAGAGAGTCCTTTGATCGGACATACGGGAATGTTCGTAGATTGCTGCAGCTTGAACGCTCAAGAGGACGCTCTTATAGCTTTGAGCCGCCTACGACTACGATGTGAGTGTTTCTTCTTCAAGAATTTTCAGTTGTCACCCACATTAGAGGAGTATGAGCGACTTTGGGGTTCGCCATCACATGCTAGGCCTTACCAATATCGGGGCGATCTATATCTTGATGAAAAGCTCGCAACGCCGCTCGGGATTAGTGTGGATGAATTGAGGTTGCGTGGTTAAAGAGAAATGGTGTAGCCGGGTATCCACAAGAATACTTGAGGGCCTATTACAATCTTATGCCACGGCTAAGAAGTGGGGACCGTTCAAATTAGTGCTCGCTCTTACCATATTTGGGGTGGTCCTCTTCCTCAAATAGAGAGATATGTTGATGAAGATGCAATCGGTGCATTCTTGGCCTTCAAAGACATTCGAGAACCCTATCAATCCAAATGACTGCTATTCTTGCTAACACGCACCACGCTCTTACTCGCTTCTGACCGGTTCCATAAAAAGAAATTATGTCTTTCCTCCCACGTTCTCTCACGCCCGGCTTATTACCCATGTGATACACAACCGAACTAATGGTAGGGAGCTAATCTCTTACGCCTAAGTTTTGTGAGGTGGAGGTCAAAGCTGCTATTGAATGGGTTGAGTTTTTGAAGAATCTCAATGAACTCCAAACCGGTGGTACACACAATTGCTTGTTGGGATGCCAGGACCGGTGGTAGTGTTCGGTTGTGGAAGCTTCCAAAACGTGCCTCTCATGGGGACTCAGGGGTGTATCAACTACAACCCTTCATTGACCTTGAGGCAGCTCGGTTACCCGATGAGGAACTCACCCTCCGAAGGCATGCTGTCCCGTATTTACCTCTATAAGGGGATGCCTAAATGCGGCGACTTGCTTGAAGAGTTCAACGATCATGGGAATCAGAGTAGCGGAAGGGAGTGAAGAGTTGTCAAAGAGAATCAGTGACATCACCTTCAATCAATGGCTCAAGGAGAAGCTTCAAAACGCAAAATCACCAATTCAAGGGCATTTTGGTCATTTACAAAAAAACGGTCTTTTGTCCCAAATCCTTGGATAATCATCAATGATTTATTTGAGGGATATTTGTGCCCCATTGTGATTATTTTTGCGCATAAACATTAAACCTTTTGGCCTAAAAACCTAGTTTTTGGATAGAAGGGTAAAATGGTATTTTCCTTTGAGGTGGGGTAAATAAATCAATTTTGGGATTGGTGAGATCATAAAATTCAGAGCCCAATCATTGAATCATGGATATAGCCCAAAATGGCATGAACTAGGAAGAATAATCTAGAAGGGAATATTCTACATCATTTGAATTTTGAAAGGATAAGGATAAGAACAATAGTACAATTTGCAATTCCACTCACTCTCTCACACTCCTTGCTGCGAAATAACAGCCCATAATCACCCCATTTCCATTTATTTTTATTGTTTGCAAATTGTATTAAATCATGGCCATTCATTCAAGTGTGAAAATCAATCCTCACCTTTCATTTGAATTAAAATGGCACTTGTGTAATAAGCTTTGTAGAAAAATACAATTTTGTAATTAAGCTTATCCTTCACCACCTCACCTTAAGCTGCACACTTCAGCCCTCTCTCTCCCCCATTTTTGTGTTTTAATTACCCTCAATCCATGTGATCTTGCATCTTGACCATTGATTCAAAATTCATCTCAAATCCTATTGGTTTGCAAGAGTTACATTGTCTTAATTACCCTTTAAGTTTTCACTTCATATAAAAGCCCAAAATAAGACCTAGCTCATACACACTCTCATTTTTTACCCTAGCTAGCACTCTTCCTCCTCTCCTCCCTCTCTTGGCCGAAATCACTCCCTCCTCCTCCTCCACTTTCTTTTCAATCTTCTTTCACCAAATCACCTCAAGCACACTCTACATTCATATATCTTCATCCTTTTATCCTTGATTCCATTTTTACATTATCAAAGGGGTTGTTTCTTCAAGGTGTTGGAGCTGTTCTTGCTAGTTCTTGAGGATTGTTGGTGTTTTATTGCTCTTAATCTTCATTCCTACTCTTATTTAGCTTGAAACCAAGGTATACATCAAATCCTTTGCATCTTCATTCACTTTCTTGCATTAAAACCATTTTTCAACTTATATTTGCATCTCATAGTATCATATAATGTAGATTAGGGGCTGTTGTGGGTGAGAGCTGGTCCATCACCCACTAAATAAATTGTTCTTGTGATTATGTGTTGATTAGGTTTTATTCTTTTGATTTGCTATTTTGGTCATGCGATTTTTACCCAAATGAAAACATGTTTCCCTTTTCTTTTTGCTTCAACTTTGAGCCTAATCCATGATCCTTTGAATATTCTTGTTCATTAAATGATTTGAAGTTGATTAATGCTTGATTAATTGTGCTAATTTTGTGAACCATGCTTGTTGTTGAATCTTGATGTTTTAGACTTGGATTTTTGTGAATATGGTTTCTTTGGGCTCTGATTTTGGGGTTTTAGTTTGTTTTTATTGTTCATCATGTATTCATGCTTATCTATGTGATTAGGTAAATTTTGATGAAAGAATTTGATGATTTTTAGAGTAAATAAGGCCTTAGGCTCAAGCAAGTTTTAGGGTTTTGTTGCTTTGTCTTTCCCTTGATTTTTGCATGAAATAAATGTTGGTTTGGAATGACAATAAGTTTCGACCTTAGTAGCCCTTTCATACCTATTTAATATACTTGAACCACAAAAATAATTGTTACCAAGTCTTGTGAAAATAAGGATTATTCCAAGGTTGTTTTGCTTTGCATATTAGAAGAAAATTAGGGTTCATGTGACTTTTATGCATCTCTTTGCTTGATCATGTAAATCCTTACCAAAAGTTTAACCTATGTTGTTTGCTTGCATTTCATGAATAAATGGTGATTTGAAGTTCATGTTCATTTCTAAGTTGCATATTCACATGTTCATGCACTCATTAGCACTATGTCATGCACTCTTTTTAAATTGTTCATGCATTCAATAATGTTGTGCTTTGCATTCCATAAATGCATACTCTTGCACTCATATGCTTGCATCATTGTGCATCCAATTGTTCATAGCAACTTGTGAATACTCTTATGATTGCCTCGCTTGTGTTCCAATGGTTGTTTTTGACTTGAAAAAGGATTTGAAATGTTACATTTCTTTTCAAGCTTGAAATCCCATGTTTTTTCTCAAATAAACTTAAGGCATTTTCCTAAATAAATCATTAACCATCACTCGAAGCCGTTGCTTGTTTGATCGTTAATGAGGAGTTATTAGTGATAGTCACTCGAAGCCTTTGCTTGTTTGACTATCATGAAAGCTCCCACACATTAAATAAACAACAACAAAAAAACAACTAATTCAAACTTTCAAAATAACACGAGCTATTAGCTCACCACCTTTTCAAAACTATTTTCAAAGAATAATACGACGTTGTCGCTTGTAATCACTCGAAGCCATTGCTTGTTTGATTGCCAGTTCCAACTCTCTTTTCTTTCGAGTTAATACCGAATGCCACTCGAAGCCTTTGCTTGTTTGGTGTTCGCGAACACTCGAGTCTTATTTCAAAAACTCCAAAACTCAATCTCAAAAGCCATTTTCGAGGCGCAAAAACCAAGAACTACGTAGCTTTGATCCTCATCCAAAGGAGTGGTGCGTAGAGACCGGTTCATGTCCCGTCAAGCATACCTTTTAAAAACCCATAAAAACAAGAACTACGTAGCTTTGATCCCTCAAACGGTGAGGTGCGTGTAGGCCGGGTTCATGTCCCGTCAAGCACCCTTTTCAAAAATATTTGTCTTGTTCCGCTTTTCAAAGATATCAAAACATCCCTTTTCCCCTGCTTTCAATAAAGAGATTTCTCAAAAGAAAAAGAATAAATAGAACAATGTATTTCAAATCAAACATTTCAAAACCACATCAAATTAATGGTTCCTTTTCGGTAGAAAGGCGCGCGTGAAGATGCTAATACCTTCCCCATGCGCAACCGAATTTCCGAACCTACATCTCTAAGTTTTGAAAGACCACCCTCTTTCCAAAAAGTTTTTTTCAATGTTTTCCTAAAAAATAAATATTGGTGGCGGCTCTACTATTTTCAACGTTGTCAAACTGAAAAGTCCCAAACCGGATTTTTCGGGCGCAACATGGCCGCGACTCATTGGGACTTTCTTTCTTTATTTATTTAAAGAGAGATGAGGGTCAGGCCTAATTAATTTGATGTGGTTCAAATTGTTTGATTTGAAAAACTATGTTCTATCTCTTCCTTTTCCTTTTCTTTTCTTTTCTCTTCCTTTGTATGCCTATGGTTGTGCTTATGCATGCATTCCTCAATTCCCATGATCCCTCTTCTTCGCTCCTTTTCTTGAGGTAAAACATGCATTCCCCCATTCTATTATGTCCCCTCCTTCTTAGCTCCCTTTCTTGAGGTAAGCAATGCGTGTAATTTCTGTGGACTTATTAGAATGGTTTGTATATTAAACTAGTGTATGCATGTTGAACCCTAGGGTAGACAACTGTTTATCTGGACTGTTCTGGTTTCCTTGCAGGTGGGGTGGGTAGATTTTAGGAAGTATGCCCTCGATCACACACTTTCACACCTTATGATTTATGTTCTATGAGTGGGCTCCTATACCCGGATCCAACAAACATCTAGGAGAGTGGAGACGATTAGTGACTGTCATTCGAGACCTTTGTCCATGCATGCGATACTCATGAAAGTCTCAACCAGTGACGCTTTCTCATGACGCTTCACACTTGGTAGTTCTCACATTTGTGGATGTCGGCATGGGGATTCTATAGCTCTGGTAGCCATTGTGAGGTGTGAATTAGAGCTACATGGGAGGAACCTTTGAAGTTGCCCTAGAATTTAGGATTCCCACCTTTGTAGGACACGAGGGCATACGAATTGTGTCTTTGCATGGTAATTTAGGGCATGTCTTCCTCAAAAAGGAGCTTTTTCAAAAACCTTCCAAGAAAATACAAAAATATTTTCTTTCTTTCAAATAAACCGATCCTGAATTCTTGAACCTCCATCCTTATGCATCGTTTTCGTCATCTTTACATGCATCATTCATATCATAATCGCATCATGCCGCATTCATTAAAACTAAATGTTGTAAACATCTGCATTCATACTGCATCTCATCTACATTTGCTTGCAGGAACCCTCGAGTAACGTCATCGCCTTGTCATAGGTGTATCAAAATGGAGTTGAATAGCAAGACTTCGCTCATTTCTCGCCTCCCATCATGAAGAGGGTTGAGATCGGTAGTCCGAGGCGGTGTCAGCGCACTTTTATGGGCCCGATTGAGAGAGAGTCCTTTGATCAGACATACGGGAATGTTCGTAGATTGCTGCAGTTGAACGTTCAAGAGGACGCTCTTATAGCTTTGAGCCAGTTCTACGACTCTGATGTGAGGTGTTTCTTCTTCAAGAATTTTCAGTTGTCACCCACATTAGAGGAGTATGGCGGCTTTTGGGGTTCGCGGATCACATGCTAGGCCTTACCAATATCGAGCGATCTTATCTTGATGAAAAGCTCGCAACGCTCGGGATTAGTGTGGATGAATTGAGGTTGCGAAGTTAAAGAGAAATGGTGTAGCCGGGTATCCACAAGAATACTTCGAGGGCCTATTACAATCTTATGCCGCTGCTAAGAAGTGGGGACCGTTCAAATTAGTGCTCGCTCTTACCATATTTGGGGTGGTCCTCTTCCTCAAATAGAGAGATATGTTGATGAAGATGCAATCGGTGCATTCTTGGCCTTCAAAGACATTCGTAACCCTATCAATCCGGTTTTGCTATTCTTGCTAACACGCACCACGCTCTTACTCGCCATGACCAGTTCCATAAAAAGAAATTATGTCTTTCCTCCCACGCTCTCTACGCCGGCTTATTACCCATGTGATACACAACCAAGACTAATGGTAGGAGCTAATCTCTTACGCCCTAAGTCGTGAGGTGGAGGTCAAAATCGCTATTGAATGGGTTGAGTTTTTGAAGAATCTCAATGAACTCCAAATCCGGTGGTACACACAATTTGCTTGTTGGGATGACAGCACCGGTGGTAGTGTTCGATTGTGGAAGCTTCCAAAACGTGCCTCTCATGGGGACTCGGGGTGTATCAACTACAACCCTTCATTGACCTTGAGGCGGCTCGGTTACCCGATGAGGAACTCACCTCCGAAGGCATGTTTGTCCGTGTTTACCTCTATAAGGGGATGCCTAAATCGGCGACTTGCTTGAAGAGTTCAACGATCATGGGAATCCGTAGTGCGGAAGGGGAGTGAAGAGTTGTCAAAGAGAATCAGTGACATCACCTTCAATCAATGGCTCAAGGAGAAGCTTCAAAACGCAAAATCACCAATTCAAGGGATGCTTTCCCTTGAAGAAGAGATACCAGAGCCTTATGTCCCTACCCATGAAGAGTTAAACGAAGTCAAATCCGCATTAGCGCGAGGTAAGGGAAAAGAGGGCACTCTGCAGGCTAAGATAGAAGAGATAGCTCTAGAGAAAGAAAAGCTAGAGGAAGAAAACAATGTCAAGATGATTCTTTGTGGAAGAAAGCGTCAAAGCGATTCAAGAAGGAAGAACAAAGCAAGATAGAAGCCCGCAGGCATCCGAAGGGGGCAGAGAGGAGCTCCAAAGGTATAAACAAAAGACGAGAAAGCACTTGAAGAGGCTCAGGAGTGGAAGACATTAGCCATGGAATCGGGGCAAGAATCACATTTAGTAGCGGAGTGAGGAGTCGATTGAGAAGCCTCAAGCAAGAAAAAGGTGGCCATTAATGAAACTCTCAAGGAATACCAAAGAGGCTTTGAGCTTTGAAAGAGAAATATTTGGTGAATTGAAGAGAGACCTTCATTGCTCTAGAAGATGCCTACAAAGCAGTCCGAGTAGAGAGCGATGATTGGGAAAAACGCTTCCTAGAGTTGATTGGAAAAATCAAGATCAAGAGGTCATTAAAGAACTCAAGGATGAGATACAAATTTGTGGAAGAACAAGTTCTCAAAGTCATCGAGTCGCCCCCGTCGAGGCTATGTTAGGGATCCCTAAGAATCGAGGTTAGCCGAGGCCGAGATGCACTTCTTCAACACCCCACTTTGAAGTGTATCGGTTTGTGAAATCTCGCAGAGCATTGATCACAGAATTCAAAGAGCAATCTCAAAGTGCAAGTGCAAGCAAGAAGAGGAAGAGAGTTGGGGAGCTTGGAGCTATTTGTATTTGAGTTGCCTATTTGTATTTTTCGATTTAAGAATTTATTTCGAGCTTTGTATTCGAGAATATTGTACTGTTCTTTTTATGAACATTGTATTGTCTTTTCCCTTTAATGAAAATTGGTGAAGCTTTGAAATCTTGATGAATGAAGTGTGCTATTTCGATTCCTTGTTTACTTCAATTCGTAAATCAAAAAGTTTATGCGCGTATGACAAGGCAAGGTATCCCACGGTTCCCGGCATCAAGCAAACATTGTGCATGCATTCATACATTCATTCATAAATTTATTTTGTTTCTTATGTAATAAATGTCTAAATAAACAGAAAAGGCACGCTGGTTCTCCGTCACCGATACTTCACCCGACTACAAGCCAAGCTGATGGCTAATCCGCAAGAGCATCCGGAGATTGAAACTGAGAGTAATCCAGGCGTGAAGACTTGGCGTGCAAATTTTGAATCCCGACGGTGGCTCGCCCTGGAGAACCAAGTGCTTAAGGATAAGGTTTGGGGCAATGGAGGCCCAGATGCATGAGATGATGGCCATGCTACAAAGTCTAAAGAATGGGCCAGCTGTTGAAGCCGTCGCCGTAGTGGGTCCAGTTGGTGTCACCTCTTTTGTTCCTCCTTCATGACGCGAAACGCTTCTGATTCTTGCAGCCCCACCGGATCCGGTCATCACCACCTGAAATGAATGTGTCAAATCGCACACTCCACAAAGATGTCCTTGGGGTATGCTGCTGGTACATGCCGCAAGTCGTTGGATCCATTCTGCGCGGTGTGAATACGCCCAATCAAGTCACCGCCTGCAGTGCACTGTAGGAGCCGCCGAGGACCGCAGATCCGAGATGTTTAGTTCTCCCGCTGCACTCGGTCCCTACTCCGGCTGGTGGCACCACTTCACAATACTCCTCACCGGATGGTATTATTACGGTATGGGTAGTCACCTCCAGGACACATGTTCGAGGGGTCGCAGCCAAATGACCCAATTGTGCACTCAAGAAAGAGTAAGAGGCGATGGAGGTGCCGTGTCGTAACCAAGGAGGCATGTGAGCCGTGTTTGGTCCCGCACTTGGTTTTGCCACCAAAATTCAAGGCTCCCGAGGTGGACAAGCACAGAGGAACTGGACGTCCGGTGAGTCGCATTATGACATTTGATCACAAGGCTCAGGGGCATCGAGACAAGAGACGGACCAGCTTTTGATCCAATCCCAATGACGATATCTTGAGTTGTTTGATTACTTAACCTTCAAGAACTTAGTCGGCAAGACTGTTCAATGAAGCCCGTTCACCGCCATTTCCCAGAGGTTACAACGCTAATGCTACCTGTAGTTTCCATGAAAACGGGGTTGGTCATACTGTGGAGGAGTGTAAAGCCTTCAAGCATGCGGTGCAAGACCTAATCGATGCCAATTGGATTTCATTCAAGCAAAATGGTCTAAGCATAACTGCAAACCCACTGCCGGGACTCGAGAGGCCAATCACTAATGCCATAGAAGATTTTATCGGGCAAGTGATAAGAAAGATTGATAAAATCATGATGGATCGAGGGTATAAGGCTTGGTGCGCTTTGGGAAAATCGGACAAGGAATTCTTGCGCTGTCCGCCCAAAAAAGGAACAAGGACCGCTTGCGGGTTGGGATACAATCCAAGTCTAGCCAAAAGAAGGAAAATGGCAGAGGAAAGAAGTGGCGGATGGTTGGCTGAGTCAAAAGGTCAAGATCCCTGGCCTCAAAGCATTCCTGTCTGTGACATCCGCCAGAGCTTCGTGAGTGCTGGTTTGCTTAATCACAACCAAGCCGCTGCCATCTGTGGTGGATCTCAAACCAAGAAGAAGTGGGTCCAGTCCGGTTCGCCGTTTGTCTTCTTAGAAAAAGAGGTGAAGAATTGGGAAGCCGCTGCTGATTTCCGTGACCTTTTAAATTAAAGTAATCATTTGTAATGCAACCACCGTGGCTCGCCCAAGGCCATAGGACCAGCTTGTTAGGGAACACGCATGTTTTTATTTTCGAGAATCATCATCATCAATAAAAACGCTTGTTTTGAATTTCTCAATCAATAAAAATCATTTTTCTCTTCATTGTGTGAGTCTTTTCTGCTTATTGTTTGCTTGCTTTCTTGTTTAGCCTTTTCACCGCTTTTTTGGCTTCTAAGTGGCGGATCCACAAAGAATAGTCTTTGAAAATAAAGATCTTTACGGTCAGTATTTTGACTTTGATCACCCTTTCAATCAAGCCGAGGGGATGTTGAGGAAGACTGGGAAACTCCTCCAGAACTCGTGAGGTTAAAGAAAGAGTTATTCAGCCTCACGGGGAATATACTGAAGTAATCAACTTGGGTACAGCTGAGAACAAGAAAGAGGTCAAAGTGGTTACCACCATGAATGAAGAAGACCGCATAAAGTTGGTTCGGTTGTTGCGTGATTACGTGGATGTGTTTGCATGGTCATATCAAGATATGCAGGGTTGGACACCGACATCGCGGGTACACAAGCTACCAATGAGAGCCGAATGCCCGCTGTAAATGTAAATTGAGAAAGATGAAGCCTGAGATGTCCCTCAAAATTAGAGACGGAGTGAAGAAGCAATTTGATGCGGGGTTCCTAGCAGTGGCCAAGTACCCGCAGTGGGTTGCCAATATCATCCCGGTTCCGAAAAAGGATGATAAAGTCAGAATGTGCATTGACTACAGAGGTCTGAATCGTGCTAGTCCCAAAGATGATTTTCCCCTTCAAACAAAAAAAGAAACACAAAAAAACAAATGACCAGAAAAAAGAAAGCTGGTCAGAAAATAAAAAAATAAAAAAAAGGCAAACATATAGGAGTAGATAAATTATTGTCCTTGGGTTAATTTTTGAGAAAACGAGCAATCATGATTTGAAATAAAGTTTGACCATTTTCCCATATTCTTGAAAAAAAAAACGCTACTACACTGTAAGCCAAAAATCCAAAAATCACCCTAGACAAGGATCACCTCAAATATCAAAAAAGGTCGCACTTTTTTTATCACCACCCAGTCAAAAAAAAAAAAAAAAAAAAGAAATCAATAAAAAAAAAATCAAAAAAAGAAAAAAAAGGAAAAAAGGATTTAAAAAAAAAAAGAAAATCCCAAAAAATACAAAAGAAATGTAAGTGGTGAGCTGATACATGTTACCACAAAACACAAGAGATCCTTGTCTCAATAAACTGCAAATACTTCCATTTGACCTCGGCATCCCGCCCTCCACCAACCCTTAGCCAGGAATAAAACTTCCAAATACCTCATCAAGCCAAATAACCATCATAAATCACCAAACGCCAGCCAACGCCGAATAAAAATCATCCTACCATTAACTTGAAGCACTTCATTAAACAAAATCATCCTTTCTCCACAAAAATCCACAATCTCCAAAAATCCATTTCGATCAATGATTGATTGCTTTTGTTTTCTCAGAGTTTTAGCTTTAGGACAAATAAGTTTATTTATTTAAATATGTTTGTCCAGAAAAAAAATCTCTCGAAAAAAAAAACAAAAAAACAAAAAAAGGGGGAAGAAAATCAAAAGGCTTGCACTCTAAGATTCATTCAAGTTACAATTATATCAAGGCAAAGTTTTAGAGATCACCAAGTGGGTTGAAGCTGCCTCATACTCCAGTATAACCAATTCAATGGTTGCCAAATTTGTGAAGAACGATCTGATTTGCCGTTATGGTCTTCCAAACAAGATTATCACTGATAATGGCAGCAACCTGAACAGCAAAAGGATGAAGGACTTGTGTGCAGAGTTCAAAATCCAGCTTCATAATTCTTCTCCTTACCGCCCGAAGACGAATGGGGCAGTCAAAGCAGCCAACAAGAACATCAAGGAGATTGTGCAAAAGATGGTGGTAACCTAAAAGGATTGGCATGAGATGCTTCCCTTTGCTTTGCATGGCTACCGAACTTCAGTACGCACTTCAACTGGGGCAACCCCTTTCTCTCTGGTATATGGGTTTGAAGCGATCCTCCCAATCAAGGTTGAGATACCCTCCTGCGGGTCTTGATGGAAACCAAGTTAGAAGAAGCGTAATGGGTTCAAGCCCGCCGGATCGCCTAAACCTCATTGAAAAAGAATGGCGACCTTGTGTCATGGGCAACTATATCGCCAGAGGATGAAAAACCGCCGACGACAAGAAGGTTCGCCCCGAGAAATTCAATGGGGAGATCTAGTACTCAAGAAGATTCTCGCTTATTCGAGTGATCCCCGTGGGAAGTGAACGCCCATCTATGACTGGACCGTGCGTGGTCAAGAAAGCCTTCTCGAGGAGCACGCGATACTCACCAACATGGACGGCGAAGATCTCAAGAACCAGTCCATTCAAACTCGTGAAGAAGTACTATGCCCGAAAGAAATAAACGAAAAAGAGAAAGACAAGCCAAGTAAGAACTAGCTCGCTAGGTTGAAAACCCGAAAGGCGGCCTAGGCAAGATCGAGCGCGACCCAGGGATTGAAAACCCGCAAAGGCGATCCAGCAACAATTAGGGTCGAAAAACTTGAGCATGAAAAGTAAAGAAAGGCATACAACTTCCCCAAGACTTGAATGAGGAGTGATCAAGGTCAAGGACCCAAATGCTCGCAGATCGCTCCATAGAGACGGACAAACCGTAAATTAGCTTCTCTCTTGTTTTCGTGTCTTTTTGTAGTTTAAAACTTTCAAATGTATTGAGCAGTCATCGTAACATTCTCATGCGATCGAAGCTTTCTACGTCAATAAGGCTCAAACTTTCTCATGTCTGCTTGTTGATTATTTTACGCTTTTTCTCGCTTCAAAATAAACGTTTTATGATGATGGTGATCTGAATCAGAAACATGTGCATACATCATATAGCATTACAAATCATTGAAATTCTTAAAGGTCACGGAAAAGAGGCAATTTCCCAAAACAAGTTAGTCATGCAAGAGAAAGTGATTGAGCCCACGATTGCTTGAACGACAAAGTTAAAGCCCACACCGCACTGGCCCATGAGCCCCGCAAGTCCAAAGATATTCCTCGATGCGTGCCATGAGTGTCATGATTGGTCAACCAAAGAAGGAAATAAGCTAACAGGGGCAAGAGAGCAAGAGAGCAAAAGGGAAAACAAACGATGAGAAAAAGAAAGTCGACCAAAGGAAGTTAATCTTACAAAGAAGGTTGCACTCACAAACCATTCCGGATGGCGAATCATAAAGCAAACTTGTGTCCGATCCATGAGCCTGCAGCTTCCATCGGCCTCTCGCCTTGTGCGGGAGTATCGGAGTCGGTTGAACCAAGAAAAGAATAAGCCTTTGTCAAAAAGCGAAAAAACAAACAATCGAAAAAAGAAAGTCACTCAAAGAAAATCAAGAATAGCATCTCATTGCATTCATCACACCAAAATCATAGCATTGCATGCGCTCGCATAACATGTTCTGCATAACATGCCCTTGCATAACATGCATCCTCATCCCATGCACCATGCATTTGCATCCGCTAACATGTGCAGTACACATTATCGGAGAAAAGTTTAAGAAGAGTCCTACTATTCCAGAGCGGACTCTAAAAAAGCAGTGTAGTGGCATTGACCGCGGAAGGTTTCAAAGAAAAGACTGCGGCGGCGTGGGCAGCACTCCTAGATCGGTGCAATGGCACTAACCACCATCGAGAGAAAGTCAAGAATAGTCCGCTAGCTCGAGCGGACACTCTAGATCGATTAGTAACGGCGTTGATCACCAATCGAGGAAGCAGAAAGAAAGGTCCGCTAGCCGAGCGGACACCTCGGATCGCTGCAACGACATTGATCACCCATCGAGAAAGAAAAGTCCGCTAGCCGAGCAGACACCCTGATCGCCATCGCGGCGACAATCGATCACCAATTAGAGGAAGCGTAAGAAAGGTCCGCTAACTCGAGAAGCGCACTTTGGATCGGTGCGAAGCTACTGCATCAAGCTAAAGAAGATCAACAAGATTCGTGAATCCCTTCAGACTGGCGTCCCTTCAAAAGCAGACTTCACCTCATATTCGAGCCGGTACCTCACCTCAATACGCCAAAGAATGCGGTCATCTCAATCACCAATCAACAGATTTGCAAATCCGCCAGACCCGTGCATCCGCCAGACTAAGGCGCCCTTCGGATCCGTCGTTATCGAGCACCGACGAATCATCGGACCGAGTCCTTCGCTTTAGTTCAAATCAACAGTCCCAAACAAATGACTTTGAACTCACCTTCATCTCGCCAAGTCATCACGAGCATGACGGATCGGCCCTCGGACCTCGCGTCCTTCATTTCGCCAAGTCATCACGGAGCGTGACGGATCGGCCCCCTGACTTCGCGTCGCCCTTCTAGCGTAGCTGTGTCGTATAAAGCATAGCGTAAGTCCATCAAGGTAAAATGTATCACCCCCACAACCGATATTGAACCTCGGTAGCTCGAATAGGCCACTTTCGAGCCCAAGTGTTCCTTCAGAGCCCAAGTACTCCTTCAGAGCCGCAAGCACTCCTTCAGAGCCCAAGAACTCCTTCAGAGCCGCAAGTGCTCCTTGTGAGCCCAAGTGTTCCTTCAGAGCGCAAATGCTCCTTCGTAATCCAAGTGTTCCTTCAGAGCGACGAGAGCTCCTTCTTTACCGCACTTTCGTTACCAAGATGCTCGGCTTATCGAGGACTGTACCTTCTTTTATCGCTTTATTTATCGCTTTATTTCTTGCTTTGCTTATGCCACCCGAGGGTTGGCACTAATTTACTTCTTGTTTTTGCCGCCGAGGGTTGGCACTTCATTCATTACTGATGCTTTTGGTGGCATCCATTCACCCAAAAAGAAAAATCAAAAAAAAAAAAAAAAAGAAGAAAATTCGGGTTTTTCCTAAGTAGACAAAATAGGTATAATTTCTGAATTCTTTATCTCTATTTTGCCTCGGAATATGTTTCTACCAATTCATATTCCTTGTTAAAATCTAGATAAAGAGGGCACTGTCATACCCCAATTTTGTCCTACTTTAGGTCAAAACCCTAATTTTCCCAAAATAAATAACCAGAGGAGAAGAGAGCATCATGCATTGCATTTAGGGTTCTAAAAGTCATTTCAAAGCTTCTAAAATCATTTTTGAAGTTGGAATGCACTTCTTAAACAAATTAGGGTTTTTCAAAGGTGCAAAAGGGCATTTTGGTCATTTTGCAAATAAAAGACAATTCTCAAAACAAGTCATCCAACATGCATTTCAAGGTACTAGAGGTCACTCCTAGGGTGGAAAATCATTTTGAGGTGGAAATGTGTTTGGTAAAAAAACTAGGGTTTTTAGAGTGAAAGGGCATTTTGGTCATTTACAAAAAAACGGTCTTTTGTCCCAAATCCTTGGATAATCATCAATGATTTATTTGAGGGATATTTGTGCCCCATTGTGATTATTTTTGCGCATAAACATTAAACCTTTTGGCCTAAAAACCTAGTTTTTGGATAGAAGGGTAAAATGGTCTTTTCCTTTGAGGTGGGGTAAATAAATCAATTTTGGGATTGGTGAGATCATAAAATTCAGAGCCCAATCATTGAATCATGGATATAGCCCAAAATGGCATGAACTAGGAAGAATAATCTAGAAGGGAATATTCTACATCATTTGAATTTTGAAAGGATAAGGATAAGAACAATAGTACAATTTGCAATTCCACTCACTCTCTCACACTCCTTGCTGCGAAATAACAGCCCATAATCACCCCATTTCCATTTATTTTTATTGTTTGCAAATTGTATTAAATCATGGCCATTCATTCAAGTGTGAAAATCAATCCTCACCTTTCATTTGAATTAAAATGGCACTTGTGTAATAAGCTTTGTAGAAAAATACAATTTTGTAATTAAGCTTATCCTTCACCACCTCACCTTAAGCTGCACACTTCAGCCCTCTCTCTCCCCCATTTTTGTGTTTTAATTACCCTCAATCCATGTGATCTTGCATCTTGACCATTGATTCAAAATTCATCTCAAATCCTATTGGTTTGCAAGAGTTACATTGTCTTAATTACCCTTTAAGTTTTCACTTCATATAAAAGCCCAAAATAAGACCTAGCTCATACACACTCTCATTTTTTACCCTAGCTAGCACTCTTCCTCCTCTCCTCCCTCTCTTGGCCGAAATCACTCCCTCCTCCTCCTCCACTTTCTTTTCAATCTTCTTTCACCAAATCACCTCAAGCACACTCTACATTCATATATCTTCATCCTTTTATCCTTGATTCCATTTTTACATTATCAAAGGGGTTGTTTCTTCAAGGTGTTGGAGCTGTTCTTGCTAGTTCTTGAGGATTGTTGGTGTTTTATTGCTCTTAATCTTCATTCCTACTCTTATTTAGCTTGAAACCAAGGTATACATCAAATCCTTTGCATCTTCATTCACTTTCTTGCATTAAAACCATTTTTCAACTTATATTTGCATCTCATAGTATCATATAATGTAGATTAGGGGCTGTTGTGGGTGAGAGCTGGTCCATCACCCACTAAATAAATTGTTCTTGTGATTATGTGTTGATTAGGTTTTATTCTTTTGATTTGCTATTTTGGTCATGCGATTTTTACCCAAATGAAAACATGTTTCCCTTTTCTTTTTTGCTTCAACTTTGAGCCTAATCCATGATCCTTTGAATATTCTTGTTCATTAAATGATTTGAAGTTGATTAATGCTTGATTAATTGTGCTAATTTTGTGAACCATGCTTGTTGTTGAATCTTGATGTTTTAGACTTGGATTTTTGTGAATATGGTTTCGGTTTGGGCTCCAATTTTGGGGGTTTTAGTTAGTTTTTTATTGTTCATCATGTATTCATGCTTATCTATGTGATTAGGTAAATTTTGATGAAAGAATTTGATGATTTTTAGAGTAAATAAGGCCTTAGGCTCAAGCAAGTTTTTAGGGTTTTGTTGCTTTGTCTTTCCCTTGATTTTTGCATGAAATAAATGTTGGTTTGGAGTGACAATAAGTTTCGGCCTTGTAGCCCTTTCATACCTATTTAATATACTTGAACCACAAAAATAATTGTTACCAAGTCTTGTGAAAATAAGGATTATTCCAAGGTTGTTTTGCTTTGCATATTAGAAGAAAATTAGGGTTCATGTGACTTTTATGCATCTCTTTGCTTGATCATGTAAATCCTTACCAAAAGTTTAACCTATGTTGTTTGCTTGCATTTCATGAATAAATGGTGATTTGAAGTTCATGTTCATTTCTAAGTTGCATATTCACATGTTCATGCACTCATTAGCACTATGTCATGCACTCTTTTTAAATTGTTCATGCATTCAATAATGTTGTGCTTTGCATTCCATAATTGCATACTCTTGCACTCATATGCTTGCATCATTGTGCATCCAATTGTTCATAGCAACTTGTGAATACTCTTATGATTGCCTCGCTTGTGTTCCAATGGTTGTTTTTGACTTGAAAAAGGATTTGAAATGTTACATTTCTTTTCAAGCTTGAAATCCCATGTTTTTCTCAAATAAACTTAAGGCATTTTCCTAAATAAATCATTAACCATCACTGAAGCCGCTGCTTGTTTGATCGTTAATGAGGAGTTATTAGTGATAGTCACTCGAAGCCTTTGCTTGTTTGACTATCATGAAAGCTCCCACACATTAAATAAACAACAACAAAAAAAACAACTAATTCAAACTTCCAAAATAACACGAGCTATTAGCTCACCACCTTTTCAAAACTATTTTCAAAAGAATAATACGACGTTGTCGCTTGTAATCACTGAAGCCATTGCTTGTTTGATTGCCGCCCAACTCTCTTTTCTTTCGAGTTAATACCGAATGCCACTCGAAGCCTTTGCTTGTTTGGTGTTCGCGAACACTCGAGTCTTATTTCAAAAACTCCAAAACTCAATCTCAAAAGCCGTTTTCAGACGCAAAACCAAGAACTACGTAGCTTTGATCCCTCATCCAGTGAGGGTACGTAGGACCGGGTTCATTTCCCGTCAAGCATACCTTTTAAAAACCCATAAAAACAAGAACTACGTAGCTTTGATCCCTCAGCCAATGAGGGTACGTAGGACCGGGTTCATGTCCCGTCAAGCACCCTTTTCAAAAATCTTTGTCTTGTTCCGCTTTTCAAAGATATCAAAAACATCCCTTTTTCCCGTTTTCAATAAAGAGATTTCTCAAAAAGAAAAAGAATAAATAGAACAATGTATTTCAAATCAAACATTTCAAAACCACATCAAATTAATGGTTCCCTTTCGGTAGAAAGGGGCGCGTGGGTGCTAATACCTTCCCATGCGCAACCGAATTCCCGAACCTACATCTCTAAGTTTTCGAAAGACCACCCTCTTTCCAAAAAGGTTTTTTTCAATGTTTTCCTAAAAAATAAATATTGGTGGCGGCTCTACTATTTTCAACGTTGTCAAACTGAAAAGTCCCAAACCGGATTTTTCGGGGCGCAACAAAATGCGGATGCGTTTCTCTCACGTAGTGCCAGGGAAATTGTCACTGATACCCACATTTCAAAACCACATCAAATTAATGGTTCCCTTTCGGTAGAAAGGGCGCGTGGGTGCTAATACCTTCCCATGCATACCGAATTTCCGAACCTACATCTCTAAGTTTTCAAAGACCACCCTCTTTCCAAAAAGGTTTTTTCAATGTTTTCCTAAAAAATAAATATTGGTGGCGGCTCTACTATTTTCAACGTTGTCAAACTGAAAAGTCCCAAACCGGATTTTTCGGGGCGCAACAAAATGCGGATGCGTTTCTCTCACGTAGTGCCAGGGAAATTGTCACTGATACCCACAATTCCCTAACACCGGTGAAATGAATGCATGAATGAATGAATGCATGATGTTTGAACTTCGACATAACAGCTTTCAAAAGTTGGACATTTATACATTTTTGGAAAAACACTGGTTTATTTTCACAAAAATTTCGATGCAGGGGTATGCAATCTCCTTTGTGTCCTACAGGGTTTCTTAGGAGACAGGATCTAAGGCTTTTTTAGGGGTACTTCAAGGTAAGCACTAACAAGAGGGCCCTAAATAAGGTTCCTAGAGTCAACGACCTCATCCGAAGCGCACCGATCGCCAGGACGACGACGTCCCAAGTGATGAACCCTTCGAACAAAGCCAAACTCTAGGTGAAGTCTTCGCAACCCACGAAAAAGACGTGACGTCCCAGCAATGCACCACTAATGACTTCGTTCTAGCCTAAGATATACTCTAGCCCGGTATAGGGGCTGTCTCACCAAAAATCACACAAGGGTAAAAACAAGTGAAAGTGTGTGTAGGAGCATAATGATGCATATACCCCCTACCGCAAAGAAAATCCGTAAAACAATCCCGCACAAAGAGAGTCATCTACCCTAGGGTTTTGCACATATCATTCAAGTATAAGCAAGAAATCAACCTAAGGTACTAACAATCATCTAAAACTCTACTTACGTTAAGAAGAGGAGCTAAGAAGAGGGATCATAATAGAAGGGGAATAATGCATGAACTTACCAAAGAAAGGAGCGAAGAAGAGGGGAACATGCAAGATGAGGGGAATATGATGCATAAGTAAAGAAAGAAAGGGGGTAAGAGAAGAAACAAGAAGCAAGTGTAGAAATAAACAAATGCACATGAATGCAACACAATGTACACAATAATGCAAGAGAAACCATCAAGCATTTACAGATAAAGAAAGAAAAGAAAAAGAAAAAGAAAAGGAAGAAAAAGAGGAGATAGAAACGAAAAATTTTCAATTCAAACAATTTAAACCACGCACCAAATTAATTAGGCTTGACCCTCGCTTTTTTTTCCTAAAAAGAAAAGTTGTCCCCAGATGGAGTCGCAACCGTTGCACCACCAGAAAAATCCGGTTTGGACTTCTCGATGTACAACGTGGGAAGGTTTATGAAGCCGCCACCAATATTTTGGTTTTGAGACGAAAACATTGAAAAAACGTCTTTTTATACAAGGCGGGTGGTCCTTTTTGAAAACAAGAGATGTAGGTTCTCTGGTCGGTTAGTACTACGGGAAGGTATAAGCACTGCACTACCTCTTTCTACCGAAAGGAACCTTTAATTTGATGTGTGGTTTTGAAATATTTGATTTGAAATAAATCGTTCTACTTCTTTGCTTTTCTTTTGATTGAGAAAATATTTTATTGGAAACGAGAAAAAGAATATTTTTGATATCCTTGAAAAGCGGAACAAAACAAGGATTTTTAAAAGGGTGCTTGACGGGACATGAACCTTGTCCCCACGCACTCCTCACCGCCGAGGATCAAAGCTACGTAGTTCTTGTTTTTTTGTGTCCAAGACGGCTTTGGTGATTTTTGAAAGTATGCTTTTTGCGTCCGAGACGGCTTTTGTGATTCTTGAAAGTGCGCTTTGCGTCCAAGACGGCTTTTGTGATTTTTTTAGGAAAGAGGTGTGTTGGTGTTTTTATTGTAGGGGTTCTCGGTCTAGACCATGCAAATCCAATAGACCTAAAACATAGACATCCCCGCCTGCATTTTAACGACGTGCCCCACTACTTTTTGGAAAATGATCTTTTTGATTTTTGTTTTATTTCTCACAAGTATCCTAAGACGTTTGAGTCGCATGCGACTCCGGTCTCAGGACGCTAGACAACACCGGCCGTACGTCCGACTTGCCTCCTTATGAGTTTTGGAAAAGATTTATTAAAAGGAAAGATATTTTGTTGTTTTTTTTTGAAAACAATGGTTTGGAAAGAAAATTTGAAAAGAAGTAGAACGCTTCAACCAACTTCTACTCCATAACCAAATGCGAAATGAAATGATTAAAATGCACAATCAACACAAGATTAAATCCTAAATTATTATGCTATGTTACAAAACAATGATCAAGTAGAACAAATATTTATTCACACTAAAGAATCAAAAGAAACCAAAGAAAACACAAACCCCTAATTTTGGGATTAAATCCTAGGCTACACATACCCACAATCAAGTTACCAATAAAACACAAGACATGAAATAAGCAAAAACACACAAGAACCCTAATCTTCCCTTGGCAAAAACCCCACACATGAATGATGAGCTATTTTTGACTTTAAATCATACAAATATGATGGAACATGCAAGGAAATAACATGGTGAAAACACAAGAAAATTCCTCTCAAGGCCAAGGACTCATTGCCAACACCCAAGGCTCCCAATGTCCTTGTCATAATGTTGAAACAAGTCCTCTAAGCCTTTTGAGAAAGGAAAGAGGAGTAAGCAGAGAGAGATTTACATGTTGATGATTAAAGAAAATGCAAAATATAAGAAGCTTACCTCTTGATCTAGCTAGAAAAGGAAGAAAGATGCAAAATGGAAGTAATAACTCTTGAAGAACAGCCCCAACAAGCTTGAATCCTCACGCAAACCCTTCTTCTTGAGTGGATTTTGATGGAACTTGAAGGATTATGGAAGCTTAGAAGGATGTTTAGTGTAGGAATCAAGAATAATGAAGGTTTGATGGTTGATTTTTGAAGAATTTGGATGAGAATGGAGGAGGGGAATTACGCTGAAACAAGGAGAGGGAAGGAGAGTATTGTGTGCTAGGGTTTTTTTTTTCCTCCCTTGAGCAAAAGGGTTGAGGTATATTTATACTAGAAAATTAGGTCCACCATTAATTATTTGATTTACCTAGATTTGATTTGATTTTAGTTACTTGGGAGGAAGACTAGGGTTTCAATTAGGGTTTCAGCTTGCTTAGAGAGGACGGCTAGGGTTTTTAGGAGATCTTGGAGATCCAAGCCCAACTGATATCCTACTTTGCAAAATGACCAAAATACCCTTTTGTTCAAAAACTGAATTTCATGCCAAAAATATTCCAATGATGCGCACAACTCCACTCACTTGGACCCAAATAAATTCCTCAAGAGATGCATAGTGGTTCTTACTGAGAAATTATTAATTTTAGTGAAATGACCAAAATGCCCTTTTAGTCCCGAAAACCCTAATTTTTGCTTAAAATGCATTTTCCACTTAAGACATGACTTTGTAAATTCCACCATAGTTTTCAACACTTTAAAATGCATGCCTAATGAGAAAATGCGTCCTTTTTGGTTAAATTACCAAAATACCCTTTGAGCTAGGAAAAACCCTAGAAACCTAGAAATGCATGCAAAATGATACTCACTTCATAGTTTACTTGTTTTAGTGGAAAATTAGGGTTTTGACCTAAGCTGACAAAATTGGGGTATGACACATCACATGATGACACAGCGCCATTCTCGCACCCCGGCAAAGATTTGGCGCCTCACATCGACACACACACACCCAACACGCAAACAAGCATTGCAGGCGCCATTTTCCCAACAACTTGGCACCTGGCAGAAACACACTGCACAAAGAACACACTCCAAAGACATGAATAGTGCCTGTGGCGCCATTTTCCCAAAGAATGTGGCGCCACGCGTAAAAAATAACTCATAATCACATATTTTCCTCGCACGTGAACACATACGTGGCGCCAAATCCCTAGCACATTGGCGCCCCATGACCCAAAAACCCCCAATTCACAAACCCTTTCAATTCTAATCATCATATACTACTCAAATACATTGTATAATAATGTCAACACATTCAATTGCACATCATAGCACTCAATCATGCATCAAAACCCAATCAAGAACATAAAACCCCAATTTCAAGCCCTAAATCGATTCCACATACAATTATATTCATTTCAATGACTCAATTCACCAAACAATCATCAATTAACACAAATCCAAGCGTATGATCTACATAAAACACATTATCTCCTCTATTATAGAGTGAGACTCCCCTTACCTCGAATTAACCGTAGAAACTCTCTTTCTCCGAGTCACGTACAAGAACCACAACAACTATGGAGCTTTCCTCTTCTCCTTTCTCCCTTGCGATTGCTTTCTCCCTCTTCTCCTAGGGTTTGCGCCAATTTCCTCTTCCTTTCTCTCTTCTCTCTTCGCAAGCTCTTTCATCCTTCTCACAAAATGAGAGCAATTTCCAATTTTGGGTATATGTACATTGGGCCAAGCGCACCTTGGGCCCTTTTTACACCCCCTCTCCATTTCTTCCACCATTCCCTTTAATCAAAAAGAAATCACTAAATTATAACACACTATATTATATTCTAATATAATTAAAACAGTGTAACACTTTAAATAATTTAATCAATTGCTTAATTAAATCATTTAGGGTGTTACATCCCTACCCCTCGCTAATGGTGTTTAGACACATACTCTCCCTCAAACTCACCAACAGACTCTCAACACTAAGACACTCTAAGCGTTGACTTCCCTCAACTCTTCGGTTTCTCTCACTCTAAGTCAAGGGTACTTGGTTTACTCTGCTTTCTTTACTTAAACCCAACATGCAACCCATTTCCAGCTCACCACACTCATGCACACTCGGATACTCACTCCATTGGCTCCGATCCTCTCCCTAACTCTACATGCAAACTCATTTTCTTCACACTACACCGATTCACACTCTATTGCCTCACCATGCAATGCTCTCTTCAGTACCACACACGAAATGCAGAGAGTGTTACACTCCTCTCTCTTTCCCAACCGATCCACCATCGTACTCTCACCACAAATCACAAAGAAAGAGCAAAACACAAAAAAACATGTTATGAACAACACATAAAACACACATGCAAGGTGATCGTAACCACTCACACCAAAAATACTACCAAACACAAAACATTACAAGGAATAAAAGAGCCCCCTAACCTGATTATAACCGTAGACACACCCTCTTCACTAGCACTTCTAGGAATCCTTCAAGATTCACTCACTCTTCCCTTCGGTTCTCCTCCTTCTCTCTTCGGTTCTCTTCCTTCTCTCTTCGGTTCTCTTCCTTCTCTCTAAGTCTCACTTCTCTCTACTTTCTTAATTTGGTAACTTAGACTATTTTTGGAACAATGTAATGGTCTCCTACGAAGTCACCAATTAACATGTCCTAAGGGACTTAAATGAGGCCTTGGCCTTACTAGGCCGTGGACTTCCTCTACTCACACCCTTTCCTAACTTAGACATTTTCCTAAAATGCAACACATGCTTAACCTTCACTTAATGAATTACTTGACTTAAAAGTAAAATGTTGCAAACCCTTAATAACTCAACTAAGTTAATTAATTGAATTATTTTGGGGTGTTACACCTAGGGGGCGTATTTTGGGATTGATGTTAAATTACTTAACTGTATGAGTTTTATTTGAGGATTATGAGACGTGTTTGAGTGGACTAGTGAGTCAATGTTTATTTCCGCTGTGATGAGATGATTTCTTTGAAGTTTTAACTTTATGATGTAGGTGTTGTTGCACCAACTTAATGGTGCATACGATGAGTTTAATTTAATGAAGACGTAACATTCCTTTCTACTACTTAAATAATATTTTGAACAGTGTAATACCCTGATAATGACGTTGGAAATTAAGGGGTAGAAAAGGGGTGTTACAATAGTGGTATCAGAGCAGTTCGGTCTGTCCGGCCGGTTGTTGAGTCGTTAAGTTGAGTAGCATTTGAGTTTTGTTACTCGTTTCTAAAATTACTGCTTCTTCTTTGCGATTGCTAGAATGGCGGGATCGGAACGATGTTTGCGACTTCTTTGGGCCGCTGCGAGCTATAGTATGGTCAGGGTAATATACCCAATGCTATTGGTGATGGGACACGTGGTTTGGCTACGCCTGGGCCGAGAGAACCCTCCTTCTTTTGAAGGCGGGTATAATCCTGATGGTGCCCTTGAGTGGCTGAGTGAGATGGAGCGGATCTTCCGCGTTATGGATTGCATCGATGCTCAGAAGGTTCGCTATGGCACACACATGTTGAAGAAAGAGGCTTATGATTGGTGGGGGGCAGCTAGTCAGGGGTTGACGACTGCCAATGAGGAGGTTACTTGGACTGTATTTGAGAGGGAGTTCAAGAGGAAATACTATCCGGAAGATGTCCGCGGAAAGAAAGAGGTGGAGTTTTTGAGACTTGAGCAAGGTAGCATGACTGTAACTGAGTATGCTGCAAAATTTACTGAGCTGTCCAAGTTTTATCCACACTATGATGGAGAGGGTGCTGAGTTCTCCAAATGCATCAAGTTTGAAAACGGGTTGCGTGCTGACATTAAGAGAGCCATAGGGTATCAGCAGATCCGTGTGTTCCCATTGTTGGTTAATAGTGCCAGAATTTTTGAAGAGGACAATAATGCCTTCTCCAGAGTTATGAAGGAAAGGCAAAAGAATTTTTCGGGTCGTGTTAAGCCATATGAGGTGCCTGCTGGTAAGGGCAAAGGGAAGTTTGTTGGTAAATTTGTTGGTGGGTCTAAGCGAAGTGGGGGAGATGCTGCAGCCAGTGTTACTTGTTACACGTGTGGGAAAGCAGGCCATAAGAGTCCAGATTGCCCAAACAAGGAGAAGAAGAGATGTTATAAGTGTGGGAAGGAGGGACACATGTCCTTCAACTGTGATAAGAAGGATGTGGTATGCTTCAATTGTGAAGAGAGTGGTCACGTCAGTACACAGTGTCCTAAACCCAAGAAAGAGAAGTCGTATGGAAAAGTATTTGCTCTAGCTGGGTCTGACGTAGTGAACGAGATTCGAGGTACGTGCTATATCAATAATACTCCTCCTGTTGCTATTATTGATACTGGTGCTACCCATAGTTTTATTGCTGCTGCATGTGTTGAGAACTTAAGCCTTGTTTTATCTGATATGTTGAGGGAGATGGTTATCGATACTCCAGCTAAGGGTTCGGTGACTACCTCCGTCGTAATATGCACATGAATATGTGACTTCATGACAAATGCAATCACACACCAATCAAACATAACGCATGTGAATGCTTACACCGTCGTTCACCGTCGCATTCGCCGTTAACTCCGCTGCTTCTACTCGTCGCTCACACCGACGCCTACACCATCTGACATCATCACGCGTGCTAAGGTCGACCCTACTACACCGGTAGAATCACCCTAGGACCTACAACCGACCTCTCCTCAATCACCTCGGCACTCAACAACCGACCTCTCAATCACCTCGGCACTCCATGGTGGACTAATTGTCACACCGAGGACCGCAACGACACTTAGGGGCCAAAATGTCACCTAAGGACCAAAATGGACTTAATCGCTCCCATACTTGGCACACTTGGTGCTAAAATAGCACTCACAAAGGGCGCCCCACAATGTGCTAGGCAACATTGGCGCTTAACGTCACCTCGGCACACTATGTGTGTACCTCGGCTAACTACTCCAACTCGGCATTCTACATCACCTCGGCACCTAGCTTCGGCTTTGGCACCTCGGCATGTTACACTCAAACCCTCACTTGCCGGTGCGCGCTCACGATTCGCACTCCCTTACACTAAAATCATCTAACTCATGGGGATTCACTTCTCGGCATTCCCTCGGTTCACCACCTACACTTAGGCATTTGGGCGTTTCACCTCGGTGGCGCTACCTCGCCCGAGGACCTCGGTTCACTACCTCTACACCTCGGTAACCTTAAGGCGAAACACCTACACTTCGGTTTATGCGTCCCTACCCCTCGCTAATGGTGTTTAGACACATACTCTCCCTCAAACTCACCAACAGACTCTCAACACTAAGACTCTCTAAGCGTTGACTTCCCTCAACTAGGTTTCTCTCACTCTAAGCTGAAGGGTACTTCGGTTTACTCTGTTTCTTTACTTAAACCCAACATGCAACCCATTTCCAGCTCACCACACTCATGCACACTCGGATACTCACTCCATTGGCTCCGATCCTCTCCCTAACTCTACATGCAAACTCATTTTCTTCACACTACACCGATTCACACTCTAATGCCTCACCATGCAATGCTCTCTTCGTACCACACAGAACAGAGAGAGTGTTACACTCCTCTCTCTTTCCCAACCGATCCACCATCGTACCTCACCACAAATCACAGCAAAGAGCAAAACACAACAAAAACATGTTATGAACAACACATAAAACACACATGCAAGGTGATCAGAACCACTCACACCAAAATACTACCAAACACAAAACATTACAAGGAATAAAAGAGCCCCCTAACCTGATTATAACCGTAGACACACCCTCTTCACTAGCACTTCTAGGAATCCTTCAAGATTCAGCTCACTCTTCCCTTCGGTTCTCCTCCTTCTCTCTTCGGTTCTCTTCCTTCTCTCTTCGGTTCTCTTCCTTCTCTCTAAGTCTCACTTCTCTCCACTTTCTTAATTTGGTAACTTAGACTATTTTTGGAACAATGTAATGGTCTCCTACGAAGTCACCAATTAACATGTCCTAAGGGACTTAAATGAGGCCTTGGCCTTACTAGGCCGTGGGCTTCCTCTACTCACACCCTTTCCTAACTTAGACATTTTCCTAAAATGCAACACATGCTTAACCTTCACTTAATGAATTACTTGACTTAAAAGTAAAATGTTGCAAACCCTTAATAACTCAACTAAGTTAATTAATTGAATTATTTTGGGGTGTTACACCTAGGGGGCGTATTTTGGGATTGATGTTAAATTACTTAACTGTATGAGTTTTATTTGAGGATTATGAGACGTGTTTGAGTGGACTAGTGAGTCAATGTTTATTTCCGCTGTGATGAGATGATTTCTTTGAAGTTTTAACTTTATGATGTAGGTGTTGTTGCACCAACTTAATGGTGCATACGATGAGTTTAATTTAATGAAGACGTAACATTCCTTTCTACTACTTAAATAATATTTTGAACAGTGTAATACCCTGATAATGACGTTGGAAATTAAGGGGTAGAAAAGGGGTGTTACAATAGTGGTATCAGAGCAGTTCGGTCTGTCCGGCCGGTTGTTGAGTCGTTAAGTTGAGTAGCATTTGAGTTTTGTTACTCGTTTCTAAAATTACGCTTTCTTCTTTGCGGTGCTAGAATGGCGGGGCGGAACGATCTTTGCACTTCTTTGCGCTTTGCGAGGCTATAAGTTGGGGTTGTGGGTAATATACCCAATGCTATTGGTGATGGGACACGTAGTTTGGCTACGTTCCAGCGAGAGAACCCTCCATCTTTTGAAGGCGGGTATAATCCTGATGGTGCCCTTGAGTGGCTGAGTGAGATGGAGCGGATCTTCCGCGTTATGGATTGCATCGATGCTCAGAAGGTTCGCTATGGCACACACATGTTGAAGAAAGAGGCTTATGATTGGTGGGGGGCAGCTAGTCAGGGGTTGACGACTGCCAATGAGGAGGTTACTTGGACTGTATTTGAGAGGGAGTTCAAGAGGAAATACTATCCTAAGATGTCCGCGGAAGAAAGAGGTGGAGTTTTGAGACTTGAGCAAGGTAGCATGATCAGAATCGAGTATCTTTGCAAAATTCTTGAAAATGTCCAAGTTTTATCCACACTATGATGGAGAGGGTGCTGAGTTCTCCAAATGCATCAAGTTTGAAAACGGGTTGCGTGCTGACATTAAGAGAGCCATAGGGTATCAGCAGATCCGTGTGTTCCCATTGTTGGTTAATAGTGCCAGAATTTTTGAAGAGGACAATAATGCCTTCTCCAGAGTTATGAAGGAAAGGCAAAAGAATTTTTCGGGTCGTGTTAAGCCATATGAGGTGCCTGCTGGTAAGGGCAAAGGGAAGTTTGTTGGTAAATTTGTTGGTGGGTCTAAGCGAAGTGGGGGAGATGCTGCAGCCAGTGTTACTTGTTACACGTGTGGGAAAGCAGGCCATAAGAGTCCAGATTGCCCAAACAAGGAGAAGAAGAGATGTTATAAGTGTGGGAAGGAGGGACACATGTCCTTCAAATGTGATAAGAAGGATGTGGTATGCTTCAATTGTGAAGAGAGTGGTCACGTCAGTACACAGTGTCCTAAACCCAAGAAAGAGAAGTCGTATGGAAAAGTATTTGCTCTAGCTGGGTCTGACGTAGTGAACGAGATTCGAGGTACGTGCTATATCAATAATACTCCTCTTGTTGCTATTGTTGATCTTGGTGCTACCCATAGTTTTATTCTTCTTTGCATGTGTTGAGAACTTAAGCCTTGTTTTATCGATATGTTGAGGAGATGGTTATCGATACTCCAAAGGGTTGGTGACTACCTCAGTTGTTTGTGCTGACTATCTATGTATGGTGAGAATTTTTAGTTGATCCGATCTGTTTCTTGTGAGTGGGAAGTTTCTTATCTGCGGTCGGCTACAGGATGATGAGAGAAGAGGTTCAGTTGTTTTCTCTATTAGCATCGTTGTCTGCTGAGAGCCAAGCAAAGATTGATGAATTGCCAGTAGTGCGTGAGTTTTCTGAGGTGTTCCCTGATGAGATTCCAGATGTACTGTAACACCCCAAAATAGTTCAATTAATTATTTAATTTGGGTTATTTAAGGTTTACAACAATTCACTTGAGTCAAGTAATTAATGCTAGAATTGTTTTTGTGTTTAGGAAGTGTTTAAGTAATGGAGAAGGTGGGATTAGAGGCCCATGATCCATTAGAGGCCCATTTGCTCAATTGAAGCCCATTTTTGCATGTAATAAAGAGAAAGGAGCCGTAGGATTGAATTCACTCATGTAACATTTCTAAAGAAAAGTCAAAGAGAAGTAAGAGAGAAGGAAAAGTTTGGTGGAATAGTGATTCTAGAGAGAAGGAGGAGAACTTGACGTTGAAGGAAGCTAGGAATCCACGGAGAGAAGAAGCGATCGTTGATTGATCGGAGAGTTTGAGTGAAGAGAGTGTTGTTTCTTCAACAATTTGAGGTTAGGGGCTCTCTTTTGTTCATAATAGTCTTTATGATATGTATTATGTGTGAGTTAAGTCTAAAATGATCTTGAGCTGTTTTCTGTATGATTTATGTGTGTTGATGTTGTGTTTTTGCTTCCCTTTAATGATGATATTGGAGCGTTCGTAGTGTGAGGATCAATTGGAGGGAAATGGGAGGTGAGGAACCTCGGTCGATGGGTGTTAGTGACGTTGTCACCAACCAAAGCCAAGCTGTGCAGGAGTGAAGAGTGTGTTTTAAGTGAATCTTAGTGAGAAGTAACAGAAGGAGGAAGAGGAAGGTTAGGCGCATGAGCACGTAGAGGAACCGAGTTGGCTTGCCATGTAGGATAACGAGTGAATAACGTAAGTGTCACAGCGTAAGTTGTAGGCTTGACAAAGGGCGAAGTGAGGAGTGCATCATAGGTGATGATCAGTAAAAATGGTTAAGTCCCATTGAGGGTGTCGAATTATGGTTGCGAAATGTAGCATAGGTCTTAGGGTGGAGGGGTCAAAGTGTAGTGTTAAGTATATAACCCGAGTACAATTGCGGAAGAAGCGGACGTTGTGTTGTAGTGTAAAGCTACAGAGGTGTGGCGAGCCGAGTTATAGTAAGCATGTCGAAAGTGTAGAGTATGTAAGACTAAGAGTAGTTGTCGAAATATAAGCATGTCGAGGTGGAGCCCATCGAAGTGAGTGTCACCGAGGTCTAGGTATGTTGAATGGTAAGTATGGTAGTTGTGGTATAAGTGTAGATCTGAGATGATTTATGAGTGCGAGAGAGGAGGCTTAGTGCTGTGTGCCAGAGTTGAGGGTGCACAGAGTGCCGGAGTTGCCCGAGAGAGAAGTCTTAGGGATTCTTTGTCTGAAGAAACCACACTTGTGCAAAGTGGCCGTGCGAGGCCATCGAGTCTTGTTTGGTGTTAATAACGCCTAAGTGTTTGACATGAGGTAGTCCGCTTGGTCCACTAGGTGACGATTTTAGTCCTTGTGGTGATGTTTGAGTTCATCACTTGATCTTGGGAGTTGTTGTTTGATCTGCCGATATGGTGCGGCGGTGGTAAAGCGTTAAAATTGAGGTGTTGGCGCTAGCCTTAGGGCTATACCGGTGGGTGTTGAGTGGTGAGGTTTCCTAGTAGGGACTTGATGATTTGTGAAAAGGCTGCGGTCTTGGTGATGGGTCATGACTGCTATTTTTGTGAAAAGGCTGCGGTCTTGGTGATGGAGTACATGACTGCTATTTTTGTGTAAATTGCTTGATGCAGTGATGTGCCTTTGAGGCATTGTTGGTAAGTATGCATTGTGCGCATTAAAATTGGCTTGGTGTGTTAGGATGCATGTTTCATTGTGTCGCATAAATCATATGCATATTACAGTGGAGTTTGGGTTGGACTTGATCTATTTGATGAAGCGAGTAAGACTTGGTCTTATTGATGAAGCGAAGACTTGATCTTATGGATCCACATGCATATTACAGTGGAGTTTGGGTTGCATTTCATGCATATACTCATCACGCTTGTTGATGTGTTTATTGAAGGTGAGTTGAAGTGGTGTGGCGTGAGTGCATGTGAGTGTTCAGCGAGCCAGAGTTGTTTTAGTGATTTCTCTATGATAATGCTTATCTTCTTGATTATTATTTATGAAGCGAGACTCACCCTATTGCTTTTATGTTGCTCTTATGTGGCAACTTGCGGAGTACTCTGAGTAGAGTGTTTCCTTACTCTTTTTGGTAGTTAGCGTCGATTGCTCTGATATGTAACATCTTTGGGGCCGAGTAGGAGAGTAGTTTGTGTATTAGCCTTTGAGCTATAATATTTGTACTTTTATGAACCGTTTAAATTCATTTGTGGTGTAAACTTTAAACATGTGATTTTTGTGAACTTGTCCACATGTGGTAGAGGTGTTATATATCATACTTATGTTGGTGTTTTGCGCCATAAATGCTTGCGTTGTTTTACGTGAATAAGTGTAGCACTCTCTCGAGTAAAGATTTTTGAAACTACGATTTTTTTAAATATTAACTATTTAGTAGAATATAAGGGGGTGTTACATAAGTGGTATCGAGCAAAAAGTTCGATCAATCAGGCCAGTGTTGAGTCTTGAGTTCCCGAGTCTTGAGTAATAATGCTCGTTTTGAATTGTTCTTATCTCGGTGAGTAAGTGAGATGGTGGGAGAGCTAGGAGAAATGAAGATGCCTTAGGCTAACTGCGATAGAAGCGATGGGCTGCTTGCTATGGGAAATCTGCCTCGACAAAGCTGCAGGGGCGTTGGAGCTCGTAGCCTAGCTACATTTGGAGGAGAACCCTCCTACGTTCAAAGGAGATATAATCTGATGGGGCGATGGCACGGTTGAAAGATATAGAGAGATTTTTAGAGTGATGGGTATACTATGGCGCGCGAGAAGGTGAGATATGGAACTCACATCTTTGGCCGAGGAGCGAGATGGCTGGTGGCTGGGGCTATCATGCCGAGGTTAGAAGGCTTTCTTTGAGAAGCGATTACATGGGAGGTTTTTTCAAAGGGAATTTTTAAGGAAGTACTTTCTGAGGATGTGAGAGGAAAGAAGGAAATGGAATTTTTAGAGAGTGAAGCAAGGGAATAAGGCAGTGGTGAGTATCTTTTACAAAGTTTGAAGAGTTGGTGAAATTCTACCCTCATTATGATGGAGCTCTTACGCCGAATTCTCCAAGTGCATCAAATTTGAGAAACGGTTTAAGGCACGAGTCAAGCGAGGCAATTGGGTACCGAAGCTTAGAGTGTTTGCCGATCAGGTCGGCAGTTTGCGAGGATTTATGAAGAAGATACTAATGCGGCGTTTGAGTAATGAATGACATGAAGAGCCAGTTCGGCGCCGTCGTCGAAGCCTTACGAGGTTTCGGTGGTAAGGGTAAAGGCAAGTGGAAAGCCGGCGTAGGCAAGAGGCCAAGTGGGGAGATGCCCTGCGAATGTTGTGTGCTACAAGTGTGGCAAGGCCGGCCCTGAAGAGTTTTGAGTGCATGGTTAGCAAGTGTTTTAAATGTGGTAAGGAAGGTCATCAAGCTATTAGCTGTGAGAGGAAGGACATCATTTGTTTCAAGCGTGGAGAGGTGGGGCATATCGGTTCCAAGTGCTCCAGCCTAAGAAGGAGAAAGGTGTGGGAAAGGTGTTTGCGTTGGCGGGGATCAGAGGTGGTCAGCGAGATTAGAGTACGTGTTTCATTAATGGTATCTCTTTGATTGCAATTGTGAATCTTTGGTGCCACGCATTCTTTCATTTACGCTATGTGTGTTAAGAGATTGGATTTAGTTTTATCTACATTGGTGAGGAGATGGTTATTGATACTCCGACCAAATGGATCGAGTGACTACCTCTCGTTTGTGCGAAGTGTCCTCTGTCGGTGTTAAGCGAGAGACTTCCTAGTTGATTTAATTTGTTTGCCTTTGGAAGGAATGGATGTCATCACAGGTATGGGTGGTTAGTGGATAACCATGTTCATATCAATTGCGCTAAGTAGAGTCGGTAAGTTTCCGCTTCTTCCAGAGGTGGAAGAATCAATTTTGTTACTGTTTGGCGATTCGCAAGAAGTGAAGGAAGGAGCTACATTTGTTTACGTTGTGGGCGTCATTGTCGGTAGAGAGTCAAGCCAAGATTGGTGAAGTGCGATGGTGCGAGAGTTTTTAAAGTGTTTCTGAGGAGATTCTGAGGTTCCACACGAGAGAGAGTCGAGTTCGACATTGAGTTGGTACACGGAACTAGGCGGTGTCTATGGCACCATATAGGATGTCGGCGTAGAGTTGTCCGAAATGAAGAAAGCGATTAGAGGAGATTCTTTGGAGAAAAGAAGTTCATAAGGCCAAGTGTGTGTAAGCAGAAGCGCTTTGTGTTATTAGTGAAGAAGAAAGAGCGGAGTATGAAGTTTTGTGCGTGGATTATAGGCAGTTGAATAAAGCGACAATTAAGAATAAGTATCCACTCCCAGTTGATGATTTGATGGACCAATTGGTGGAGTGCGCAAGTATTTTCTAAGATTGACTTGAGGTCGGGGTATCACCAAATCAAAGTAAGGGCGAAGACATTCCTAAGGCGGCGTTCGGAACTGGGTATTGACACTACGAGTGATACGTGATGCCATTTGGTGTTACAAATGCTCTGGAGTATTCATGGAGTACATGAATCGCATCTTTAGTGAATATTTGGATCGGTTTGTAGTGGTGTTTATTGGCGATATTTTGGTATACTTAGTCGGAGGAAGAGCATGTAACACCTAAATGATTTAATTAAGTAATTGATTAAATTATTTAAAGTGTTACACTATTTTAATTATATTAAATATAATATAGTGTTTTATATTTAGTATTTTATTTTTAAATAGAAGGGAGTGGTATTAGAAATACCGAGAGAGGCACATTGCAGGCCCAGGAGCCCAAGCCCAATGACTTAGGCTCACAGGGATTGTGCAGTCGCACCAAAGAAAGAAAGGAAGAAAGAAAGCGAAAAGAGAGAAGAGAGAAAGGAGAAGAAGAGCAGCGCAAGAGACCTAGAGGGAGAGAGTGAGCTTCGCACCAAAAGCAAGGAAGGGAGAAGAAGGCTCTGCAGTTCTTTGTGGTTTTTGCACGTGACTCAAGAAGGAATTTCTCACGGTTGAAATAAGGTAAGAAGGAGTCTCACTCTATAATAGAGGATATAATAGGTTGTATAGGAGTCATAGAGTCTCTATTTGGTGTTAATTGATTGAGTTGTGGTGATAAATTTGATGGATTTGTATGTGGAAATCGATTTAGGGCTTTACTTAGGGTTTATAACATGTGATTTTCGTGATTTATGACGTGTTTGATGATTGAGCATGAAATTGATTGTTATAATATGAAATTAGGAGTATTAGAGTGATTATAGAGTGATTTGATTTGGGAGAGTTTGGAGGATTTGGGGTTTTTGGGTCTTGGGCGCCAAATTGCTAGGCTTTGTGCGCCACTGGTCTGCTATGTTGATGAAGCTAGGAGTCTTTGTGTTCTTTGTTACAGCGCCACTTTTCTTTGAGGAATTGGCGCTGGGGTTCTTGTTCATGTGTTGGAATTGTGTGCATGCGGTGTTCTTTGCTGGCGCCAAGTTCTTTGGGAAATGGCGCCCGGTGCAATGTTGAAATCTTTGGGAGAGGTGTGTTTCTTTGTGCAGGCGCCGGTTGCTAGGAATGTGGCGCCACGTGCAGCTGTTCACGTGCACATAGAGGGTGTTTGAGTGGAACTTGATGTTACGTGCATATTTCACAGGCCAAATTTTGTATTCACACCTTGAACTTCATTTTAAACACTTTGGCTCGAGTAGTTTTGGTTTTTGCGTGTCATTTGGGAGATGTCCTAGTGAGCAATTTTGTAGCGCTATCGTGTGCGCTTTATAGGGTGGGTTAAGTGACACTTAGAGTTCCAAACATATTTTCTTGTGCCAAATTTTGTATTCACCTGCCCAACACATTTTTAAGCGTTTTTGGCTCGAGTAGTTTTACGTTTGCGTGTGTCCTTTGAGAGATGTCCTAGAGAGCATTCTTTGTGGCGCCAAAAGTGTGCGCTAGGGGGTGGTTTGGCGAAACTTAGAGTTCGAGGCATATTTTACCGTGCCATCTTTTGCGATTGCACCCAAAAACAATTTTAAGCATTTTGGCTCAGTGGTTTCTGTTTAAGCGTGTTGTGTGTCTTTGGGTGGTGTAGGGCGCCAAGCAGTCTTGCCAGTGCACAGGCGGCGCTGTGTCTGAGTTTGTGTCGAGTTGGTGTATGCAGGTTTTGTGTGCAATCTTGTCTTGCCCGAGCGCGGTCTTGCTAGAAAAGTGGCGCCCGAGTGGTTTGTGTTGCCACGAGCGCCAAGTGCTGGAGTTTACAGGCGCTAGTCTTTGTGTTGCACGGCGCGAGAATGTGGGGAAAATGGCGCTAGTCTTTGCCAAGTGCCTAAGCGTGTGTTGTTTTGGTCCCACTAGGTGACAGTTTGGTCCACTGAGATGGTATGTTAGTCCTAAAAAGGTGGTTTAGGTCCTTGAGTGAGGTTGAGTCCTCTAGATGAGATTAGTCCTTGGGACATAATTATGTTGAGCTTGTATCTTGAGATGGCCCGAGGATGCCATGGGGCATGGCGGGAGGGCAGGCCATGGGGCTATAAATGAGATTAATAATGAGGTAAGAGTTAGTGCGTGAATTGAAATATTTGAGAATGTGTTTGTGTTGTATTCATGGAGTCTCATGCATACATTCAGTTTGCGATCGCGGCGTTTATAAACTAATTGTGGCGGGAGGCGGTAGGAGGAGCCATGCTTGGGAGGAGCCATGCTTGGGAGGGCGAGTCATGAGGACTCAATTTGATGATGAGGCTAGCAGGAGAACAAATGGTACCACATGCATAACTACATTGCATCCATTTACATGAACACATGAATGTTATTGAGTGATGATTGGTATGATGATTGTCTTTGTGAAGCTGTATGTTGTATATATATTGCCTATTATCACTTTTATTATATAGTTCGAGACTCACCCTTTACATGTTGTTGTTTACCACGGTAGTCATGAGTGAGGGCTTCTTGCCTTCACTACTCCCAGAGTCGGTGCTCTCACGATCATGTAGCACACAGGGGTTGGGGTTATGAACCTTAGTTTGTTTTATTTTGCTCATTGTTGAGCTTACAGTATTGTTATGAGGCTGCTTGAGTACCATTCTTGAGATGTAGTTTTATATTCCATTGCATGATATGAGTTACCCCACGTTTTGTTATGGTGTTATGTATTGATACCTTTTTATGAAATTTGAGCAGATTTGTTTGAGTGTTTTTAAGAGAGAGAGTGTAGCGCTCCATTTAACGAGAAATAAATTTTTATACTCTGATTTTTATTATAAATTACAGGGTAGAAATGGGGTGTTACAGAGCATCAGAGCACACGAAGTTGGTGTTGGAGGTCTTGCGAGATAGGAAGTCTGCTGCGAAGTGGTCAGTGTGAATTACGGCTAGAGCGGTGAATTTCCTAGGTCATGTAATTACCGGTGAGGTATTGCGGTTGATCCTTCCAAGGTTGAAGGCGTGTTGCAATGGGAAGCACCCAGTCGGCCCGCAGGGTGAGGAGTTTTACGGGATTGGCGGGAGTATTCTGAAGGTTTATTGAAGGATTTTCCAAGTTGGCGCTGCCGTTAACTTTCGGTTGGCGTGTAAAGGGAAGGCCTTTGTGTGGGACAGGCGGTCTGAGAGAATTTCCAAGAATTGAAGAGGAGGTGACAACTTCTCTGTCTTGGCGTTGCCTAATCCAAGTGAGCCTTTTGTGGTATATTGTGATGCGTCGAGGATGGGTTTGGGTTGTGTGTTGATGCGAGAGGTAAGGTAGTTGCTTACGCTTCAAGACAATTGAGAGTTCATGAGAAAATTACCTACCCATGATTTAGAGCTTCTTTGCTTAGTAGTGTTTCTTGTTGAAGATTTGGAGACATTATTTGTATGGCTCAAGGTTTGAAGTGTTCGGTGATCATAAAAGCTTGCGGTATCTATTTGACCAAAAGGAGTGAACATGAGGCAAAGGAGATGGTTGGAGTTATTGAAGGACTATGATTTCGGTTTGAACTACCACCCGAGGAAAGCTAATGTAGTAGTGATGCTTTGAGTAGGAAGTCCTTGCATGTGTCATCAATGATGGTGAAAGAGCTAGAACTAATTGAAGAATTGGAGATTTGAGCTTGGTGTGTGAATTAACATCTCGGAGTGTTAAGTTAGGGATCTTTGAAAATTACAAATGAGTTTAAGGTAACATCAAGGAGGCGCGAAAGCTAGATGTCAAGCTTGTAGACATAGTAGTAGGTATTGGCCGAAATGGGAATGAGGATTTTGAGTTAGATGCGCAAGTGCATTTGAGGTATAGAACTTCGGTTGTGTTCACGATGGCGAGAAATTAGGAGCGCAATCTTGGAGGAGTGTCATAGGAGTAAGTTAAGTATTCACCCGGGAGCGACCAAGATGTACCAAGACTTGAAGAGGTTATTTTGGTGGCAAGGTATGAAGAGAGATGTAGCTCGGTTTGTGTATGCTTGTTTGGTTTGTCGGAAGTCTAAGGTGGAGCACGGGCGAAGCGGGGTTGATCACGACCATTGCGATTCAGTGGAAGTGGGACTGACATTTCAATGGATTTTGTATGGCCCCAGTGCGCCGAAATGCGGTCTTGGAAGTTTGATACTATTTGGGTAGTTGTGGATAGATTGGCGAAGTCTGCTCATTTCATTCCTATCGACATCACGTGCAGATGTCAAGATGGTGAGATCTACATCAGTGATCGTGAAGCTTCATGGAGTTCCTCGAGTATTGTGTCGAGGCCAGAGACCGAGGTTTTACCTCGGAATTTTGGAGAAGTTTGCAGAGGCGTTAGGTTCAAAGTTGCGCTTGAGCTCGGCATATCATCCACGGTGATGGTCGGTCAGAGGACCATCCGATCGTTGGAAGACTTGTTGAGCGTGTGTTCTTGAGCGAGGAGGCGTGGGACTCTTATCTGCCGTTGGTTGAGTTTACATTACAACAACGATTTTCATTCTAGTATTGGGATGGCACCGCTTTGAGGCGTTATATGGGAGGAGGTGTAGGACTCAGATTGTGTTGGAGTAGTCGGGAGAAAATGTGGTACTCGGACCAGAGATAGTTAGAGAGACCACCGAGAAAGGTGAAGCTAATTCAAGAGAAGATGAAGGCCTCACGAGTAGGCGGAAGAGCTACCATGATAATAGGAGGAAGAACTTAGAGTTTCAAAATTTGGAGATCATGTGTTTACGAAGTCGACCAGTGGTGGTGTTGGGAGAGCCTTGAAGTCGAAGAAGTTGTCCCCTCGTTTCATTGGTCCATATCAAATTAGGAGAGAGTTGGGAGGGTGGCTTACAGAGTTGCTTTGCCACCTAATTTGTCCACTTGTGCCTGACGTATTCCATGTGTCCCAACTAAGGAAGTATGTGCGGACCGTCTCATGTAATTCGGATGGACGACGTGCAAGTGAGAGAAATTTATCGATAGAAACCATGCCGTCGTCGAATTTGGCGACAGGAGTAGAAGACCGCCCAGAGGAAAGAGATCGGCTTGGTAAAAGTGGTTTGGTTGGGAGGCGGTGGTGAGGATACTACGTGGGAGGCTGGAGAGTAAGATGCAAGAGGCATATCCGGAGGCTGTTTGATTCGGTGAGACTTGAGGGAGGAAATGTTCTAAGTGGGGAGAGTTGTAACACCCCAAAAATAGTTCAATTAATTATTTAATTTGGGTTATTTAAGGTTTACAACAATTCATAGTCAAGTAATTAATGCTAGAATTGTATTTGTGTTTAGGAAGTGTTTAAGTAATGGAGAAGGTGGGATTAGAGGCCCATGATCCATTAGAGGCCCATTGCTCAATTGAAGCCCATTTTTGCATGTAATAAAGAGAAAGGAGTCGTAGGATTGAATTCACTCATGTAACATTTCTAAAGAAAAGTCAAAGAGAAGTAAGAGAAGGAAAAGTTAGGTGGAATAGTGATTCTAGAGAGAAGGAGGAGAACTTGGCGTTGAAGGAAGCTAGGAATCCCACAGAGGAAGAAGCGTCGTTGATTGATCGGAGAGTTTGAGTGAAGAAGTCTTTGCTTCTTCAACAATTTGAGGTTAGGGGGCTCTCTTTTTGTTCATAATAGTCTTTATGATATGTATTATGTGTGAGTTAAGTCTAAAAGATCTTGAAATTTATTTTACTGTATGATTTATGTGTGTTGATGTTGTGTTTTGCTTCCTTTGATGATGATTTTGGAGCGTTCGTAGTGTGAGGATCAAGTGGAGGAAATGGGAGCGAGGAACCTCGGTCGGTGGAGTGTTGGTGACGTTGTCACCCGACAATAAATGATGCAGGAGTGAAGAGTGTGTTTTAAGTGAATCTTAGTGAAGTAACTTAGAAGGAGGGAAGAGGAAGGTTAGGCGCATGAGCACGTAGAGGCAGGAGTTGGCTTGCGTGTAGGATAACGAGTGAATAACGTAAGTGTCCGCGGCGTAAGTTGTAGGCTTGATAAAGGCGGCGAAGTGAGGAGTGCGGCATAGGTGATGATCAGTAAAAATGGTTAAGTCCCATTGAGGGTGTCGAATTATGGTTGCGAGATGTAGCATAGGTTTGTCTTGAGGTGGAGGTCAAAGTGTAGTGTTAAGTATATAACCCAATACAATTGCGGAAGAAGCGAGGCGTTGTGTTGTAGTGTAAAGCTCTGAGGTGTGGCGAGCCAGAGTTATAGTAAGCATGTCGAAGTGTAGAGTATGTAAGACTAAGAGTAGTTGTCGAAATATAAGCATGTCGAGGTGGGGGCTGCCGAGTGAGTGTCACAGGGGTCTAGGTATGTTGAATGGTAAGTATGGTAGTTGTGGTATAAGTGTAGATGCGAGATGATTTATGAGTGCGGGGAGGAGGCTTAGTGCTGTGTGCTTAGAGAGTTGAGGGTGCAGTGCTTAGGAGTTGCCCGGAGAGTGGTCTTAGGGATTCTTTGTGCGAAGCCACACTTGCAAAGCGTTGCCAGGCATGGCCCAGGAGTCTTGTTTGGTGTTAATAACGCCTAAGTGTTTGACATGAGTAGTCAGATTGGTCCACTAGGTAGCCAGATTGGTCCACTGGTGCCGATTTTAGTCCTTGTGGTGATGTTTGAGTTCATCACTTGATCTTGGAGTTGTTGTTTGATCTTGATATGGTGCGGCGGTGGTAAAGCGTTAAAATTGAGGTGTTGGCGCTAGCCTTAGGGCTATACCCGGTGGGTGTTGAGTGGTGAGGTTTCCTAGTAGGGACTTGATGATTTGTGAAAAGGCTGCGGTCTTGGTGATGGGTCTATGACCTGCTATTTTTGTGAAAAGGCTGCGGTCTTGGTGATGGATCTATGACCTGCTATTTTTGTGTAGAGGCTGCGGTCTGGTGATGTGCCTTTGAGGCATTGTTGGTAAGTATGCATTGTGCCCATTAAAATTGGCTTGGTGTGTTAGGATGCATGTTTCATTGTGTCGCATAAATCATATGCATATTACAGTGGAGTTTGGGTTGGACTTGATCTATTTGATGAAGCGAAGACTTGGTCTTATTGATGAAGCGAGAAGACTTGGTCTTATGGATCCACATGCATATTACAGTGGAGTTTGGGTTGCATTTCATGCATATACTCATACACTTGTTGATGTGTTTATTGAAGGTGAGTTGAAGTGGTGTGGCGTGAGTGCAGTGTGAGTGTTCAGCGAGCCAGAGTTGTTTTAGTGATTTCTGTGATAATGCTTATCTTCACGATTATTATTTATGAAGCAGAGACTCACCCCTCTTTGCTTTTATGTTGCTCTTATGTGGCAACTTGCGGTACTCTGAGTAGAGGTCTTTCCTTACTCTTTTGGTAGTTAGCGTCGATTGCTCACGATATGTAACAACTGGGGGGCCGAGTAGGAGAGTAGGCGTGTGTATTAGCCTTTGAGCTGTAATATTTGTACTTTTATGAGCCGTTTAAATTCATTTGTGGTGTAAACTTTAAACATGTGATTTTTGTGAACTCGTCCACATGGCCGAGGTGTTATATATCATACTTATGTTGGTGTTTTGCGCCATAAATGCTTCGCGTTGTTTTACGTGAATAAGTGTAGCACTCTCTCGAGTAAAGATTTTTGAAACTCTGATTTTTTAAATATTAACTATTTAGTAGAATATAAGGGGGTGTTACATGTACCACGAGAGAGAGAAGTGGAGTTTACTATTGATGCAGTTCACTGGCACTAAGCACGTGTCTATGGCACCATATAGAATGTCATGCATCTGAGTTGGCGAAATTGAAAAAGCAACTTGAAGATTTGTTAGAAAAGAAGTTTGTGAGGCCAGGTGTGTCACCTTGGGAGCCCGATGTTGCTAGTGAAAAGAAAGATGGGAGTATGAGGTTGTGTGTAGACTACGTCGGTTGAATAAAGTTACAATCAAGAACAAGTACCCGTTGCCAAGGATTGATGACTTGATGGATCAATTAGTGGGTGCTAAAGTATTTAGCAAGATTGACTTAAGATGCGGTTATCACGGATCAAGGTCAAGGATGGAGATGTTAGAAGGCGGCATTAGGACAAGATATGGGCACTATGAGTATTAGATTATGCCTTTGGTGTGACTAATCTTGTTGGGAGTATTCATGGGATACATGAACCAAATTTTCCGTGAGTACTTGGACAAGTTTGTGGTGGTTTTCATTGATGACATTACGATTTACTCTAAGTCGGAAGAGGAGCATGCGGAACATCGAGGTTGGTGTTAGATATTACGAAGTCGAAAGTTATATGCCAAGTTTGTCAGTGTGAGTTTTGGTTGAAAAGATTCGATTTTCTCGGTCATGTGATTTCTAGTGAAGGGATTGCGGTGGATCCTTCCAAAGTTGATGCGATGTTGCGGTGGGAGTCTCCAAAGTCGATTCTTGAAATAAGGAGTTTTAAGGATTAGTGGCTATTATAGAAGATTCATTGAGGGTTTTGAAGTTGGCTCTGCCATTGACCCAATTAACTTGCAAAGGGCAAAGCTTTTGTTTGGGATGACCGATGTGAAGAAAGTTTCAATGGTGAAAAGGAGATTGACTACATCTCGGTGTTGACCTTACCTAGTCGGTTGAGCCATTTGTAGTATCTTGTGATGCTTCCAAGATGGGTTTGGGTGGTGTGCTTATGCGAGAATGGGAAGGTGGTAAACTTATGCGTCGAGGCAATTAAGGACTCATGAGAAAAGAATTACCCCACTCTAGACTTAGAACTTGCATTTGTGGTATTCGCATTAAAAATTTGGAGACATTATTTGTATGGATTGAGATTTGAGGTGTTCGGTGATCACGCAGTCTGCGGTATCTGTTCGATCGAGAAAGAGTTAAATATGAGGCAGTGTAGGTGGTTAGAATTATTGAAGGATTATGATTTTGAATTGAGTTATCACACAGGTAAAGCTAACGTGGTTGCGGATGCTTTGAGTCGGAAGACCTTGCATATGTCGGCATTGATGGCTAGAGAGCTTGAGTTGATTGAGCAATTCGGGGACATGAGTTTAGTTTGTGAAGTCACGCCTCGAGTGTCGGGTTGGGCATGTTGAAAATTGGCAATGATTTTATGGCTGAGTATCAGGGAGCCTTGAAGTCGGATGTGAAATTGGTTGATGTGATGAGTGGGATTGAGTCGACTGGGAATGAAGACTTGAGTTAGATGCTCATAACGTATTGAGTACCGCAGTGGAAGAATTTGTGTTCAGAAGATGAGGAAATGAAAAAGGCAATTCTTGAGGAAGGACATAGGAGTAAGTTAAGTATCCATCCGGAGCGGCGAAGATGTATCAAGATCACGAAAAGATGTTTTGGTGGCACAGGTTAAAGCGAGATGTGGCGCGCGATTCGTGTACTCGTGTTTGACACATGTCGAAAATCGAAGGTCGAGCATCGAAAGCTGCGGGAATGATGCAACAGTTGAATGTCCCAGTGGAAGTGGGATAGTATCTCCATAGACTTTGTGGTAGGTTACAATACGGTGAGAGGGCATGATTCGATTTGGGTAGTTGTGGATAGATTGGCGAAGTCGGCTCATTTATTCCTATCGGTATTAAGTATCCGGTGTCGAGATTGGTGAAATCTACATTCGGTGATTGTGAAGTGCATGGTGTTCATTTGTGCATTGTGTCGGATAGAGACCCAAGGTTTACTTGAATTTTGGAGTAGTTTGCGAGAAGGAGTTGGGTTGAAATTGAGATTGAGTTGACTTATCATCCTCAGTGTGAGGCGACCGATGAAGGACAATTCAATCATTGGAAGATCTGTTGAGTCGTGTGTTCTAGAGCGAGGAGGTGTGTGGGATACTCATCTCCCCTTGATCGAGTTTACATACAACAATAGTTATCACTCGATGCTCGGGATGGCCTTTGTTTGAGGCATTGTATGGTGGAGGTGTAGGACTCGGTATGTTGATGCGAGGCGGAGAAAGTTTAGTGCTTGGACTGGTGGTTAGAGAAACCATTGAGAAAGTGAAGATGATCAGAGAGAAAATGAAAAGCGTCTCGAGTAGGCAGCGGAAGAGCTACCATGATAAGAGAAGGAAGGATTTAGAGTTTGAGGCGGGTGACCACGTGTTCTTGAGGTCACACCTATGGTGAGTGTCGGGCGTGCTTGAAATCAAATCAAAGTTGACTCCTCGTTTCATTGGGCCGTATCAGTTATGGAAAGAGTTGGAAGTGTTGCATATCGGGTGGCTTTGCCACCTAATCTTCGAACTTGCGGCGTGTTTCACGTGTCGCAACCGGAGTATATTCGGACCGTCCCCGTGTGATTCAGTAGGATGATGTAGAGTGCGGGATAATCTCACTTTAATGGAGGCCGTGCACATGCGAATTGAGGATTGGGAAGTGAAGACCCTTGAGGTAAAAGATTAATTTGGTGAAGGTTGTTTGGCTCGAGCAAGCTGGAAAAACGACTTGGGAGGCTGGAGGATAAGATCACGAGAAGTCGTATCAGGAGTTATTTGAATCGGTATGTTTTAGGGACGAACAATCTTAAGTGGGGAGAGTTGTAACACTCAGGAAATAATTTAATTAAATTGTTAATTGAATTATTAAGTTCATTAGAGTGTGATTGATCAAGAAAAAATAAATGTGTTATTCGGGAGGTGGATCGGGTAATAGAAGGGGTGTTGGCGTGGAGGGCCCGGTGTTCACTTGAGCCCACGGCTTAAACCCTAGGGAGTCTAAGCCAAGGCTCTCATTTTATTTGTATTGTGAGAGAAGCTGCGAAAATTTGAGAGAGTGAGAAGGAAGAGATCGCGCGAGCGCTAAGAAGGGAGAAGGAAGAGGAATCATCTCGAGTTTACTTTGGTAAGAGTTCTATGCCGTTCCTTCTCTTTTCCATTGTGTTGTATCATTGATCCTTACTCCATTGTATTGATTCCTCGTTGATCAAGAAGGTGGCGAGATTACGGTTTGAAGGAGGAAGGAGGCGTTTAGTTCGTGGTGTTCTTTGGTTCTTGCGTGATTCTCTTAACCATTGCGTTAAGAACATCGAAAAATTTAAGGTAAGGGTGAGCGTTTACGTTTAACATAATTGGGTATAGGTAGGGTTTTATGGGGTTTTGTGGCGTTTGATGAAATTGGGATTGTTGATAAATTCGATATATTGTGTGATGTTTGATGAATTGAAATTTTGGAGAAGGCTGTGATGTTGTCTTGCTGAATTTGATGTTGTGTTGCATGAATTAATGAATTGTTAGAATAAGATTTGATGGATTTGGAGGCTTGAAATGATGAATGATTGATTTTGATGTTGGGGATGATTGGGGAAGAATTCATGATGTGAACCTAGTTGGGTAGGATCTTTGAATTTATGCATTTTCTTGCCGCGTTACGGTTTTACTGCGATTTCGCGCCCAGATTGCGCTCGATCCACGCCCCAAAGCGCGGGTGAGATGCCGCAGCTAGTGTGCATTCTGCTTGTCAGCGCCCGATCGCGCGACTCGCGCTCGGAGCGCGAGTCACTATTCTTGTTTTTCACTTTGTTTTCTTTAAAATCTTTTCACGTTTTGAAAAATTGATATCTTGCGAGCGGGAACCCGATTGAGGTGTTCCAAAATGCGTTGGAAAACTTATTGAGAGGCCTAACTGAATATTCTATTTTTAAGGCAAAATAAACCGTTTATTGTTGCTGTATTTATTAAGTAAATGGTCTTTGTTTTATGAAAGTTGTGATACTATGTTTATATAGGTGATTTCTTGTGAAATGTTATACTACTAGTGTTCTAATTGACTATGGCTAGGCGTGGTTTACCACTAAGGTCGAAAATTAGTTCTTTGATGTATTTTCTCTGTTCGGCCTCCGATGAAGAATAGGCTTCGACCTCTAATTGTGATGAATATGGTACCATCATGCATATGCCACAGTGGGGTTGCATCTTCATACATAATCATGTCAATGAATTGATGTTGTTTGTGATTTGAGCGGTCTTTGTGTGATTATGATGTGGTGATGATGACAATATTGAGCGAATGCTGCTCCTTTTTTTCTATTAAGTACTCGATTATGTTTTATTGAAATTCTCACCCATACCGCTTGGAATGTTGCTCTATTGTGTAGCTGCTGCAGTGCTTGAGTGAAGGTCTAGGCCCACGCCTTCTTTGTTAGTTGTCGGAAGTCTGTTTGTGTCGCTCTACGATCTGTAGCACCTAGGGCGTATTTTGGGATTGATGTTAAATTACTTAAGCTGTATGAGTTTTATTTGAGGATTATGAGGCGTGTTTGAGTGGACTAGTGAGTCAATGTTTATTTCATTTGTGATGAGATGATTTCTTTGAAGTTTTAACTTTATGATGTAGGTGTTGTTGCACCAACTTAATGGTGCATCTGATGAGTTTAATTTAATGAAGAGCGTAACATTCCTTTCTACTACTTAAATAACATTTTGAGCGAGTGTAATACCACGATAATGGCGTTGGAAATTAAGGGGTAGAAAATGGGTGTTACAAGCCCGCTGCAGAGCGTCCTTCTTCGACTTGACAGATTTCTCGAGCTTTTGCTTTGCCTCCTCAAGACGGGCCAATGCCGTGTCCTTCTCAGCCCGAGCCACGCAAACAAAGATAGCGAGGTTCGGTTAATCGGCGAATATAAGTAAAAGAACAACGGATTAGAAAAGTAAAGTACCTTGAGCTTCGTCAGACAACTCTTGAATAACTTTGTCAATCCCCATGCAAAGAAAGCCTGGACTGCCATGGGTTTTTCTTAAACACGCTCGAAGTCGGACAGCCCCAAACCCTCGGCGAGAGAATAGGAATGTCTCCTCGGAAAATCGCGGATCCGCTCATCGAACTTGGCCCGCTTGGGAGAATGATCATCATTGCGAGGAGGTGTCCGGACCTTGGAAGCGGGTTTCTTCCCTTGGCTCTTAGGAGTTTGAGGCACTCTCGACGCCCCTTCGAGGTCAACCACGTTTCGTGGCGGCGGCCGGGGCGCTAGTCTTAGGAGGTTGAGAACTTTCGATCTCGGCCCGAGGATTTTCCGGCCATTCTTCTGCAAAATAGAAACGATACAAGAGTTAGAATGAGCGGTCAATAACCAAAAATAAAGAGCAAAAGTTCAAAAGCGAACCAATCTCGGCCTCGAGAGCTCGACCCACGGCGGTGTGAATGGGCGACAAGGCGGTGTCGCCCTTAGAGTGCAGGGGCATCATGCTCGCCAAAGTTTTAATCATGTTCAAGGACTCCAAGTCGGTCGCACTTAAGTCCTTAGTGGAATAGATATAATCTCCAGGCCGCCTGAAGAAGTGAGCCTCATTCCACATGATGGGGAAATAAGGTTCACCAAGCATCCCGTCAGGTTGAATTTCAGATATAGCCTTGCCGGCCTCCTTGGTCGGAACGATCCAAAAGTATTGACTTTTCCAAGCAGCGCCCAATGACTCTTGGAGCGCCTTAAAGTAACGATGCTTTGAGTCTTTTGTGTCTTGAAGGACACCTGCTCCCTCTTCTCCTTGTTTGCCTTTTCCCTGAGCCAGCTCAGCTCGAAGATAGAGAAAAACAAATGGATCGATACTGGCCGGCCGAACTTGGTTAGAAGCTCCTCAAACGTCTTCAAGAACGCCCAAGCGTTCGGGTGCAACTGGGAGGGAGCGACCCCAATATAACGCAGAACATCGCGTTGAAATTTGGTGAAGGGTGGGGTAATTCTCATCTTCTCAAACACGATCCGATGCATCGTGAACTTAAGGTTATCATAGTAAGTCGCAATGTCTTCTCCGTCCTTCATACCTCTCACCCTCCAGCCCGGTGATTTCTTGAAATGAAGTTGCAGCTCGGGCAGCGCCCAATGGCCGACCGTGAGGATACTCCTGTTGGAGCGAAGGGTTTACGACCGCGCAAGACATATCGAGCGATCCGGGCTAGGTCGAGCGGAACATCTGCTTTGCTCCTTCAATCGATTCTCCTTCATTATTTACTCCCCAGGCCGGACACTTGCGCGGTGAGCCTGAACCTCCTCGATGGCGCTTGGCTCGGCGCTTCTTTGCCTCGACCATTCCCTGCGTCCACGATGCGGGCGACACTCGTCTTCATCGTCCTACATGACCACCTCTTCATCTTCTTTGGGCTGCGCGAAGACATGGCATTTTACGGTGGTGGAGGATTACATGATCGAGCGTCGGAGTTGGCGGACTTGGAATCAAGACTTCCCAAGCTAACCGATCCTTTGCTAGAAGAGGCGGGCTCGAGCCCAAGCCAGTCGAAGAGCTAGAATTTGTGTCGCCCAAGGCGACTCGATTTCTCCTCTGGGAGGTGGCCTTGGATGGCCTCGACATGTGGTCGGCAATAGATTGCGAGGGTCCTCGGGTATCGGCGATGCAATTTCAACCGTGGCATAGAACACTGCGATAAGGGGATCGGTCGGTCGGTCGAAGCGGCGCACTCATGAGAGAGGCGACTCGGTCGTCCCGAACGACACCTCTATCATGGCGTGGAATTTGGCAATCGAAAGGAAAATGGCAAAATCAAAGCAAGACAAAGAAGCGATTCATACCTTGAAAACGCGTTGAAAGTCGGTCATGAAAGCCGGAATATTCGAGCGATGGGACTTCGGTGCAATTGCGGTCGGCGAGAGAAAGGTCGGTCGGCGTGAGCAATTAGCGATAATGTAGGGAATAGTTCCCTCACGAAGGGGTATTTATAAGCGCGAGCCCAAGCGCGAAAGGCCGGGAGGCGGCGTCGCAGCGTTCACCTTCTCACCCATAAGCGTCAATGAATGACCTCGAAATCACCAAGCGTCGCGTCATAAATGTCGGTGAAGACCAACCGTCGTGTCGGCCAGGCCCGGCGGTTGTAGGGCGGTCGAAAGCGCCTCATCAATAGAGCAAGCGGCGCGGCCGTTTCATCATCTAGAGTGTTTTAAAAAGCATCACCCTTGGGAGCGGCGATTGAAGCCTCGGCCGCTCTGGCGACCTGAAGCTTGGGGGCAAGCCCCATTTAAAGGTGTATCAACAAAAAGCGAGAGGTTCAAATAGCACTTGGGCGTCGGCCCATATTAACCTGGCCGCCCAATCACGTTGCTTGGGCGCATTTCGCATAGCCGTGAAAACTTCGCCAAGGCGGTTAGATGTCGCAGCGGTATATATCGCCGCCATTCGCATATGGCTTGATGCGTTCTCTTACCTTGTGTTATGCGCGGCGACCACTCACGTGATCGTCGGAGTGTCTTTGCAGGTACCACCCGAGGTGCTCAGCGTGAAGCCAAGACCGGTCCTTTCTCATATTCAACGACCGGCCTAATCAAGCAGACAACAACTTCAACACTTCATTGGTCAAGGTACGATCACGTACCATACCTGACTTTCTGCTCATCATTGCAGCCTATCACGCGGAAGATTCTCTCGATCTCCTTGACCATGCGAGCACCATCTGGGTTGTACCTCCCCTTGTAGGTAGGAGGGTTCTCCCTCTGGAATGTAGCGAGACTACGAGTCTCAGTATTCTGCTGAGTCCCCATAGCCTGAGCTATAGCTTGCAAAGCCTCAGCAAGAGCAGCATCAACCCTTCTAGCCATATCATCCTAGCACTGCAACATGAACAACAATTCAGAACTAATTTAAGAACACCTAGTTGTCATACACAATATGATGACACGGACACACTTAGTTTGAGACGAACCGAACTTTGCTCTCGATACCACTAATGTAACACCCCAATTCTACCCGGCAATTTATAATAAAAATCAGAGTGTAGAAATCATTTTTATTTGAAAATCATCCAATGGGATGCTACACATAATTTCATCAAATCAACGACAACGAACAATTTACTCATAACAATGGATTAATACGTAACACCAGAGAATCACGTGGAAATAGGATTCTCATAAAAATATTGTTTTAGTCCACGCACTGGAAAACTCTTACAACACGCAGCGGAAATAAAACAGTTCAAAGAGACAAACAATAGTCTCATCAATAATATAAAGCAGCGGATATAAGGCTCAGCGGCCAAAAGGACTAAGCGGTCATGATCCTAAACCCATCCCCTAGGTGCTACGTATCGGAAGCGGGGCCGGCTCGGGAAGTGAAGGAGTTAAGCCTTCACTCATGGCTACTGTGGTAAACAACAACGAAAGGGTGAGTCTCGAACCACATAATAGAGACTATAATAAGCGGTATATTAAATCACGACATCACCAGCGCACGCTTATTACAAAGACAACTAGTCATACCAATTATCGGTGACAAATCATGCACCAATGAGGATAATGAATGCAATGCAATGCGATCATGCATGTGGTACCATTTGCCCCCATGGCATCATCATCAATAAATTGAGCCCCCATGGCTCGACCCCATGGCCTCATCATCAATATATAAGCGTCGCGGCCGCGTGAGATGTATGCATGAGACTCTATGAACATGCCACAAAACACAATTACACATCATCAACATTATTTCTCACCTCATTGTCAATTTTAGTTTTAGCCCCCATGGCTCTAGCCCCCATGGCTCATGCCCCCATGGCACCATCATTAACATCACTCACTTCCTCATTACATTCATGTCCCAAGGACTACACTCCACTAGAGGACTAAAACCTCACTCAAGGACCTAAACACCACTTAGGACCAAGTTAGCACTTAGGGACCAAAACAACACCCTTAGGACCAAACCACCACCTAGGGACCAAAACAACACCTAGGGACCAAAACCACACCCTTAGGACCAAAACACCACCTAGGGACCAAAACAACACCTAGGGACCAAAACCACACCCTTAGGACCAAAACACCACCTAGGGACCAAAACAACACCTAGTACACACTTTGGCACCACCAGGTGCCAAAAACCCCACAATCTGGCGCCCCCCTGTGCACACCAGCACATAGGCGCCAAATTTCCCACACACTGGCGCCCCTGTGCCACATGTAACACCCCAAATAATTTAATTAAGAAATTGATTAAATTGTTTAGGTGTTGCACTAATTTTTTAATTATTAAATTATAATACGGTGTTTATAATTCAGTAATTTATTTTAATTGAAGGGGATGGTGGAAGAAATGGAGAAGGGGGTGTAAAAGGGCCCAAGTGCGCTTATTAATATACATATACCCAAAGTGGAATTTTCTTTCATTTGTGAAAAAGAAAGAAAGTTGCGAAGGAGAGGAGAGAAAGGAGAGAAGAGAGCAGCGCAAGCCACAGGAGAGAGGAGGAGAAGAGCAATTTCGTGACTTGAAAGCTTGGATTATTGCGATGGTTTTGTTAAATGACTCCGTTCGGTTCTTCTCTACGGTTAATTTGAGGTAAGGGAGTCTCACTCTATAATAGAGGAGATAATGGGTTATATGTATATCATAGGGGTTGTTTCACGTTAATTGATGATTATATGATGATTTGATGTCTTGAAATTGATGAATTCCTTGGTGAAATCGATTTATAGCTTGAGTTAGGGTTTCATGATATATGATTTTGTGATTTTGATGTGATTGATGATTTGAGCATGCAATTGGTTGTTTGATTATGCAATTAGGAGTGTTAGAAGAATTATTGAGTGAATTGGTTTGGAAGATTTTGAGAAAATTTGGATTTTGGGGTTGGGCGCGCAAGATGCTAGGATGCAGCGCCACGTATGCGCATTCACGAGTTGAATTGAGAGTTTGTGCGAGAATATTCTTGCGCCAGGCGCCACATTCTTTGAAATGGCGCCACATGCCTTTGTTCATGTCTTTGGAATGTGTTCATGCGGTGTGTTACGCGGGCGCCAAGTTGCTAGGATTACAGCGCCACATGCCTTTGTTTGTGTGTTGGAGTGCGTGTGTGCGATGTGAGCGCCAAATGCTGCCCGGGGTGCCCAGAATGGCGCTGTGTCACTTTATGCTTGATGTCACAGGTGAGTGAGTTCTTTGTCAGGCGCGAGAATGTGGGTATTTTGGGCCCGGGAGTGAAACTTGCATTCTGGGCACATTTTCTCGTGCCAAATTTTGTATTCACTGCCAACTTTCAATTTTAAATGTTTTGGCTCGAATGGTTTTACAGTTGCGGTGTTATTTTGAAAATGTCGGTGGGGCTTGTTTTGTGTGTGTTTTGGGGCCGGGGAGTGAAACTTACTTTTCTAGGCACATTTCCTCGTGCCAAATTTTGTATTCACACCTTGACTTTCAATTTTAAATGTTTTGGCTCAGTGGTGGTTTTCACGTTTGCGAGGTGTTATTTAGAAAATGTCGGTGGGGCTTGTTTTGTGTGTGTTTTGGGGCCCGGGAGGAAACTTACTTTTCTAGGCATATTTCATTGTGCCCAATTTTGTGTTTACTGCCCAAATTCATTTTTAAACATTTTGGCTCGGGTGGTTTTTGTTTTGAATGTGTTGGGTGAGTGGAGTGTGGGGCGCTAAATCAGTCTTTGCCCAGCGCCTAGTCTGCTTGCTGTGTCTTAGTTTGTGTCTGAAACGTATGCGAGTTTGTGTCTAGGTGCATGTTGCCCGAGGCGCCAGTTGCTAGAAAAGTGGCGCCAGTGGGCGTGTTGCCACGGGCGCCAAAATCTTGAGTTTACGGCGCTAGTCTTTGTGTTGCACCGGGCGCGAGAATGTGGGGAAAATGGCGCTGAGTGCTTTGCAGTGCCTAAGAGGGTCTTTATTTTTTGGTCCCTAGGTGACAGTTTGGTCCCTAGATGATTGTTGTAGTCTGAATGGTGGTTTAGGTCCACTGGTGAGGTTGAGTACTCTGAGGGAGAATGGTCAGGTGGGACTTAATGGTGTTGAGGGTTTATAATGAGGTGATTGAGCATGCCATGGGGGCATGGGCCGGAGGAGCCAAGCAGGGGGCTATAAAATGAGATTGACAGAGGTAAGAGTTGATGGGTGTATTGAAATTTTTTGAAATGGTGTTTGTGATGTACATGGAGTCTCATTACATACATTGGCTTTCTTGATCGTAGAGTTTATAATATGATTTGTGAAGCTTTGAGGCGGCGGGGGCCTTATAAAATGATTGTGAAGCTTCGAGGCGGCGGAGGAGGGCCTTATAAAATGATTGTGAAGCTCGAGAGGCGGCGGTGGGCCAATGGTACCACATGCATCTTGACATTGCATACATTCCCAATAGTGCATGAATATTGTTGATTGATGATTGGTGTGTGCAGGTATGTTGTAAACTATGCATATATATTGCTTATTATCACTTTTATTATATAGTTCGAGACTCACCCTTTACATTGTTATTTACACAGTGAGTCGGGGTGAGGGCTTTCTACCTTCACTACTCCCCGAGTCGATGCTGCGCTCGATCACGTAGCACTTTAGGGGTCGGGGTTTAGAAGCTGTTGTCGCTTGTTTTGCTCCTTGTTGAGCCTTATGTGTATTTGTTTGATCTTTTCTTTGAATTATCTTTGTTGAGATAATGAGTATTTTCCGCTGCATTATGTGAAATTATAATTCTATGAATTTATCTAATGGTGTTACGTATTCTGAGTTTGTTTTAGAGAGAGAGTTGTGACACTCCATTTTATTGAGGAATAATTTATGTTATACTATTAGTGTCTTTGAATGACTATGGCTAAAGCGTGGTTCGCCACTAAGGCTAGAATTTCTTTATTTGGTGTATTTACAAGGGCATCATGAGAGCCTTGCAAAGGTGGCCAATGCACATTGCAAGTAGTATCGATTACACGAGTAATCCCATAGTCAGCCAGTTCACTATTTTATAACTCACTAAACTAGAAAATGATTAGAAAAGATTTTTGTATACTCGATTTTTGATTTAAATTCTGGGTAGAAATGGGGTGTTACATTGAGTGGTATCGAGCAAAAGTTAGATCTGTCCGGCCAAGTGTGTCGATCTGTCATAGTGTGTATGACAACTAGGTATCTTAAAGTAATTACAGGCCCCGGTTGTTTATCTTTGCGGTGTTAGGTTGATATGGCCGAGAAGGATCGATCTTGCTCTTCTTGAGGCCTTGCGAGGCTATAAGCGCAGATGTGTTCGAAGGAATTCTTGAGAAAGTACTTCCGGAGGGCGTGAGAAAAGTGAAAGAGCCGGAATTCCTTGAACCCGAGGCGGGAAGCATGGTCATTCGAATATCTTTGCCAAGTTCACGGAGTTGGCCAAGTTCTATCCACACTATCTTTGAGAGTTTGAAATTTGAATTCTCAAAGTGCATCAAGTTTGAGAATGGGTGAGCGATATCAAGCGGTGTAGGGTATCGAGAAAATTAGAGTATTTGCGATCCGGTAGATTCTTGCGGGATATATGAGGAAGAACAATGATGCGCTCTAGGGTCATGAGAGACCGAGAAATTTCATCACGCAGGTAAGCCTTATGAGGCGTCTGTGACAAAGGGAAGCAAAGGTATTCGGGTGTACAGTACAATGGTGGAAAGCAGTCTGCTTTGAGGGTAGGAGGCACCATGAGGGCAAGAAGCCAAGTGGGGGAGACGCCCCATCCGAGATTGTGTGTTTCAAATGTGACAAGCCAGTCACAAGAGCTTTGGTTGTAAGATGGGCGTGAAGAGATGTTTTAGGTGTGGAAAGAGTGGTCACATGGCATCTCGAGTGTGATCGCAAGGAAGGCAGTATGTTTCAAGCGTGGTGAAGGCTGGTCACATTAGCTTCAAGTGTCCCAAGCCTAAGAAGGAAAGATCTCTGGGAGGTGTTTGCATTGGCGGGGTTCGGAGGACCCAATGATATCAGAGGTACATGTTTCATCTCTCAGTACACCTTTAGTTGCTATTGTTGACACGGGTGCTACGCACTCTTTTATTGCATCTGTTTGTCTTTGAAAAGTTAAATTTAGTATTGTCTACTATGGAGAGAGGATGGTTATCGACACTCCACGGCTAAGGTCCAGTAACTACTTCTACGATGTGTGCTAGGTGTCCTCTGTCGGTCTTGGCGAGAGATTTTCTAGTTGATCCGATTTGTTTGCCTTTGGGTGGGTTAGATGTGATTACGGGCATGGGCGAGTTAGTAGATAACCACGTGCACATCAAGCGTCTGACAAGTCTATTAGTTTTCTCCTTCACGAAGAGGAAGAGTGCGCTTTCTTTGTCTGTTTGAGCAATTGCGCGAGGTAATGAAAGAGAGGCGGTCGGTTGTTTGCTTTGATGGCGTCTATGTCTGCGAGAACAGAGCCGTGGTTGATGGGTTACTGTGGTGTGTGAGTTCCCTGAAGTGTTTCCGGATGAGATTCCTAGTGTGCCCCCGAGAGGGAAGTTGAGTTCGGGATTGAGCTTGTCTTAGGTACTAGGCACGTGTCTATGGCACCGTCACCAGGATGTCGGCTTACGAGTTGGCTGAATTGAAGAAGCGATTAGAGGAGCTTCTTGAGAAGAAGTTTGTGAGGCCTAGTGTATCACCATGGGAGCCCAGGTTTTGTTGGTAAAGAAGAAGGATGGGAGTATGCGTGCATGCGTGGACTCTGACCAGTTGAATAAAGTGACTATCAAGAATAAGTATCCTCTCCCAGGATAGATGATTTGATGGATCGGTGGTGGGTGCTAAAGTGTTTAGCAAGATTGACTTGAGGTCGGGTATCACCGCAGTTAAGGTGAAAGATGAGGATATCGGAGTAAGACGATTCGGAACAAGGTATGGGCATTATGAGTACTCTGTAATGCCGTTTGGTGTCCTGAATGCACGGGGTGTTTATGGAGTACATGAACCGAATATTCCATAGCTATCTGGATCGGTTTGTGGTGGTCTTCATTGATGATATTTTGGTGTACTCCAAATCGAGGAAGAGCATCACGAGCACTTGAGGTTGGTGCTAGAGGTCTTGAAAGAGAGGAAGTTGTATGCCAAGTTGTCAAAGTGTGAGTTACGTTTGCATGAGGTGAGCTTCTTGGGTCATATTATTTACGGTGATGGTATAGGCGTGGATCCGCCCAAGGTTGATGCAAGTGTTGCGGTGGGAGAGCCCAAAGTCTGCGGCGAGATCGGGAGTTTCTTGGGGTTGGTGGTTATTACAGGAGGTTCATTGAAGGGTTCTCTAAGCTAGCCCTTCCATTGACTCGATTGACTGTAAGGGAAAGGCATTTGTGTGGGATGCAAAGTGTGAAGAGAGCTTCCAAGAGCTAAAGAGGAGGTTGACCACGTCCCGAGTGTTAGTGTTGCTGTGCGGAGCAACCATTTGTTGTGTCTTGTGATGCTTCCAAGATGGGTTTGGGAGGTGTATTGATGCAGGGATGGGAAGGTGGTTGCTTATGCGTCCCGGGTTGAGGACCCATGAGAAGAACTATCCCACTCATGACTTAGAGTTGGGCTGCGATTGTGTTTGTGTTGAAAATGCTGGAGGCACTTATCTCTATGGTACTAGATTCGAAGTGTTCGGTGATCACAAGAGTCCAAGTACTTGTTTGACGAGAAGGAGCCGAATATGAGACGAGGCGTTGGTTAGAGCCGTTGAAGGACTATGATTTCGGCTTGAACTATCACCCCACAAAGCTAATGTCGTGGTGATGCTTTGAGTCGGAAGACTTTGCATATGTCGGCTATGATGGTGAGGAGTTGGAATTGATTGAGCAATTCCGTGACTTGAGTTTGATGCGTGGTGACACCCCCAGTGTCAGTTGGGGATCTTGAGAATTGGGAGCGAATTCTTGGTTAGTATCGAGGGCGCCCGGAGACTAGATGTGAAGTCTGGTAGACTTGCTTGGTTGCGGGTGAGCAAGGCTGAGAGGGATTACTGAGTTGGATTCCCGGTGTGTTTTGAGATTCGAGGGCCAGAATCTGTGTTCCGGATGATCTTGAGTTGAAGAAGATGATACTTGAGGAGAGTCATAGGAGTAAGTTGAGCATTCATCCAGTGCTACTAAGATGTACCATGATCTGAAGAAAGCTGTTTTGGTGGCTTTGTATGAAGAGGATGTTCTTGCGATTTGTATATGCATGTTTGACTTGCGAAGTCAAAGATTGAGCACCGAAGCTGCGGGGGTTGATGCAACCCTTGGAGATTCCGGAATGGAAGTGGGACAGCATTTCCATGGATTTTGTGACGGATTGCCAAATCTCGTGGAGAGGGTCGACACGATTTGGGTGATTGTGGATAGGTTGACCAAGTCTGCTCACTTTATTCCTATCAACATCACCTTTCTGTGCCAAAGTTGGCTAGAATTTACATTCGGTGATTGTGAAGCTTCATGGGGTTCCAAAAGAGTATTGTGTCGGATAGAGACCCGCGGTTTACATCGAGTTTTGGGGAAGCTTACGGGAGGCTTTGGGGTCCAAGTGAGGTTGAGTTCGACTTATCATCCTCGATGATGGTCGACGGAGGAGAGAACCATCCGATCTTTGGAGGATCTTTTGAGAGCTTGTGTGTTAGAGCGGGGGAGGTGCGTGGGATACGCATCTTCCACCGATCGAGTTCACGTGAGAATAACAACTATCATTCGAGCATCGGGATGGCTCCTTTTGAGGCCTTCAGGGCGGAGGTGCGTAACTCCTTTGTGTTGGCATGAGTCTGGGAGAGTGTTGTCCTTGGACCGGAGTTAGTTAGGGAGACGAGCGAGAAAGTGAAAATGATCGAGAGAAGATGAAAGAGTCCCGGAGGCCGAGCCGAAAAGTTATCATGACAAGAGGAGGAAGGACTTGGAGTTTCAGTTTGGTGAGCATGTGTTCTTGAGGGTCACGCCTATGGTGGTGTTGGGCGTGCTCTGAGAAGGCAAAGAAGTTGACTCCAAGGTTTATTGGACCGTGCACTCGGATCACCGAGAGGGTTGGAAAGGTTGCTTATAGGGTGGCCTTGCCCCGATCTTCGAACTTGCACGATGTTTTCACGTGTCACGGCCTTCTAAGTATATTCCGGACCGTCTCATGTGATTCACATGGATGATGTGGAGGAGTGCGTGAGAACCTCCTTTGTGGAGACTATGCCGGTGAGGATTGAGGATAGAGAAGTGAAGGTGTTGAGAGGAAAAGACATTGCCTTGGTCAGGTAGTGTGGTTGGGAGCTGCTTTGGTGAGAGTATGACTTGGGAGCCGGAAAGCAAAATGCGGGAGTCCTATCGAGTTATTTGACTCGGTATGAATTTCGAGGACGAAATCTCCTAAGTGGGGAGAGTTGTAACACCCCAAATAATTTAATTAAGAAATTGATTAAATTGTTTAGGTGTTGCACTAATTTTAATTATTAAATTATAATACGGTGTTTATAATTCAGTAATTTATTTTAATTGAAGGGGATGGTGGAAGAAATGGAGAAGGGGTGTAAAAAGGGCCCAAGGTGCGCTTGGCCCAATATACATATACCCAAAAGTGGAATTTTCTTTCATTTGTGAAAAAGAAAGAAAGAAAGTTGCGAAGGAGAGGAGAGAAAGGAGAGAAGAGAATCAGCGCAAGCCACTAGGAGAAGAGGAGGAGAAGAGCAATTTCGTGACTTGAAAGCTTGGATTGTTGCAGTGGTTTTGTTCGTGACTCCGTTCCGGTTCTTCTCTACGGTTAATTTGAGGTAAGGGGAGTCTCACTCTATAATAGAGGAGATAATGGGTTATATGTATATCATAGGGGTTGTTTTACGTTAATTGATGATTATATGATGATTTGATGTCTTGAAATTGATGAATTCCTTGGTGAAATCGATTTATAGCTTGAGTTAGGGTTTCATGATATATGATTTTGTGATTTTGATGTGATTGATGATTTGAGCATGCAATTGGTTGTTTGATTATGCAATTAGGAGTGTTAGAAGAATTATTGAGTGAATTGGTTTGGAAGATTTTGAGAAAATTTGGATTTTGGGGGTTGGGGCGCCAAGATGCTAGGATTCTGGCGCCCTGTGTACTGTTCACAGGTTGAATTGAGAGTTTGTGCAGGAATATTCTTGCCGGGCGCCACATTCTTTGGGAAATGGCGCCACATGCCTTGTTCATGTCTTTGGAATGTGTTCTGTGCAGGTGTGTTCTGCCAGGGCGCCAAGTTGCTAGGATTACAGCGCCACGCACCGCTTGTGTGTGTTGCGTGCGTGTGTGCGATGTGAGCGCCAAATGCTGCCCGGTGCCCAGAATGGCGCTGTGTCACCGTATGCTTGATGTCTGGGTGAGTGAGTTCTTTGTGCAGGCGCGAGAATGTGGCTATTTTGGAGCCCGGGAGTGAAACTTGCATTTACAGGCACATTTTCTCGTGCCAAATTTTGTATTCACCGCCAACTTTCAATTTTAAATGTTTTGGCTCGAATGGTTTTCTCGGTTGCGGTGTTATTTTGAAAATGTCGGTGGGGCTTGTTTTGTGTGTGTTTTGGGGCCGGGAGTGAAACTTACTTTTCTAGGCACATTTCCTCGTGCAAATTTTGTATTCACCTTGACTTTCAATTTTAAATGTTTTGGCTCAGTGGTTTTAGTTGCGGTGTTATTTAGAAAATGTCCTGGTGGGGCTTGTTTTGTGTGTGTTTGGGGCCGGGAGGGAAACTTACTTTTCTAGGCATATTTCATCATGCCAAATTTTGTGTTTACACCTTGAAATTCATTTTTAAACATTTTGGCTCGGGTGGTTTTTGGTTTGAATGTGTTGGGTGAGCTGGTCAAGTGTGGGCGCCAAACTATCTTTGCCCAAGCGCCTAGTCTGCTTTGCTGTGTCTTAGTTTGTGTCCAAATCGTATGCGAGTTTGTGTCTAGGTGCTGTGTTGCCCGGGCGCCAGTTGCTAGAAAAGTGGCGCCAGATGGTGTGTTGCCACGGGCGCCAAAATCTTGAGTTTCTGGCGCTAGTCTTTGTGTTGCACCGGGCGCGAGAATGTGGGAAAATGGCGCTGGTGCTTTGCCAAGTGCCTAAGAGGGTCTTTATTTTGGTCCCTAGGTGACAGTTTGGTCCACTAGATGATTGTTGTGGTCTGAATGGTGGTTTAGGTCCCCGGGTGAGGTTGAGTACTCTAGAGAGAGAATGGTCCTGGGACTTAATGGTGTTGAGGGTTTATAATGAGGTGATTGAGCATGCCATGGGGGCATGGGCCGGAGGAGCCAAGCCGGGGGCTATAAAATGAGATTGACACCGAGGTAAGAGTTGATGGGTGTATTGAAATTTGTTTGAAATGGTGTTTGTGATGTACATGGAGTCTCATGCATACATTGGGCATGCGATCGTAGAGTTTATAATATGATTTGTGAAGCTTTGAGGCGCCGGGAGCCTTATAAAATGATTGTGAAGCTTTGAGGCGGCGGAGGGCCTTATAAAATGATTGTGAAGCTTCGAGGCGGCGGGTGGGCCAATGGTACCACATGCATCACGACATTGCATACATTCCCATTAGTGCATGAATATTGTTGATTGATGATTGGTGTGTGCGAGTATGTTGTAAACTATGCATATATATTGCTTATTATCACTTTTATTATATAGTTCGAGACTCACCCTTTCTGTTGTTATTTACACAGTGGTCGGGAGTGAGGGCTTTCTACCTTCACTACTCCCGAGTCGATGCTGCTCGATCGTAGCACCTGGGGGTCGGGGTTTAGATCGTTGTCGCTTGTTTTGCTCCTTGTTGAGCCTTATGTGTATTTGTTTTGATCTTTTTTGAATTATCTTTGTTGAGATAATGAGTATTTTCCATTGCATTATGTGAAATTATAATTCTATGAATTTATCTAATGGTGTTACGTGATTCGAGTTTGTTTTAGAGAGAGTTGTGACACTCCATTTTATTGAGGAATAATTTATGTTATACTATTAGTGTGCTGAATGACTATGGCTAAACTGTGGTTCGCCACTAAGGCTAGAATTTCTTTCGCTGGTGTATTTACAAGGGCATCACTGAGAGCCTTGCAAAGGTGGCCAATGCCTGTTGCAAGTAGTATCAGTTACCTGAGTAATCCCATAGTCAGCCAGTTCACTATTTTATAACTCACTAAACTAGAAAATGATTAGAAAAGATTTTTGTATACTCTGATTTTTGATTTAAGTTACCGGGTAGAAATGGGGTGTTACACCACACACTAGCACACCGGCGCCAAAACACCAGCAACATGGCGCCCCTGTGCAACACAAGCACTAGGCGCCAAGAACACAGCAATCTGGCGCCCCCTGGGCAGCACAGACCTAGACACAAACTAAGACACAAACTGAGACACAGTCTCAGACACAGGCGCACACTCAGGCGCCATGGGCAGCACATTTGGCGCCACTGCCTGAACACGAGCGAAGAACACGAGCGCAACAAGGCGACCATTTGGCGCTCATCTTTGCGCCACATGCACACACACACCCTTGTCACACATTCTGGCGCAACCCTGGGCACCCAACAACCAGCAACTCTTGTGCTAAACCACTATTTTATGGAATACTCAAAACGCGTTTATCTTATTTAAGTAAACATTACTATGTCTTATTCAAAGTTTTTATATATACGTGTTTCTTTTATTTGCTTATGATGCTCTAGACTAAGTGCTTACGAAATTGATTTGTTATCTATATAAGGTTTTTACTTGACAACTAGCGTGTTGTGATATTCTGATTACTATAAGTATAATTTTTCCCCGTAATTGTTATAGTTGTTGATTTCTTTGAGTGAGATTATAGATAAAATGATTTTTTAATGATAACTATATTTTTACAATATTTATTTATTTATTTATTTATTTCGTTTCTCTCAATTGCTCGATTTTTCTAAATATGGGATGTTGTGAAGCCACCGGCAGATGAAATGACATTTACTTAATTGCATTGTGTTATCTGATTTCTTCCTTTTATAGGGGCCTAGAGATGTTCTAGTACCTTTACTGAAACACAACTTCATGTATGAAACTTCTAAAGTAAACTGTTGATGTTCGTGCTCGTGTTTAATTATATTTTAACGATGTGCAAAATTGATCGGTGATGTAGTATTGTATGCTCTATGTTCTCTCCTATGAAGCGTGTCACTAACTCGTTATGACCCCAAGGAAAAATATTTTTGAGTTGCTTTGAACTGTTTCTTAGTTGTTTTTACTATTTCTGTTGACGTATATATGTACTTAATTTAATTATTTTACTAATAAGTCTTGTGTTTGTACGACTCATGTACATCGTAATCTTTGTGCTTGCACGACTTCTAGTTTCTTCTTCTTATTATTATTTTACTTCTGTGTTACTTGAGGATAATGAGTTTGTAAGATCTCCATATTAATTGACCCTTACGTTCTCAGATATGTCGGTTGTATTCTTGTTGTTGTTGTGTCTCGAACTTGTACTATAGTGTTATGCGTGTTGTGGTGATAACATAACTATGTTGTGTTTGTCCTATTTTGTTTTTAGTGAGCTTTATTTAATATCATTAGGGTTTATTTCTATGCTTGTTTGTGGAATGAGTAGTTTTTATAATACTTTGCATTGCGATGTGAGTTCATTAGTTACTCTAATAGCGACTAATGATTCATGATTTCTTGTGGATGTGAGAACCTAAAGCCTCGGACTCTCCTCTCAATTCTTCTTCTAAGCCTTTTTACTAAGATTTGTCAAGACTCAATCATGTAGCTCTGCGTGAAATCTCTAAGTTATTTTTGTTGATATTCTAGCTTTCATGTCCTTGCAACTTAAATGTTTCTTTTTTGACTCTAGCCCAATTTTATGCTCTTTAGTTGATACCTTTATTTTCTTCCCTCGGATGTCATTGACAATTCCCTTTTAACTTTGTGAGGTTTCAATTCCTCTTCCATGTTTTAAAACCAGAAGTACTCATTCTATTATTTGTCCTTGGGACTTGTACAAATTTCGAGGACGAATTTTTTTAGGGGTTGAATTGTAACACCCGATTTTAGTGTGTTGTGATTCTTTTTAGTATGTACTTATTTTATGAAATATTTTATATTGATAGGATTAAATTATTTTAATTGATTGCGGGTTTGAGTATGAAAATTAGTTGAAATCACTTTAAAAATGTATTTTTATATGCTATTTGTAATATATGATTACTATTATATATTTAGTTTGTTTTTATAAAATATTAGTGTTTGAGATATTATTTCTTTAGAAAATTATTTTGGTCTATTGAGGTGGTGTTAAAATAATAGTTATAGTGATATTGAGCTTTAAAAGTATTTAAAATGGATTTTTAGATTGTCTTACTCGCGTACACCCCCTTCTTTTCCTAAGCGCACCCCCCAATTGCATCTCACTAAGGCCCACGCGCTGTTGCAGCCCAGAACCCGACCCAGCTACCTTCTCTTCTTCCTCACGCTGCAGCAGAGAACGGCAACCCTTATGGCTTCCTTCACCATTTTCGTTCTCCACCTTCAAGCCATGGGCGAACCCCAAACTTCACATTCCAACTCAAAATTTCCCCCTGAATCCGTTTCCAGCCTCCGTTTAATCAAAAGAAGCATCGTTTGTCACCTATTCTAAATCTGGGCGGACTGTTTTTCGTACATTCCGACCACCACAGTCTTCGGTTGGAAAAACGGATATCGTATTCGGATTCTACGCGTCGAAACCTTCGAGAAGCACTAGTCTTTCACTCATTTCCGTGAAGTTGACGTCGGGCTCTTAGTGACCTGTTGTTTCGGTAAGAAGAAGGAAGAGAGGAGCTCAGTTGCTGTGGTTCTGTTGGTGACTCCGTAGAGAGAGCTCTGTTTCCGGTTAGTCAAGGTAAGGGTGAGCGTTTCGATTTAACATAATTGGGTATGTGATGGGTTTTGTGGGGTTTCTTGATGTGGTTTGATGATTGTTGATGTTGTCAAGTGATTATCTATAATTGAGTATGTGATTTAATATAATTGCTTATGTGATGGGTTTTGTGGGATAGTTTGATGATTGTTGATGTTGTCATGTGATTAACCATATGGGATGATGAGTTGAATTTCGAATTGGGTGATTTTATGGGGTTATAATCGATTTCATGGATAGGGTATTATATAGGTTGCTGTTTTTCATGTTTTATGTTGCTGTTGCTGTTTGGAAAAATATAGAGGTTGCTGTTTTTCATGTTTTATGTTGTTGTTTGCTGTTTGGAAAATAAAAGGGTGTTGTTTTTATGATTCATGCGCTGTTTGCTGTTTTGGAGAATAAAAGGTTGTTGTTTTTCATAAATTAATGTTGCTTGTTTGCTGTTTATAAAACAAAAGGGTTGCTTTGTTTATAAAACAAAAGAAATTCATTTTTTTCATAAAATAGGTTGTTTGTTTCTTTGTTTTAGTTGATGTATGGGCTCTTTGTATTTTTCTTTATAAATGTGTTCTTGTTTTTCATAAGTTAAGGTTGCTTGTTTATTTGTTTATCAAATAAAAGAATTTCTTGTTTTTCATAAAATAGGTTCTTTGTTTGCGGTTTTTAATTGATGTAAGAGGTCATTGTATTTTTTTAATAAATGTATTGTTACTCAAATTTGAAATGTGATGTTTTCCACTTTGAAAATGTGTATTCTCTCAATGTAAATGTGACGTTTTCTAAGCATGAAAAGGTGATGTTTTTTCTAGATTTTAAATGTGTTGTTACTCAGAATTTACATGTGTTGTTACTCAAACTTTAAATGTGGTGATATAATTGTGATGGTGATGAATGTGATGTTTATGATGATGTTGTGATATAATTGTGATGGTTATGAATGTGATGTTTATGATGATGTTGTGATATAATTGTGATGGTTATGAATGTGATGTTATGATGATGTGTGATATAATTGTGATGGTTATGAAGAGTACACTCCATGAGTGTTTTATGACGACGATGACGAGTACTCCAGGTGAGTGAATTGGTGTTGCACATGTGTTCATAGTGTCTCATAGCATGTGCATATTATGACGAATAGGCTTCGGCCTCCTATTGATGTAAAACAGTGACGATGTGCCCATAGTGGCTTAATTATGACGAGAATGGTACCATCATGCATATACCCAGGCGTGGGTTGCATTTCCATGCATATTCATGATTATGACTTGTGGTTAAAACTGTAAATTGATGTTAGTGTTCAGTGATGATGATGTTGGTAGTGATGACGATGTTGTATGACTGTTTTGTTCACGTTGCTCTATTATGTGCTTAATTATGTTTTGTTGAAATTCTCACTCCTTCTGCTTGGAATGTTGCTCTATTGTGGCAACGTTGCAGGTAACCCCGAGTGAAGGTCATGCTGCCTTACCTTATTAGCTGTTGGGATGTCTGTCGAGTCGCTCTCTGATACTGTGGCACCTAGGGGGCGTGTTTGAGTGGTATTAGTGAGTTATTGTTTTATTCATTGTGTGTATTTTTGGAGTTTAATTTTCATGGCGGACGTTGTTGCACAAACTTAATGAGTGCAGTTTGACGAGTTTTGTTTATGACGATGTGGCATTTCTTTTCTATCAATTAAATTAATATTTGCGAAAAAGAATTACTCTGATAAATGACGTGTAAGAAAAGGGGTGTCACAGTGGAGAACAAAGAACGTGATCCCTTGTGGGCCGGGACGTGATGGCCTTCGACCGACCTCTTCTAGATGGCTTACTAGGTGGAACGAAGCTTTGCGTCTTTTTGCTCTAGGTTTGGGCCATCTGAAAGAGAGGGAACTTCCATCACTCATATAACTCTTATCTACTTTATCAAATGCCTGCCTCGGATAAGCCGAGGCAAGACTGCATCTTTCCACGAGGAACACAGGGTGACTCTCTAGAGCCAAAGTAAGCCCCAGGAAACAAACTATCTCTAAGGTAAAATCTAATGATTTAAAGACTAATGGGTGAGTCTCTAGAGACAAAGTCGTAACGCTGAAAGATGATCTCGCGCGGCGAGCTTGATCTCGAAGGGTGGTAGGAAAGTTCTCTCTCAAGGAATGCTCTGGACAGAAGATCTCTAGAAAATTCAGGCAAAGTGGCAAATGAGCTCTTCTCCCCGCATTAAATACTCCTCCAGCAGACAGGAAGGCGAAGCGACACCTACATTCAACACGCCTCATCAATTATGCACGAGGAGACTGCTCTAGACCTGCGAATTATCACCTTGAGACGCCCAAACATCACGTCGCTGTCGCTCCATTCACCAGCCAACACGTGGCATTGCCACCATGACTCTGTCATCGAGTGCAACGGAATCAAGCCAAGGCCGACCACAACGTTCATCCTTGACTTGGGGGCCACTTTTCCGGCCTGGGCCAAAAGTCCCTTAAGAAATTGGGTCTGGCCCAATCCAGCTTCAAAGCGCAGCAAAACGCGCACTTCGTAGCGGACTGCCGCCTCCAATGGTCAGGATCTTTTGCCCGTGTCCGATGCTCCTAGTACACTCCTTTACTCTATAAATAGTGGTAGAACCCCTCTACCATGATATGTTCTACACTCTCTACATTCAAAACTTCCCCTTCTACGCCTGACATTCCCTCTTTTTACTCCCTCTCTCTTCCTTAACTCGATCTCATATTGACTTGAGCGTGGAGTGTCTTCCCGTAAAGGTTTGACTCTTCTATTAAAGGACTTTTCTTGCTCCTTCTTGGAGCTCTTTAACCAAGTACCCGAGGATCCGGGCCGAGAACGAGATCCATTACAGAATAGTAATTAAAGAAAAATTGTCATAACCAGCATCGCCACACACGGTAACCTAGTGCAAAAAGGATTGAAAGTGGAACAAATCACCCTCGAGCTCTGCTAAGGAACCTCCTCTCGCACACATTGGGGGAACCTCTTGGCCATTGGAAGGAGGAGAGGTAGTTGAGGCGAGATCGAGCGGAAACTAAAGACTCACCAAAGCGAGAACCGCGAAGAAGAACTAGTCAAATGGGCACGTTGCTTGTCCCACGAAGAAATGGCTGACTGAATATCGCTCTAACCACACTCCCAAGGGTTTGCTTTGGTTGTACAGGCGGGTCTGTTCCTCGACAGCCTTGGCAAGCTTGTTCGCCTTCCTGTTGAGGGCATAGAATGCATAGTTCTTTCTGAATATCAGACAGAGAGGACTCAATCTCCCTAATACGGTGCTTGGCCATCTCTTCTTCAACTAACGACAACATGCTCTATGCCTCCTTCTCGTCGTAGGTAGTAAGCTACATCTTCTTCTCATCCTGCAGGGCATTTAGGCGATCCAAGGATTGGTGGGTGGCGTCGTGAGAAGCTTCGGAGAAAGAGTAAGAGTTGGAGCTCTCCGGTAGCCAATAGGCTATATCTTGCATGGCTTTCCTCTTTTTCTCTAGAAGATCCCTCGAAGAATCCAACCTGAAAGCCAAAGACTAGAGATCAGAAAGTTGGATTGGGTCGGTGATGATTCCTCCTTGAAGTTCTTATAGGAAGATGTGTTGGGCGAGCGCTTCTCGCTCCGCCTTGGGAGCCCCTTTTGGGCGACCCCTTGGGTGTTTGGCGTGCTCCTCAAGTGCGGGGCGCCCCTCCTGGGCGACCGCTTAGGTGTGCGTGTTTTGTAACGCCCCAAAAATAATTAAATTAATTATTTAATTAAGTTATTTTAAGTACTTAGTGGGTTAATTATATTAAATTAATTATATAATATTTTGTTGTGTTAGGGAGTTGTGGAAGTAATTGAAGGGGGTGTAAAAATGGCCCAAACCACTTGAGCCCAATATATATAGGGCTAGGTTTAGTAGTCTTGTTTCATTTTAGAAAGAAAAAGAAAAGGAGAAGAGAAGAAAGAAAGAAATCGGCGCCGTGGGAGAGAGGGAGAGAAGAAGAGGATTTCGCGAGTTGAAGGAGAAGGAAGGAGCTTGGCTTGTTGCTGCGTTTTCTTGGTGATTGAAAGGTTCTCATCTTCATCAATTTCTAAGGTTCTCATCTTCATCAATTTCTTATTGTTGCTGTTGGTTTATTGTTGTTGCTGTTTTATTGTTGCTCTTGCTGTTGTTTTATTGATGTTGTTGTTATTTTATTGTTGTTGCTGTTGTTTGCTGCTGGAATTTGGTAAGTAAATTGAGGAATTGTGTTTTAGGCGCCACTAGGCGCCATATGCTGGTGATTTTGGCGCCTTGGCGCAACACAGGTTAGTGCCAGGCGCCTTGTGCTGGTGATTCTGGCGCCCTTGCGCAACACAGGTTGCTGCCAGGCACCATGTGTTGCTGATTTTGGAGCCCTGGCGCAACATACATTCTTGCCGCGAGCACCAAGCGGCTGTCCTGCTTGGCGCCCGAGGTGGCGCAGATGCCCCTAGCGCCCGCTTTACTGCTTTGTTTGGCGCCTAGGGTGGCGCAGGATGCCCCCAGGCGCCATTTTCCTGTCTGTTTGGCGCCCAGTGTGGCGCAGGTTGCCACAGGGCGCCAGATTCCTATGTTTTGTGCGCCCAGGGTGGCGCAGGTTGACCCAGGCGCCAGTTGCTTGTTGTTTTGGTGCCTAGTGTGGCACAGGTTGTAACACCCCCTTCTACTTAATATTATTTACTCAATAAAAATCAGAGTTTTTCAAAACATTTTCCACGCACCTCAAATAAAAATACTACATTTAATAAAACCTCATCAAGGTATAATTAAAAATCCAAACGCATCTAGTGCGTGAAATGCATATCATAGTCACGTGGGTTAAAACCCTAAAACATGTTTAATGTTTACAATAATCCAAAAACAGTTCACAGCAGCGGAAAAATAAAATTGAGTTCAACACACTCAATACATAATTTAAATCAGTTTAATCCATAACATAAGATAACAATGCTAAAACCCAAATCCCTGGTGTTACTAGATCGAGCCGACACACAAAATCCCAATGAAGCCTAGACATCTTCACTCGAGAATCACTGCATGTCGCCACGAGAGCGAGCAACATAAAATGCTAGGGTGAGTCTCTTTACATAAATAATAACAAGTAAGATAAGCATTATAAGCGAAAAGCATCTAGCAACATTAACCCTTCACAATTAAGACATTTACCGCTCAATTATAATGCTACGAACAACAATCACAAATTAATTAAGCATCATCAGGCATTCTATGAATGTATGAGTTTATGCATGTATGCAATATGCATGTGGATCCATCACCTTCGCTTTTAGCCCAATGTGCACCCTTCGCTTTGGCCGAAGCCCCTTCGCTTTTGGCCAAGCCCCTTCGCTTTATGCATATGCTTTATGCGACACTATGACAATGCACCATACACAATACATTACCACCACATTCATTGTCACATCACTTAAAACATCTCCACAACACAACCGTCGCTTTTGGCCGAAGCCCCCTTCGCTTATTAACCCATCGCTTTGGCCGAAGCCCACATCATTTATTAATTCAACACCCCAACATTAACTCACCACTTTGTTATCACTTCACCAACACAACTTATTGATTAAATTAAATCTCACCCATGGACTAAAACCCACCTAAGGACCATTTTGACCCACAACAGTTTAATTTAGTACCCAAGGGTTATTTTAACACATTATGATTAATTTAGTATTTAGGGACTTATGTTAACCTATTAGGATTAATTAGACACTAAGGGATTATTTTGTCACGCCAAGGATTAATTTAATTCTTAGGGACTATTTAGTCACACCAATGATTAAATTAATTCTTAGGGACTAAACCATCCCATTTTGGTGCCCTGTTCCGTGCCTCTCCCAGCACACACACATGCCACACACTAGACACAGGCGCCATATTCCTCAGGAATTGGCGCCCCTCCTGCCAGCCCAGCCTCAGACCGAAACAACTCACCAAAAACAGTAAACTGGGCGCCACTTTGCCTAGCAAATGGCGCCCCTGCCCTGCACAACAGCTCCAATAGAAAATTTCAGCCCCCAGGCGCCATTTGCCTAGGCATTTGGCGCCCCCCCCCCCCATCAAACACCTCACCCAAACCACTTCAAACCTAATTTTCTCTTCAACAATTTATTTCTCACACAACCACACACATATAGACATTAAATCCATTTCATTGAATTAACATATACACAAACTTCACTTCATGGCAACATTTCCTCAAACATATAACATGCATAATTCACAACACTCATTTTTCCATCGACAAGCAATATGATATCAACAATATCAAGCATTTCATACATCAACCAACATACAATCACATCAATTTCACACGACAAACCATTCCTAGAGCTATTTCACCTAGAAAACATATCCTACTAATTATTATAGATGTAATGGAGAGTCCCCTAACCTTACGAACTACCGAGACGTTCTGAAGCTCACGACCCGAACTTCACGAACTCGCTCCTAACTCGTACAACCGCTTCAAAACCGAAAACAAAGCTACTCAAATACTCCAAAACAGAATTCCAGCAGCTCCTAGATCCTCCCTTTTCCACTTGCAATCAGAATGTATCCCAAAATAATTCCTAAGCTAAGTTACCAAGCTAACAAGCAAGCTTCTAGTATTGTTCTCCACCCCAAAACGTGACATCCACCTTAAATGAGAGAGGATGAGAGTGGAATGAAATACTTTCTGGTTTGTGTTTTATTTGCGGTCAGGATAGCTTCAGTGTCGTGCTTCGGTGTGGTTTCGTGGTGGTTCACGAAGGAGCTTGAAAATGGCGGAACTTGGTTCAAATGGGGCGGTGGTGCGCGACTGAAACAGAGGTAATGGCCCCTCAAACGGCGAAACTAATGCCAGATACGAAACGAGAAGCTAAATTCCAGAGGGAAGGTCCAATTTGGGACATGGCCGCGGCTTGAGGAGAGAAAACGATGTGGAGGAGTGAGATCTTAGGGTTGTTGTTCTTCTCCCTGTGCTGCAGCGTGAGAGATGAAGGAAGAAGAAGCTTGGTTGGGCCGGGTCTGCGTTCGTGGGCTGGGTTTAAGTGAGTTGAACTGGGGTGCGCTTAGTAGGGACAAGGAGGTGTATGCAAGTAAAAGTAGCCTTAATTCCATTTTAAATCCTTTTTACATCTCAATATCACCATAACTATTATTTTAACACCTCAATAGCTTAAAATAATTTCTATAATAAGTAACATCTCAAATACTAATATTTATAAAAACAAAATAACTAATTATAAATATGAATAACAATCATATATCACAAATAGCTTTTAAAAATACATTCAAATATAAAAATATATTTATTCAACCAATTTAATGGCTCAACTACATAATAAATCAAAATAATGTAATATTATCAAATCAACTCCAAATGATTTCTAATAAAATTTGGGGCGTTACAACTCTCCCCCACTTAGAATATTTTCGTCCTCGAAAATCTAACTATCATGGACATTTAAACTTAAACACTCACCACCAACAAACAATAGATTTCTAGTAAAGCACCCTAAATGAAACGCTAACCTCTAAATGTAACCATCACTCCTCCGTAGGCTCCGAACTCGCCAGGACAAACACTCTCTCGTTATACTTCTCCTTCTTCGGCTTTGGACACTTGATACTAATGTATCCCAATTCCCCACAGTTGTAGCAGACCACATCCTTCTTCTCACACTTAGCAGCTACATGACCTTCCTTACCACACTTGTGACACACAATCTCCGCAGTAGCGTCTCCCCCACTTGGCTTCTTGCCCGAACTCTCCTCTCCTTCACTATTTTGTATGAACGATTGCTATCCTCCTCAAAAACCTACGCTAAACTCATGAAATCAACATCCACTCTTCTTATCTCCTCTCACCGTTCTCATCCAAGTCCTATCGTACACACAACAGATCAACACTCTTACCTATATTCTTACTCCCCAATTTGGTATTCTAACCTGTAGGTTGTCAAAGTCCTACCCGACTACCCAACACAAGAGATACAACAATTATGGCCAGAGGCTCAACAACACTAACAACCGTAATTAACACAACAATACCAACCATCAAGAACAATTTATCATATATCCAACACATAAAAACCAACAACGAAGCTCCAAATATTACATAGCATCATAATATCCATATAATAATGATGATTGAAATTCGACTTTAAAAAAGAAAAGCAAAAGCAAAAACTACGGTTGCATCTTATTCGGGATTCAAGTACAATACAAACAAAGATATCCAATGCAATTAATTCCATTTTTCAATCCATTTTTTTCCTTTTTTATGAAAAATTCGAAACAAAAGCAAAGAACACTAACGAGAATCCGGTATCGGTATTTCCCACATTCACTAAATAGGAATTCGGTATCGGTATTCCATGTAGTTAAGAACTCGTGTGTTTCCTCGCATTCATAGAAATGGAACATTTGGATAAAAATCACCATGGAAACTTATTGGTTCCGATTTGCTAACCTGTAGTGAATGAGTAGATTGATTTATGACAACAGGGGAATATGGATTCACTAATAGACTATCTCGAGAGCATACATCCTAAATGAGAATTGATGAATTCATGAACAAAGCAGTCCTCAACAACTCACTACCTTAAAACAGCTTTTGAGTGTGTTTAGTACCGACTAACAATTTACAAGTAATAAGGAGAAAAACTACTTCTAAAACCCTCCAAAGTTTGTCTTTTAAGTCCCATGGGAAATCAAAATATGAACAAGGAAAGGACTTCACAGAGGACTTCAGAGAGTAATTTGTCCTCATAATACTAACAAATTACTAGGCATCAGCCTTCCCTCCAAACCCCCAAACCCAACCTTAAAGGACAAAGAATCATTCACCAAAGAAACATGAAAGACTGCGCAAGATGGAAATATCTCTACCATAGAGCACTGGTAAAAATTCACATATCAAGTTCTCGCCTCTTATATAAGACTTACATCACAAACCAATGATAAAATTTCACATATCAAGCTATTACCATAAACACACACAAATCTTCCAAAAGTAAAACCACTACAACAACTAACTTCAACTCTTCATCCAGGTTCGGGTGACAAAAACAAAGATTCGCCTCGATTCAAGAATAACTTACGAAATCGAGATAAACCGATTCTCATTTCAACACCCAAGAGCAAAAGTCATAATCAAGCACATGTATTTAGTTTTATTCTGAAGCAACAACCCAAATCACAATAAGAAGTAGAACCAACACTGCTGCAGAGTCTGTAAGCAAAAACACTTAGCAAAAAAAAAAATACAACACAATAAAAACAAAGATTTATTGTTGTACTTTCTCAAATCTAGGATTTTGGTATCCCTATATTATTTTTAATGAATTTAATCCCCACACTTTTCATTTGCCTAAAAACAAATAGAACACTCCCAAAAACAAGAACAATAAAACCAAGAACGTGGCATCATAGAACAAACTTCAAACAGAACACTGAATAAACTAGGATAATAAGCTATGACTATTGCATTCAAATACACCATAATATGATCCAAAGACCTAAGTCATGTCACATTTTGAAATAAAAATAAGAAAACATCTCGGAAACAGAATTCAACACTAACTCTTACATTACGTTCATTCCTAATAGCACAAAAATTTTCCGAGTACCGCTTTTTCGAAAACCACATAATTCACAGCTTTGTCAAAAGGAACCCACACGGAAAGCCCAACCTTACTATCACTTGAGCATGCAACCGTATAAACAACTACCTATTAGTTCAAAATTTAACTTCCGACATGCCCTAAGAAGGTAGGGAAATTAATCATTTAATTTTGACAAAACACATCATTCTCACGAAACAAGTCAAATTGAAACGCCGAAAGTGTCAAAACTTCAAATTATGCAATCTTAGTTGAGTTAATGAAAATATAGCCTTACACAACATTTCATTTTAGCATACTAATTTCGAGACAACTAAGCACAAATCAAATTTAACTCACATGCATCACAAAAACATTCAACTTATGGCAAGGACGTCACTCCAGTGCAATCAATTTCCAACAAGCAATCTTCAAATATTGTTTAGTGTGTACTTACTACGGTTAGGTCATATAAAAATTACTTTCTATATTCTAACAAGCTAATCAAACAATCAACCAAATTAAAATTAGTGCATGCATCTAAATTAATAATAACCATGAGTTATTGTTGCCTCTTTCATTGGGGATGAGTGATTGGGGTGATCAGTCCCTCCTACTCATGCAACCAACTAATTAAGGTCACAAAACTACTTCCTCTTAAATTTATAACTGCCACATTAAAAGACTTTTAACGCAGTCCGGAGTGCGAAGGCGTCGTCACGACTCCCAGTCCTTTGACGTCGTTAGAACTCTTTTAATCACACATATCCGAATGATACAGACAACAGTCACAAACAGACAAAATCAATGCTACAGCCATCAGTTACACAGTTAAGTCACATATACCTCAGTAATGCAATATAATTTTCAATCGTAATCCAACAAATAAGTCACAAGGCACGCTCAATGAATTAACAAACCAACAAAGTTAATAAGAATAAACAAAGAACATAATTATGTTTTAGAACGAGTACCAAGACTCGAGGTTTACAGACTTCGACAACTTGGCCTGACGGACCGAACCGCTCTGATACCACTAATGTAACACCCCTTCTACTTAATATTATTTACTCAATAAAAATCAGAGTTTTTCAAAACATTTTCCACGCACCTCAAATAAAAATACTACATTTAATAAAACCTCATCAAGGTATAATTAAAAATCCAAACGCATCTAGTGCGTGAAATGCATATCATAGTCACGTGGGTTAAAACCCTAAAACACGCTTTAATGTTTACAATAATCCAAAAACAATTCACAAAGAATGAAAAATAAAATTGAGTTCAACACACTCAATACATAATTTAAATCGATTTAATCCATAACATAAGATAACAATGCTAAAACCCAAATCCTCGGTGTTACTAGATCGAGAGCCGACACAAAATCCCAATGAAGCCTAGACATCTTCACTGGGAATCACTGCATGTCGCCACGAGAGCGAGCAACATAAAATGCTAGGGTGAGTCTCTTTACATAAATAATAACAAGTAAGATAAGCATTATAAGCGAGAAAGCATCTAGCAACATTAACCCTTCACAATTAAGACATTTACTGCTCCATTATAATGCTACGAACAACAATCACAAATTAATTAAGCATCATCGGGCATTCTATGAATGTATGAGTTTATGCATGTATGCAATATGCATGTGGATCCATCACCTTCGCTTTTGATAATGTGCACCCTTCGCTTTGGCAAGCCCCCTTAAGCTTTTGGCGAAGCCCTTCGCTTTATGCATATGCTTTATGCGACACTATGACAATGCAACATACACAATACATTACCACCACATTCATTGTCACATCACTTAAAACATCTCCACAACACAACCCGTCGCTTTTGGCGAAGCCCCTTCACTTATTAACCCATCGCTTTGTCAAGCCCACATCATTTATTAATTCAACACCTCAACATTAACTCACCACTTTGTTATCACTTCACCAACACAACTTATTGATTAAATTAAATCTCACCCATGGACTAAAACCCACCTAAGGACCATTTTGACCCACAACAGTTTAATTTAGTACCCAAGGGTTATTTTAACACATTATGATTAATTTAGTATTTAGGGACTTATGTTAACCTATTAGGATTAATTAGACACTAAGGGATTATTTTGTCACGCCAAGGATTAATTTAATTCTTAGGGACTATTTAGTCACACCAATGATTAAATTAATTCTTAGGGACTAAACCATCCCATTTTGGTGCCCTGCTGTTGCGTGCCTCTCCCAAAGACACACACATGCCACACACTAGACACACGCGCCATATTCCTCGGAATTGGCGCCCGCTACCAAACCAGACCTCGGGCAAACAACTCACCAAAAACAGTAAACTGGCGGCGCCACTTTGCCTAGCAAATGGCGCCCGCCTGCACAACCGCTCCAACAGAAAATTTCAGCCCCAAGGCGCCATTTGCCTAGGCATTTGGCGCCCCATCAAACACCTCACCCAACCACTTCAAACCTAATTTTCTTCAACAATTTATTTCTCACACAACCACACACATATAGACATTAAATCCATTTCATTGAATTAACATATACACAAACTTCACTTCATGGCAACATTTCCTCAAACATATAACATGCATAATTCACAACACTCATTTTTCCATCGACAAGCAATATGATATCAACAATATCAAGCATTTCATACATCAACCAACATACAATCACATCAATTTCACACGACAAATCATTCCTAGAGCTATTTCACCTATAAAACATATCCTACTAATTATTATAGATGTAATGGAGAGTCCCCTAACCTTACGAACTACCGAGACGTTCCGAAGCTCACGACCCGAACTTCACGAACTCGCTCCTAACTCGTACAACCGCTTCAAAACCGAAAACAAAGCTACTCAAATACTCCAAAACGAAATTCCAAAGAGCCTCTAGATCCTCCCTTTTCCACTTGCAATCAGAATGTATCCCAAAATAATTCCTAAGCTAAGTTACCAAGCTAACAAGCAAGCTTCTAGTATTGTTCTCCACCCCAAAACGTGACATCCACCTTAAATGAGAGAGGATGAGAGTGGAATGAAATACTTTCTGGTTTGTGTTTTATTTGCGGTCAGGATAGCTTCAGTGTCGTGCTTCGGTGTGGTTTCGTGGTGGTTCACGAAGGAGCTTGAAAATGGCGGAACTTGGTTCAAATGGGGCGGTGGTGCGCGACTGAAACAGAGGTAATGGCCCTCCAACGCGAAACTAATGCCGTAAACGAAACGAGAAGCTAAATTCGGAGGAAGGTCCAATTTGGGACATGGCCGCGGCTTGAGGAGAGAAAACGATGTGGAGGAGTGAGCTCTTAGGGTTGCTGTTCTTCTCCCTGTGCTGCAGCGTGAGAGATGAACTGGGGTGCGCTTAGTAGGGACAAGGAGGTGTATGCAAGTAAAAGTAGCCTTAATTCCATTTTAAATCCTTTTTACATCTCAATATCACCATAACTATTATTTTAACACCTCAATAGCTTAAAATAATTTCTATAATAAGTAACATCTCAAATACTAATATTTATAAAAACAAAATAACTAAGTATAAATATGAATAACAATCATATATCACAAATAGCTTTTAAAAATACATTCAAATATAAAAATATATTTATTCAACCAATTTAACGGCTCAACTACACAATAAATCAAAATAATGTAATCTTATCAAATCAACTCCAAATGATTTCTAATAAAATTTGGGGCGTTACACAGGTTGCTGCCAGGGCGCCATTTTAGTGTTGTTTGGCACCCAAGGGTGTCTAAGTTGCTGATTTGTGTTGTTGAAGGGCGTCATACCGTGCTGCCCAATGTTGTAACGTTGTGTGGGTCAAATAACGATTAAATAAATGTTGATATTGTTGTCGTGAGTCAAAAAGACTAAAAATGATGTTGTCGTTGTGGTGAGTCAAATAAGGCTATAACTTAACGTTGTTGATGTTGGGTCTTGAACGACCAAATGTTGATGTTGTTGATGTGGTTGTGCATATGTAGACTGTTGTTATTGTTGATTTTTTTCCGATGCTTTGTACATGGTCTCATACATGGCATACTGCATTACCACGTTGTTGAAGGCTTCGGCCTAGAGCTTTGCTCAGTGTTGAATATGAATCCACAAAGTCTAATTACGTTGATTAGTACCACATGCATATACCCGATGTGGGTTGCATTTCATACACACATGTCATGCTCTTAGTGCTGCTGTTTGTTGTCTGCTTATGTTGTTGGTTGTTGTTGCCGCCCACGTTGGTTGGGTTAAAAATGTTGATATGCTATGGTTATTATAGTTGCTAGTCTCTAGTATATTACCTATCATATACTTTTTATGGTGTTAGAGACTCACCCTTTACTGTTGAAATGTTACCCTTCGTGGTAACGTGCAGGTACACGCTAGTGAAGGACTTTTTTTCCTTCACCCCTTTCGAGTCAGTGTCGTTTGCTCTGATACATAGCACCTGGGGGAAACGAACATTAGTTTATTAGCAATTCTACTATTATAAACTATTGTTTATTATGTTGTTGGATTTTTCTGGGTTGTATAACGTTGAATGATTTATGATGTGCTACGTATTTATTAGCATTAAATGGTGAACTACTTTATGGTTTTGAATGTGTTAATTGATCACACGCTGTTTAAGTTTTGAAAAGTTGATATGTAACGCTCCAATGCATGATGACTTTCAATTTCTGCACTCTGATAATTAAATAAACGAATGGGTAGAATTGGGGTGTTACATAGTTGGTATTTGAGCAGTTCGGTCTGTCCGACCAAGTTGTCTAGTCGTAGTGTCTTTTACACTAGTTCTAATTGTTGTTGTGATGCAGTGATTAACTGAAATGGCCGGATGGAATGATGCTGCTATTGCTGCTTTGCTTTGGGCACTATGGATAAAGCTTTGGAGAACAATCAACAGAACGTTGGCGAGCATGCTGGGTCTCGCAGTCTGGCTACTTTTCAGAGGGAGAATCCGCCTACATTCAAAGGCAAGTATGATCTTGATGGTGCAGTAGCATGGTTGAAAGAAATGGAGCGGATATTTCGGGTGATGGATTGTACTGAAGCTCAGAAGGTCAGGTATGGCACACATATGTTGTCTGAGGAAGCGGATGATTGGTGGTTGGGTATGAGGCAGAGGCTGGAAACTGCAAATGAAGAGATTACTTGGGCTGTTTTTAGCAGGGAGTTCCTGAGGAAGTACTATCCGGAGGATGTCCGAGGCAGGAAGGAAATTGAGTTTTTGGAACTGAAGCAGGGAAACATGTCCGTGGTTGAGTATGCTGCCAAGTTCACTGAGTTGGCAAAGTTCTACCCGCATTACGATGGGGTTAATGGTGAGTTTTCTAAATGCATCAAGTTTGAGAATGGGCTGCGACCTGAGATCAAGAAGGCTATTGGGTATCAAGAGATCCGTGTTTTCTCCGACTTGATTGATAGCTGCAGGATCTATGAAGAGGACAACAATGCTCACTATCGGGTGAGATTTTCATGACCACCCAACGAGACGTACGTCCCGCAGGCCATCACTACGCAATCTCGTTCTAACTTAGGTTTCAATTAATCCTAAATAATTAGACTAGGTTTTGACTCTCTAAAAAGAATTAAGTCCCCAGTGGAGTCGCCAGCTGTAGCGACAGAAAAATCCGGGAATGGATTCTTCGAAAGGTTCATAGGAAGTCGCCACCGAAATTCTAGTTTAAGGGCAAATTCGGAAAATCCCTTTATGTTTAGGACAAGGCAGGTTTAGGGTTCGGGAGTCGTTATGCGTGGGGAAGGTATTAGCACCCCACGACATCCTTTATCTAATTAATTATGGTTTATTAATATTTTACCCTTTTATTTATAGAGAAAAAGACTTAATTAAAGTTTTAGTTTTTATAGCTTGACAAGAGTGGACTCTTGCTCCTACGTACCTCCGGATGCAATGGAGGAATCAAAGCTACGTAGTTCTTCCTGAAAAAGGTTTGTTGGTTGGTGTTTTTTAGTGTAGGGGTCCTAGGATTCCTTGAACTGTACAGCTCCCTGATTCCTAGGACGCTGACTAACCCGATTGTACAACCGACTTAGTCCCCTACTTTTGAAAGTATTTTTGAGGTTTTTTTGAAAGAAGTTTATTTGATGTGAGGTGAGTTGGTTTTAGGATAGGTATTCTAGAACTCCTGAACTGTACAGCTCATTAGTTCTAGAACGCTGACTAACCCGGTTGTACAACCGACTTAGTCCCCTATTTTTAGGAAAAATGATTTATTTACAATTTTATAAATTTTTAGGATTACTTGAATCAGATGTGACTCATTGGTCCTAGGATGATGCCTAACCCGGTTGTACAACCGACTTAGTCTTTACTTAATTTTGAGATATATTTGAGTTGGAAAATAATTAAAAGGAAAAGAGAAAAAAGGGGGTGAAAATTGTAAAATGGGTGTGATTAATTGCAAGAGAGTTGTATTATTAAAACTGGAGTGCAAAAAGCAGAGCCCAATCTATATTGTAGTGGGCTGCGAATTGAGTTTAAGTGAGCAGGGGGTGTATGAGTTAAACTGGTGGTGCAGGAAGTAATCTGAAAACTAAAAAACCATAAAACAAATTAAAAAAGGGAATGGGCAATAAAAGTGAATCTGAAAGTTTCCAACCCCTATTTTTTTTTCCTCTCCCCCGTAGCCACTTCACTCATTAATAGAGAGAGAGATTTTTTTTAAAAAAGTTAAAGAAAATCTTAGGAGAGAGAACGAGAATCTAGGAGGGAGAATAAAAACAACAATACATGATTCTTAGCTTACATATTTCTATTCCTCCCTACTCTATATAATTCTTGATCCATGATTTTGCTAAAAAAAAGTTCTTGATCCATGATTATTGTGAGTGTTTTTTTAGTTTTTTTCCTCATAAAAAAAAATAACAAAAGAATGCTAATCTGGTATAAAACCAAAGCAACAAACAAAATGTGTTTTTTCTTTTAATCAATGGATTACCTATTTCTTAAGACCACAAGAAAGTAATCCAGTTGTTTTCTTTTAAACACAAATCTATTAATTTTTGGTCTAATCTGTTACTAATTTAATCCTAGTTACTAATTGTTGCAATGATTTCGTTTTGGCAAAGACAAGAAAAAAAAATCGATTCTGATTAAAGCTCAAACAAAGAAACTGATTCTAAACTATTCTTATTCCTAACATATTTACAGTATCAATATCCTAAGCAGAAATATAGTATCAATTGAAATTTATTTTAAACAACTAATTTTAATAAGGAGATCAAAAATTGGACTACATTTTGGAGAGATAATAAGTTAGACCAACCTCTTTTCTAGCCACTGAAATAATCTCCAAGATTGTTTGTGATTGTGACTGCTTCCTTTAAACTACTACCGTTGTTCCTTTGTTTCTATGACTGCTACTTTCTATGATTGCTACTGCTTATTTGTTCTCAACTCAGAAATTTGATTTTTGCTTGTTTCAAGGGATTAGGATTCTAATGTTGAATCCTAATCCTTTTTAGGTGATTGTGCAGTGTTATCGTCCCTAGACTGAAGGTTAACCATGTATTTATACTAAAATATTTGGTTTAGCAATTAATGAATTGATTTACCTTGATTCTCTTTATTTTTCAGATCTGGATTTGAGTCTTGGGGACCAAGACTAGGGTTTGGGAGAGCATGAAGATCCAAGCCCAACTGCTACTTGGGCTAAAACTGCTTTTTTGTATTTTTTTTATATTTATTTTCGGATTTGGCTATTTTTGTATTCCTAATATTTTTTTTTTTTTTTGCATTTTTGGACTTTTGGACATTTTGAACACTTCTAAATTGTAAATAAAACTAAATAGATTTTTTTTTGACATTTTTGGACTGTATATATGCTCAAAATAAATTAACTGCACAAAAAAAAAATAATAATAAGAAAAAGGAGTCGGGCCAAATACAAAGACGAGAACGGGCCGGACTAGACAAATACGCTAAAACGAGACCCAAATAGAAGAAATGGGCTTGTTAACTAACAACACTAAAATTAACTTGGAATCGCATTCTTAGGCCTGAATTGAGGAGATAAGCCAAATTTTGAGAAAAATGACTTTGGTAGACCTACTTATGTACGACTAAACCCAAATACACAGATTAGATTGAAGAACGCACGAAAAGATCGATCATTCGCGTGCATGCCTAATTTAAACAACGGTATTTCGATTTAGTTGAACGGGGTGATTGAAATTGGTTCGGGTTAGTAACCGAGACACTATACTAATAATTCTCGTAATCATGCGACTCCAAAACACGACTATAAAAATAAACGACTAAAACGAGAAAAAGAAGACGGACAAAATTGGGGTATAACAGTTGCCCCTCTTTATTAGTATTTTACTAGAAAGTGATGAGTTCTCGAACTTTCGTAGTAGAAATAGGAATAAAGATAAGATAGACGCTAATTTTGTCCATTTAAGGGGGGAGTGGAAGGTTTGAGAGATAAGAGGGAGTGGTTAATACTTGGCGCATTAACCGAGAGTTGAATGAAGGGTCAACAAGGACCTGAAGGAGCACTAAGGCTCTGAAGGACCACTCAGGGTCTGGAAAGCTGCCTAGGCCTTAATTGAAGGACCATCGTGGTCTGAAGGAGCGCAACTAGCTACGGTACTAGTAAAATGGTCTGAGGGGGCCTTTATATTCGAGCGGCCATGATGGGTCAAGATCAGGTCTAGAACTGATATGTTGACCATGAAGGACGTCCACTAAGTCTTAGGCTGACACAACTAGTCTGAAGGACCACTCGGGGTCTGCGAAGGTCCGTCGGGCTCGACTCCGACGTTGCGACCTGAGCCACTTAGGGCACTGAAGGAGCGTAGTGCTCTAAAGGACCACTCGGGGTTTGAGGGATCAACCTGGTGATCTGTGACATTATATGAGATTAATGCTTAAAGCGCTGATATTAGAGGAACAAACATAGGGAACGACACTTATCGTGTTTATCCGAGCACACCTAACAAATGCATCTTCCCGAGGAGGGAAAAGCTTTCTTCTTTTGGCAATGCAATTAATGGTGCACGCATACGTGCAATGATTGGTATCTGGTGGAATGATTTTTTTCTCTTTTGTTTTTTGCTTTTTTGCTTGTTACGTAATAAATGCATGAAATGCAAATGTGAATATGATGCAAATGAAATGATTGAATGCTAATGCCATGGTGCATGCATGATGTGATGATATGATATGATATGAGTGATTGGGTGCAAAACATTTTTTTTTTGTAATGATAAGATGCGACACTTTGGATGCGAGAATCATGGGTGAATGTTGATCATTCTTTGGAAAAATTAGTTTTGATTCAAACTTCGGCAATCTCAAGGCCGTTATCTACAGACACTGATACGAAAAAGTACTTGACCGTATTTGCAGGCTCGCGTATTTTTTCTTCTATTATGATGCCCCATGATGACCGAAGTTTATGTCCACGAAGTTACCTAAGTGGATTTTTAGCATCACATGATCAACTTGTGTTTTCTCTCTCTAAAGCTTTGCTTAGTAAAGACGTATGTTAGTGCAAGTATAGATGAATGAGCCAGTTAACTTAGGGTTCTAAAGGCTTAAGGTGAGGACATTTGTGGCACATGAAGGGGTGAATGACTGACTGATCTTTGTCAAGGTCATGAAAGTTAGGTTTTTCCAAGCCAAGGAATGCATGATTGTCCCCAATTTAGATTTGATGATTTGGTGAGTGCATAACTTTCCCCGCCTAGCGGTGACAAGTTAGGGGTGTAGAGGATGATGAATTGGGAATGCACTGACTTTGGAAGCGAGAAATTTTGTCTCAACCCATAGAGTTTAGTGTTGCCCCATTTATGGTAAGGACAAAATTTCCCTGACTAGAGTAGCAGCCTTTAGGGTAATGAGTTGAGAAATTGCCCCGATATGGTTTTATGGAAGAGAGTATAACGGAGATGAGATGGGTGTAGGTGAATTTCCCCAATTGTAGGTGGAGTGAAGGGTGACAGGGGTGCCCCACTTGATAATGGGATTTCAAACGGTTGTTTTGGTGAGGTTGGGAAAGGTGACGAAGTTAGGGTTATGGGTTTTTGGAGTTTGTCTGGTATGGCTATAGGCTGGGTGTTGTATGACACTGTACAAATTTCCCCGAGTTCAAATGGAATAGATGGTGAAAGGGATGCCCCGCTATAGGATATAGGTGACGATCCTAGTATAAACTTTTGGTTATCTTTAGAATGACTCTCAGATTATGATAGTCTTGAGTTTGCTATGATGAAAACCGCACTTGGTGATAACTAAGCCTTGTGTTTATGTCAATGGAACTTGAATGAATCTTTGGGGTGCAAGCCCTCTTTGATTTTTGATTTTTTTTGAGATATATTCCTTTTTTTTTTTAGCAAACATATTGTACATAAATAAACTTATTTGTCCTAAAATTAAAACTTTGAGAAAACGAAAGCAGTCGGTCATTGATCGGAATGAACTCTAGAGGGTTCTAATGTGGCTGGTGGTTAGTGATTTATGAGGGAAATGATAATTGGGCTCAGAGTAATGTTTGGGGATTGATGGGACGGATGATTTTTTATTGAGCGGTATGATTTGGCTAATGGTTAATGGTTTATGAAAGAAGGGGTTATTAGGCTCAATGAGGTGTTTGAGGTTTTATTGAGATAAGAACCTCTTATATGCCAATGGATCTGCTTTAGGGGTGTAATGTGGCCAAGGGTTAATAGAGGATAGGATATTGGGGCGAAAGGAAGTACTTGAGGGTTTATTTCAGACAAAGATCTCTTATGCGTTTAATGGTAAGAAGTATCAGCTCATAATTGTACCACTTTTGCTTTTTCATGGTTTTTCGATCCGCTTTTTTGATTTCACTTTTTTTATTTTGATTTTTTTTCTATTTTCTTTTTCTTTCTTTCGAGCTGAGTGACTTGATAAAATTGATACACTATTTTTGATGTGGAATTGATCCTTGTCTAGGGTGATTGAAAGTTTCTTTGGATTTTTGGCTTAAGTGGCAAAGGATTTCTTGAGGATATGGGAAGATGGTCAAACTTCATTTCAGAACATGATTGCTCGTTTTCTCAAAAATTAACTTAAGGACAATAATTTATTTACTTTTATATATCTGCTCTTTTTTTTACCCTAATTTTTGCTTAGGTCACTCTTACGAGTTTTCAACCTAACAGGCCTTTTTGAATTATTTTTTTTGTAAAGGACTTGCACCAAGGGAATACAACGTTGACAAGGTATTTTAGAGATCACAAATTTGCCCCAGTATGGAGGACCTAAAGTGTTATTTCATCAGTGAGAACAAACCAAAAAGTTGACTAGGTAGGGATATTAACTGACTCAAACAAGAATGAAGTCACATGTCACACACAAGTTACTACATGAATGCTTCAGTAAGAGTTAACATTAGTTAACTCATGAAAGAAAATTTTGGCAGACTATTTCGGTCATTCATCATGGGATGCAACGCTTTGTTAAAACAAATGTGAACGAGCTGCTAATTTGAAAAATTGAGTGCCTTGAAACGCCTTGAGCTTGCAACTAAGTATGGCTAAACTTTTTCAAAAAGAATGATTTACCTCACAAGAATGTCTCACCTCTCATCACAATTTTTTCTAGAATTATGTTCATTTTTTTTGTAATGCATGATGTAATTATGCAAATGAATGAGTGTGCATGATATGCGAATGGATGTATGTGAAATACGAATGTAATGATAATGTACGTGCATGAAATGATAATATATGATTTTATTTATCGCGTCGAGGAATTATAAGTTTTACGTTTGGAGAGTAAAGTACAAAGTTTGACTTTGACTTTAGCATGCATGACTTCTCTCCAAAATAGAGCTTTTAATTCTCAGGCGGTCATAAAAATACATGCGACATGGGATTTTTTTATTGCAAAGAAAAGGAAAAATGCATGAGGCATAAATTCTAAAAGCTTGTGGAATATAACAATTTTAGTTTTTTTGTTTTTTTGATTTTTTTTTTTTGATAAAAGATGATATGCATCATTATTTGTTTGAATGCATGGGTATGAAGCTCCTTTGTGACCTTAGGAAGGTATCCTGTGGAGTGGGTCTAAGGTTTCTTTTATAGTGAACCTCACAAGGGTGGTTCTAAAGAATCCTACACATGGTCCCTAGAGCCAAGGACCCTCCAAGAATCATCGACCCCAAACAATAGGCAAGCTATTAGAAGGGATAGCATCCTTAAAAGGAATCAAACTCTAGGTGAGATTTTCATGACCACCCAACGAGACGTGCGTCCCAAGAGCCATCACTACGCAATCTCGTTCTAACTTAGGTTTGCACTCGAGTCCGGTAGAGGACTTTTCTCACATGTATGTGATGTGTAAAGGTGTAGTGTGTGTAGGAGCAGTTTAAAATAAACCTTGAAGCTGCAATCAAAACAAATATTCATACAAATATAGTCTTCTACCCTAGGGTTTATATATCACATAAAAGTATAACATGCAAAAATAAATAAATAAGGGAAGGGTAAAAATTAAATTAATCCTAAATAATTAGACTAGGTTTTGACTCTCAAAAAAGAATTAAGTCCCCAGTGGAATCGCCAATGTGAGCGTAATCAAAAAAATCGAGAATGGATTCTTCGAAAGGTTCATAGGAAGTCGCCACCGAAAAATCCCTTTATGTTTAGGACAAGGCAGGTTTAGGGTTCGGGAGTCGTTATGCGTGGGGAAGGTATTAGCACCCCACGACATCCTTTGTCTAATTAATTATGGTTTATTAATATTTTACCCTTTTATTTATAGAGAAAAAGACTTAATTAAATTTTTAGTTTTTAGAGCTTGACAAGAGTGGACTCTTGCTCTGCATCTTCTGATGCAATGGAGGAATCAAAGCTACGTAGTTCTTCCCGAAAAAGGTTTGTTGGTTGGTGTTTTTTTAGTGTAGGGGTCCTAGGATTCCTTGAACTGCAAGTCCCCTGATTCCTAGGACGCTGACTAACCCGATTGTACAACCGACTTAGTCCCCTACTTTTGAAAGTATTTTTGAGGTTTTTTTTGAAAGAAGTTTATTTGATGTGAGGTGAGTTGGTTTTAGGATAGGTATTCTAGAACTCTGAATCAGATGTGACTCATTAGTTCTAGAACGCCGACTAACCCTAGGTTGTACAACCGACTTAGTCCCCTATTTTTAGGATAAATGATTTATTTACAATTTTATAAATTTTTAGGATTATCGAATATGCATGACTCATTGGTCTTAGGATGATGACTAACCCTTGCGGTTGTACAACCGACTTAGTCTTTACTTAATTTTGAGATATATTTGAGTTGCAAAATAATTAAAAGGAAAAGAGAAAAAGGGGGTGAAAATTGTAAAATGGGGTGTGATTAATTGCAAGAGAGTTGTATTATTAAAACTGGAGTGCAAAAGCGAGCCCAATCTATATTGTAGTGGGTCATAATTGAGTTTAAGTGAGCGGGGGTGTATGAGTTAAACTGTGGTGCAGAAGTAATCTGAAAACTAAAAACCATAAAACAAATTAAAAAGGGAATGGGCAATAAAAGTGGATCTGAAAGTTTCCAACCCCTATTTTTTTCCTCTCCCCGTAGCCACTTCACTCATTAATAGAGAGAGATTTTTTTAAAAAAGTTAAAAAAATCTTAGCAGAAACGAGAATCTAGGAGGGAGAATAAAAACAACAATACATGATTCCTAGCTTACATATTTCTATTCTTGCCTACTCTATCTAATTCTTGATTCATGATTTTGCTAAAAAAAAGTTCTTGATCCATGATTATTGTGAGTGTTTTTTTAGTTTTTTTCCTTATAAAAAAATAACAAAAGAATGCTAATCTGGTATAAAACTAAAGCAACAAACAAAATGTGTTTTTTCTTTTAATCCATGGATTACATATTTCTTAAGACCACAAGAAAGTAATCCGGTTGTTTTCTTTTAAACACAAATCTATTAATTTTTGTTCTAATCTGTTACTAATTTAGTCCTAGTTACTAATTTTTGCAATGATTTCGTTTTGGCAAAGATAAGAAAAAAAAAATCGATTCTGATTAAAGCTCAAACAAAGAAACTGATTCTAAACTATTCTTATTCCTAACATATTTACAGTATCAATATCCTAAGCAGAAATATAGTATCAATTGAAATTTATTTTAAACAACTAATTTTAATAAGGAGATCAAAAATTGGACTACATTTTGGAGAGATAATAGGTTAGACCAACCTCTTTTCTAGCCACTGAAATAATCTCCAAGATTGTTTGTGATTGTGACTGCTTCCTTTAAACTGCTACCGTTGTTACTTTGTTTCTATGACTGCTACTTTCTATGATTGCTACTGCTTCTTTGTTCTCAACTCATAAATTTGATTTTTGCTTGTTTCAGGGGATTAGGATTCTGATGTTGAATCCTAATCCTTTTTAGGTGATTGTGCAGTGTTATCGTCCCTAGACTGAAGGTTAACCATGTATTTATACTAAAATATTAGGTTTAGCAATTAATGAATTGATTTACCTTGATTCTCTTTATTTTTCAGATCTGGATTTGAGTCTTGGGGACCAAGACTAGGGTTTGGGAGAGCATGAAGATCCAAGCCCAACTGCTACTTGGGCTAAAATTGCTTTTTTTGTATTTTTTATATTTATTTTCGGATTTGGCTATTTTTGTATTCCTAATATTATATTTTTTTGCATTTTTGGACTTTTGGACATTTTGAACACTTCTAAATTGTAAATAAAACTAAATAGAATTTTTTTGACATTTTTGGACTGTATATATGCTCAAAATAAATTAACTGCACAAAATAATAAAAAAATAATAATAAGAAAAGGAGTCGGGCCAAATACAAAGACGAGAAAGGGCCGGACTAGACAAATACGCTAAAACGAGACCCAAATAGAAGAAATGGGCTTGTTAACTAACAACACTAAAATTAACTTGGAATCGCATTCTTAGGCCTGAATTGAGGAGATAAGCCAAATTTTGAGAAAAATGACTTTGGTAGACACCGCTATGTACTGACTAAACCCAAATACAGATATTAGATTGAAGAACGCACGAAAAGATCGATCATTCGCGTGCATGCCTAATTTAAACAACGGTATTTCGATATAGTTGAACGGGGTGATTGAAATTGGTTCGGGTTAGTAACCGAGACGCTATACTAATAATTCTCATAATCATGCGACTCCAAAACACGACTATAAAAATAAATGACTAAAACAAGAAAAAGAAGACAGACAAAATTGGGGTATAACAGTCGGTAACCACTTCTCTAGTATGTCTTCAGTGTCCCTTGTCGATCTTCGACAGAGACTTCGTTGTAGATTTTGTTTGTTTGCCGTTGAGTGAATTGGATGTAATTCTGGGTATGGACTGGTTAGAGCTTAACCAGGTTCACATTAACTGCCGTAGCAAGTCGATAAGTTTTGGAATTGATGAATCCATCACGTCACATCAGTCTAGTCATTCGGTGGTGGATGAAGGAAGAAGCTCAGTTATTCGAGTTAATGGCTTCGTTGTCTATTGAGAATCAAGCTATCATTGATGGAGTGTCGGTAGTATGTGACTTTCCTGATGTCTTCCCTGATGAAATCCCTAGTGTTCCGCCGAGAGGGAAGTTGAGTTTTCTATTGATCTTGTACCTGGTACCAGACCTGTTTCTATGGCATTGTACAGGATGTCTGCATCAGAATTGTCAGAGTTGAAGAAACAACTTGAAGAGCTGCTTGAGAAGAAATTTGTGAGGCCGAGTGTGTTGCCGTGGGGAGCTCTGGTGTTGTTGGTTAAGAAGAAGGATGGTAGTATGAGGTTATGTGTAGACTACCGTCAGTTGAACACGGTAACCATTAAGAACAAGTATCCACTCTCGACGATAGATGGTTTGATGGATCAGCTGGTGGGTGCGAAGGTGTTTAGTAAAATTCATTTGAGGTCGGGTTATCATCAGATAAAGGTAAATGATGAAGATATACAGAAGACGGCTTTCAGAACTCGTTATGGGCATTATGAGTATTCCGTGATGCCATTCGGTGTTACCAACGCGCCGCGAGTATTTATGGAGTACGTGAATCGTATCTTCCACACTTACTTGGATCGGTTCGTGGTGGTATTCATTGATGATATTCTAATATATTCTAAGTCCGAAGAAGAGCACGCAGAGCATTTGAGGTTAGTGCTGGAAGTCCTAAAGGAATAGAAACTGTACGCAAAATTGTCTAAGTGTGAATTTTAGTTGAAAGAGGTAAGCTTCCTGAGATTAGGAAAGTTCGAAGTCAGTTACTGAGATTAGGAGTTTCCTAGGTTTGGCTGGTTACTATTGTTGCTCCATTGTTGCTATTGTTGCAGGTGCACTATTGTTGCTCCATCTAAAATTTTGGTGATCTTTCAACCAGGATTATAAGTGTTTGAATAAGGGTTGTTATTCTTATTATAACCTACATAATTTACAGAGATAGGGTTGCTAGAACACTCCTCATACAAGTGACCTCCTCCACAAGATTTGTTCTCCATCACAGCTGCATCTTTGGTCTTTGGTAGTGATGCAAACAGCATTAGATGCGATAGCATTGCCGTATGAAGTTTTTCATCAAGTTAGCTAGAGTGGCTACTAGAGCAGATAGGGCTGATATATCATTGATTTCATGTACCCCTGATGGTTTCTTTTGGGCACTCACCCTCTCAGTAGGCCAACTAGAGCTATTAGCGCTATTCTATCAATTAATTCACATGCTTCATTGTATGACAGATTTAATAATACTCCACCAGATGATGCATCAAGAATTATTCTGGTCTGAGGTTCTAAACCATTATAAAATGTTTCCATTTGAATAATAACAGGTAAACCATGATGAGGGCATTTTCTTAAAAGTTCCTTCCATCTTTCCCATGCTTCAAAGAAAGATTCAAATTCTTTTTGTCTAAAAGAAGTAATATCAGTTCTCATCCTGGCATTTTTGATAGGTGGGAAATATATTCCTAGAAATTTTCAGCCATTTCATTCCATGAATGGATAGAGTTAGGCTCTAAAGAATTTAGCCAAGCCTTAGCTCTATCTTTCAAAGAATAAGGAAACAACCTTAATCTAAATGCATCTTCACTAACACCAGGTATGATAAAGTTACTACATACTTCTAAAAATTGCCTTAAATGCAAATGATTATCCTTATGAGGAGATCCTCCAAATTGACCAATAGTTTGAAGCATTTGAAACATCATAGGCTTAAATTCCAAATGCATGGCATCAATATGAGGTCTAGATATGCTAGTTTGCATGTTTTGATGATCAAACTGAGCATAATCCCTCATAGGTCTATCTCTATCATTAATCATATCTATGTGATCCATGTGGATGAGATTTTCCCTATGATCTTCTTCAATAGCTTGATGTGAACCAGAGCCTCCTCTCATTGAGTGTGACCTTTTGAGCTTTGTTCCTCACTTTGAGACACTAAATTACTATATATCAGAATTTTAAAAAGAATTTACTTCAATCCCCGGCAACGGCGCCAAAAATTTGGTGTTGGAAAAAAGCATGTGCAAGTATACACAGTCCAATACAAGTAGTATAAAAGATCGAACCCACAGAGATTGAAAAACTCTCTTTTAAAATTCAATACAAAGTAACTAAATAAGAGTGTAAGGTAACTAAATAACAATTTAAAGTGGAGTGGGTGTGATCACAATCAAGTTAGTAAAAACTAAAGTGCAAGTATTTGTAGTGCAAATGAGAGAAGTTAGTTGGAATGTCTTTATCAAGTAATTTACTTTTAAGTGTTTGATGCAGTATGTGATGCAACTGCACTGAATGCTGCTGCATTAGCTATTTGCCTTTCAGTCGCTTTCTTCAGAGTTTCATTACAAGCTTCATATGTCTAGGCATGCTTAAATAAGTTCACTCTTGTATCTTAAGTACCCACAGTATCACCGTATGGACTATACTATTCTATGTCTAGGTCTTAGCATGGTTTTCACAAAGTTTCCTTTATGTAAAACACTTACCCATATTAGTTCTTGAGTTCTTAATTGTAAGCTATGTATGCTCTTACAAATCTACTTATTCTAAGTGATCAATCTCAAAATAAGTGTTGAAAGTATTATCAAACAAGAACTAAAGTGCAAACATTACACACATGCATCATACTTGCTTAAAAGCTCATTAAATTAGAACATTCCAACTAAGAGAGATTTAGCTAACAATAGACATTGCAAGGTAAATACAAACTGAATGGAACATGTTTATATAATTGAAATCACAAAAGAGAAACAACGAGATAGAAGTTACACAAGTTGAAGTCCTTTGTATGAATTCTCCTAGCAATGCACTAGCATTACTCCTTAGCACAATACAAACACTATGAAATCGAAGTAAGGAGGATTTGTTAATTTCTTCCTTTCCCTCTTAAAAAATAGAAAGTAACTATGTATATTGAAATTTTGATCTAACTTATGGATTGTGATATCTTTCCAAATGAAGATGCGAGGTCCTTTTATAGTCTTCAAGAGAGGTGCTTCCTTCCTTCATGTTGAAGTAATCTTGAGAGGATTGAGTCAGAAGTTGCTTTTCAAAGGTTGATCCCCAAGGTGAGATCTTTGATCAAGTGTATAGGGAGGTCCAATGATGTATGAACATGTGTCCCTATGTTGATGACTCTTCAAAGCTATCCCTATGGCTATGTGTGAATGGTAGGCACCGAAATATAATGTGGTCTTGCTTTAGGGGACCAAGCATGAGGTCAGCAATGCAAGTGGATGTGCAAGTAGCTAGCCGCTCACTCACTAAGTAGTCAGATTCGGTCACGAGGATCAATGTAGGAGCATTGATGCAGGAGCATTGATGCAGATCTCAGAGATTGCACCGAGCAAAAACATCAAACATACCACAATATATCCAAAATGGCCTATTAACAACTATAACCATGTCAATCACTCAAGTTATCATATATCACATAAAATACTATATAAACTCTTTATTATTACTTGAAAGAGAGCAATTTACTAAGTTTAAACATATGAATAGCTCTATATAAAATAGAGTTATCACACCCCCAAACTTAAACCATTGCTTGTCCGCAAGTAATGACAAAGACAAACTATTAATACTATAATTCTAGAAGATAGATCATCTTGATATTTTTGGATTTTCATGAGGAACTCCCTATGAACTCCATTTCTCAGCAATCTTTCTTAGGCCTTTATTTCTTCAAAACTACCAAAGCTATTCAAACTCTTTAGTGTGTGTGTGAACCGACTGAGTTGAGATTGGTTCCAAGACTAAGTGAAAAACTTCCTCCTAGCCTTTGAAAGGATTGGTTTATCTTTGGTGACACCAAAATATTTTCAAAAGAGAGATTAGACTAACAAAATTTTCTCAAGTGTTGGGGAGTTTTAAGTACAACAAAGGACTTGGTTGAATTTCTTTCAAAGCTTTTGAGCCAATGCATTTTTTTTCTATTTTTTTTAAGTGGATCTTTTGTGCAGATGCATTACTTCTTTGAAGTGATTTGTGCATTGATTTTTTCTCGCATTTTGCTTTTCTTGGTCAAGATTGCATTGATGCTTCTGCACTGATGATGTTTTTTCTTTTGCTAACTCATATTGCCTTTCTCACTGACCTTCAGATGCAATTGCACTTTGGCATAGGTCTTTGACCTCCAGATGCATTTTTTTTTCTTTTTCTTGCACTTTGGCACAAGTTCAGCTTTGAACTATCCTCCAGATACATTTATTCCTGCATGGCACAGGTCTTTGACCTCCAGATGCATTCATGTACTTAGGCACAGGTATAGTTTCAAATGATTCAAGACATTATGGCTTTGATCTTTGATCTTTTGTCCACATTTTTGTATTCTTTTTGTGCATTGTTTATGTAACGCCCCAAAATAATTAAGTAGTTATTAAATTAAATTACTTAGGTGTTTCATGGAGTAGTTATAATAAAACAATAGGATGGTGTTTTAATTAAACAGAAAAGGGAGAAGTATCAATAATTCCGGGGTGGTAAGTATCGACCCAAGAGCCCAAGCCCAATGACTTAGGCTCCTAGGGTTGGTGCAATTCGCACCAATTGAGAAAAGAAAGAAAGAAAACGAAAGAAGGGAGAAAGGAGAAGGGAAATCTCCAAGGCTAGGAGAAGAGGGAAGGAGAGAGAGAACCGTGAACCAAGCCCTAGGTGTGATCGTGAGAAGGAGAGGAGAAGTGTTGAATTGCGTGGATTGTTGGGGTTTTGTAGGTGACTTGTGGAAATCTTCCATTTTCGTGAATAACCTAAGGTAAGGGAGTCTCACTCTATAATAGAGGGTATAATAGGTTGTATAGAGTCATAGTGTCCCTATTTGTTGATATTTGAATGATTGATTGAATTTGATTGAGTGAATTTGATGAAATTGCATGAGAAATTGATTTAGGGCTTAATGTTAGGGTTTATGTGCTTGATTTAGTGTTTTGGTGTGAATTGATGTTTGAAATGTGAAATTGAACATGTTAAAATGATTATAGAGTGGATTGGAATGATATATGGTGGTTAGAATTGGAAGAAATTGAGAATTGAGGATTTTTGAGGTGTAGGGCGCCAAAGGGCTAGGATTCTCGCGCCTGTGCCTCTGTGTGATGAGGCTACGGTGCGGCGTTGTTCTTGTCTGGGGCGCCGTAATGTGGGTATTTTGGGGCCGGGAGTGAAACTTGTGTTTCTGGGCACATTTTCTCGTGCCAAATTTTGTATTCACCTGCCAACTTTCATTTTTAAGTGTTTTGGCTCGAGTGGTTTTCTCGGTCGCAGTGTATTTTTGAAAATGTCCCTGGGGCTCGTTTTGTGTGTGTTTTGGAGCCCGGGGAGTGAAACTTGTGTTTCTGGGCACATTTTCTCGTGCCAACTTTTGTATTCACCTGCCAACTTTCAATTTTAAGTGTTTTGGCTCGAATGGTTTTCTGATTGCAAGTGTATTTTTGAAAATGTCCCGTAGGGCCTCGTTTTGGGTGTGTTTTGGAGCCCTGAGTGAAACTTGTATTTCTAAACATATTTTCTCGTGCCAACTTTTGTATTCACCTGCCAACTTTCAATTTTAAGTGTTTTGGCTCGAATGGTTTTCTGATTGCAAGTGTATTTTTGAAAATGTCCCGGTAGGGCTCGTTTTATGTGTGTTTTGGAGCCCGGGGAGTGAAACTTACTTTTCTAGGCATATTTCCCTGTGCCAAATTTTGTGTTTACCTGCCCAAATTCATTTTTAAACATTTTGGCTCGGGTGGTTTTGATTTGAAAGTGTTGGGTGAGCTGGGTCAATGTGGGGCGCGCCAATCGTGGCTTTCGTGTCTTAGTTTGTGTCTCAAAGCGTGGTGCGAGTTTGTGTCTAGGTCTGTGTTGCCCGTGGGGCGCCAGATTGCTAGGAAAGTGGCGCCCAGTGGTGTGTTGCCACGGGCGCCAAAATCTTTGAAGCCGCGCTAGTCTTTGTGTTGCACCGCGGCGCTGATCGTGGGGAAAATGGCGCTGGTGCCGCAAGTGCCTAAGAGGGTGTCGTTTTGGTCCCTAGGTGACAGCTTTGGTCCCTAGATGATTGTTTTGGTCCTAAGTGGTGGTTTAGGTCCCCGAGTGAGGTTGAGTGCCTAGAGGAGAATAGTCCGTGGGACTTGATGGTGTTGAGGGTTTATAATGAGGTGATTGAGCATGCCATGGGGGCATGGGCGGTGGAGCCAAGCCGAGGGCTATAAAATGAGATTGACACTGAGGTAAGAGTAATGGGTGTATTGAATTGTTTGAAATGATGTTTGTGATGTACATGGAGTCTCATGCATACATTGGCTGCGGTCGTAGAGTTTATAATATGATGTGTGAAGCTTTGAGGCGTAGGGGGCCTTATAAAATGATTGTGAAGCTCGAGGCGTAGGGGGCCTTATAGAGTGATTGTGAAGCTTCGAGGCGTACTGGGCCAATGGTACCACATGCATACCAACATTGCATACATTCCCATTAGTGCATGAATGTTGTTGACTGATGTTTGGCGTGTTTGAGTGTGCTGTAAACTATGCTTATATATTGCTTATTATCACTTTTATTATATAGTTCGAGACTCACCCTTTCTGTTGTTATTTACCACAGGTAGTCAGGAGTGAGGGCTTTCTACCTTCACTACTCCCCGAGTCGATGCAAGCTCGATCGTAGCACCTGTGGGGTCTGGGGTTTAGATCGTTGTTGCTTGTTTTGCTCCTTGTTGAGCCTTATGTATTTGTTTTGATATTCTTTGGATTAGGTCATTTGAGATAATGATTACTTTCCGCTGCAATATGTGAAACTATATTTCTATGAGTTAATCTACTGGTGTTACGTATTCGGATTTTGTTTATGATAAAGAGTTGTGACGCTCCATTCCATTGAGTATTAAATTATGTTATACTAATAGTGTGCTGAATGACTATGGCTAAACCGTGGTTCGCCACTAAGGCTAGATTTTCTTTCATTGTGTATTTACAAGGGCATCATCGGTAGCCTTGCAAAGGTGGCCAATGCTGTTGCAAGTAGTATCGCTTACCCGAGTAATCCCATAGTCGGCAAAGGCACTATTTTATAATACACTAAACTAAAAGATGACCGTAAAAGATTTTTGTATACTCGATTTTTGATTTAAATTGCTTCGGTAGAAATGGGGTGTTACATTAGTGGTATCGAGAGCAATGGTCGGTCCTTCCACCGTTGTCGAAGTCGTCGTGTCGATCGGCGGTCGAGTCTTTGCCGTCTAGTTCTAACCAATGGTTGTGTGGTAGTGGCGTTCCTGCGCAGTAAAAAGTGACCGGAGACCGCTTATGGTAAGAGAACTAGTGGGGAGATACCTGCTTTGGTAATGTGTCTTTATCGCTTTCTGATCGTGAACCATGTCTCTGTTGTTTTGTTCAAAATCTTCTTGTCGTATGAACCTTGAAATTGAATTGAGATACGATGCGTGGGATGTTCCAAATTTAATTGAATGTTGAGTTGTATGTGGTGATTGAATTGTGTGTTTAGATGATAAACGAAATTGAAAATAAATTGAGAGGATGCTATGTGTAGTGACTAAAAATTGTATCTTTATTCTTTGCTTTGAAAAGAATAAAAATGCCATTGCTTTTGTCAATTTAAAATGTCATTTGTTTACCAACCAAATGAGTTGTTTGTATTACGGTTTATTTTTATAGAATGAGTTGTTGTTTTATGAAATAAGTGTAGTGCGGTTTTGTGAAGATGAAGTCTTTGTTTTTATAAGTTAGGGTCTCGTCTGCCGTTTTAATTGAGGTATGAGTGCTGCATTTTTTTAAAAAATAATTATACTACCGTTTTACAAAAATGAAGCGCTATTTTTATCTTCAAGGAGGTCTTTGTTTTTCCACTCTGCTTATCGTTGTTTTTGCGCCATTGTTGTGGCGTGTTATGGCCATTGCTTTATCATTTGTTTACTTATAATTAAAATACCGTTCTATTCAATTTTAATGTGATGTTTCCCATTTGAAATGTAGTATTTTCTAAAAGAAAAGAGTGTATTTTCTAAAATATAAAGTGATGATTAAATTGAATCGAATCAATTGATAATGGTTCATAGAGTTGATAATCTGGATTTGATGCTTTCAAAGAAATCAAGGTTACAATTCTATTTAAAATAAATGGTGTGCTATTTGTGATGTTTCAAGTCATTTGTTTCTATTTTTTTAAAGTGACTAGTGTCTTTGTATTATGTTGTTCAAAGTTGTCGCCTTGTTTTTTTAGAGTAAGAGGGGTCATCTTTATATGTTGTAAGTGTGTTGTTTTGAAGTTGTATGCGAGTTAAAATGCGATGTTTTCGAAACAAAAAGGGATGTCATATAACTTAAGACGAGATGCTTTCTACGATTAAATTGTGATGTTTTCCACTCTTTAAAGGTGATGTTTTCTAAGCCCAGCGAGATGTTTCTCTAAACTAGACGTGATGTCTTCCAAAATAAATGTGAGGTTCTAAGGCTAAGTGATAACGCAATGGGTTGAGACGTTTTGAAAGGAAATTAATGTTTTGAAAGCATGTAACCTATGCATCCCCACGGGTGTATAGGCGCCAAATTCTAATTGTGCGTAAAGTGGTCATTACGGCTTCAAAATAAGAATGTGTTGTTTTTCTACAATCTAACGTCTTCTTCTACGAATAACTTGAAGTGCGAGTTCTTAAAATTAAAACGATGTTTGTACTCGTGTTTTAATTTTATTTGACAATGGGTAATTGATCAAAGTTGTAGTGTTAAGTATTTTATCTTCCTTCTCTGAAGCTAGCTAGGTAGAATGCGTCTCACTACTTCTTTATTAACCCAAAGAAAAGATTTTTGAGTCACGCGTTGAGCTATGCGTCATAAAATGGATAGGCTCCTTATTAGCTTGTTATTCTATGGAACCAAAAACCTATAGGTATCATCATTTGACCATGTTGGATTGATTATGAGTTCGTTACATTTGAAAATTGGTTTTATGAAAGAATTTTTCCGTTGGCTCTCATTTTTGGGTGGTATTTCTAATTCTATTGAAGTTGTGAAGTGTATAGGTCCTATGACAGTGTATCCTTCTAGTTTCCAATTAGACGATAGTAAAGAATTGTTCCACACTCTTGATGTTGCACACTTGAACACTTTGATTTCCTTCTCGAGTATGACTCGCTTGGTGTTAAGTGTTTGGAGTCCGTTTCTCTTTGCCTTTGTAATCTATTCGAGTCTAGTTACTCCTCTTTTCACATGTTTAAATAAATGTAAATGTTTAGTGTTTGATTGGTGGAATTATGTTTCATTGAAATTTAGGAAATATGACTGTAGAGGTGACTAGAATAAATGCATGCTTAAACTAATTGTGAACTCTAATTGTCTACAACTGATTTTATTGTCTGATTTTGGTTGTTACTTCCTAATTGTGTTACGTGGTTTTGTAAGTTGAAAATGAACCGAGTTATGAGATTGTTTGTGAACCCCTAATAAACAAATTTTACGATTGGATACAATATTAGTATCAAACTTATTTTTAATAAACGAATTCCTATTAGATTATTTCGCAGTTGTGCCAATTGTGTTGTGTGGTTTAATGAGCTAAATATGGAATGCATGTTAAGGATAGAATGCATGTTGGTATCATTGTAGATATTGTTCTTACACATTTGCTTTTATGGAACTCCCAAGTTAATGACGTTAATCGAGTACCCTATGTGACATGCTGGTATGATCTTCATGTGTGATTAAATATTATTATTTTTGTAGAGATCGTTTAAATTGAATTGTTTTGGTGTGTTTGTCGTGTCTCAAACTTGAATTATGAATATAAAATAATGCCGTTGCCTTGAGGAATGAGTAAAAGAGCCAACAAGTAGGGTAACATTTTGTGTGCAGAAATATTGTATGCCACATTAAAAGGGAATGCGATGGGATTAGAGTTAGTAATTAACCTTATGTTAATGTTTTGATGCTTTACTATTTGAATAAGAAATAATTACTATTGACGAATTTAAGAGTATAAAGAATCATTTGGATTCGAATAACTAAATGTGCGGGTAAACCATGTGTGTGTCCTTGTCACTATCTTCTTTATAATATGTGATGTATGACTATGCTATGGTATCATTGTGATGAGCTACCTAGCCTGTGACAAGTGAGAATGGTGCGCATTTGATGTTTTGACTGCACTATGATTGTGGTTGGGATATGTGGTTGTGTGTGTTGTGTTCTCAGTGTCCCTTGTCGATCTTCGACAGGACCTTGTGGTGAATCTTACTTGCTGCCGTTGAATAGGTTAGATGTAATCTCGGGTATGAACTGGTTAGAGCATAACCATGTCCATGATTAATTGTCGTAGTAAGTCGGTGGGTTTTGGAGGTGACGAGTGCGTTATTATTTCAGGAGTTACCCGGTGAATAAGTATGAGGGACGGCCGCCCAATCACTTACCGCCGTGTCGAGGAAATAATGATCGCAATGTGGATAGTGCTAGTTGTCTAGGTGGTTGTAGTTTGTGAGTGGGAGGGTGTTTAGTCTGGCACGCCAAGTATGCGATAGATTTTGGAGGAGGACGGTTAGAGATGAAGAAGAGATTTGGTAGTGTTTGGGGTTTGACTAGATTTTCGAGGCTAAAATGTTCTAAGTGGGGAGAGTTGTAACGCCCCAAAATAATTAAGTAGTTATTAAATTAAATTACTTAGGTGTTTCATGGAGTAGTTATAATAAAACAATAGGATGGTGTTTTAATTAAACGAGAAAAGGAGAAAGTATCAATAATTCCGGGGTGGTAAGTATCGACCCAAGAGCCCAAGCCCAATGACTTAGGCTCCTGGGTTGGTGCATTCGCACCAATTGAGAAAAGAAAGAAAGAAAACGAAAGAAGGGAGAAAGGAGAAGGGAAATCGGCGCTGGGAGAAGAGAGGAAGGAGAGAGAGAACCGTGAACCAAGCCCTAGGTGTGATCGTGAGAAGGAGAGGAGAAGTGTTGAATTGCGTGGATTGTTGGGGTTTTGTAGGTGACTTGTGGAAATCTTCCATTTTCGTGAATAACCTAAGGTAAGGGAGTCTCACTCTATAATAGAGGGTATAATAGGTTGTATAGAGTCATAGTGTCCCTATTTGTTGATATTTGAATGATTGATTGAATTTGATTGAGTGAATTTGATGAAATTGCATGAGAAATTGATTTAGGAGCTTAATGTTAGGGTTTATGTGCTTGATTTCGTGTTTTGGTGTGAATTGATGTTTGAAATGTGAAATTGAACATGTTAAAATGATTATAGAGTGGATTGGAATGATATATGGTGGTTAGAATTGGAAGAAATTGAGAATTGAGGATTTTTGAGGTGTAGGGCGCCAAAGGGCTAGGATTCAGCGCCACATGCCTTTGTGATGAGCTCTGATGCAGTGTTCTTGTCTGGGCGCCGAACGTGGGTATTTTGGGGCCGGGAGTGAAACTTGTGTTTCGGGCACATTTTCTCGTGCAAATTTTGTATTCACCGCCAACTTTCATTTTTAAGTGTTTTGGCTCGAGTGGTTTTCTGTCGCAGTGTATTTTTGAAAATGTCCTGGTGGGGCTCGTTTTGTGTGTGTTTTGGAGCCCGGGAGTGAAACTTGTGTTTCGGGGCACATTTTCTCGTGCCAACTTTTGTATTCACCTGCCAACTTTCAATTTTAAGTGTTTTGGCTCGAATGGTTTTCTGATTGCAAGTGTATTTTTGAAAATGTCCCAGTAGGCTCGTTTTTGGGGTGTGTTTTGGAGCCCGGTGAGTGAAACTTGTATTTCTAAACATATTTTCTCGTGCCAACTTTTGTATTCACCTGCCAACTTTCAATTTTAAGTGTTTTGGCTCGAATGGTTTTCTGATTGCAAGTGTATTTTTGAAAATGTCCCGTAGGGCCTCGTTTTATGTGTGTTTTGGAGCCCGGGAGTGAAACTTACTTTTCTAGGCATATTTCCTGTGCAAAATTTTGTGTTTACCTGCCCAAATTCATTTTTAAACATTTTGGCTCGGGTGGTTTTGATTTGAAAGTGTTGGGTGAGCTGGTCAATGTCCACGGCGCCAACCGTGGCCGCTGTGTCTTAGTTTGTGTCCAAATCGTATGCGAGTTTGTGTCTAGGTCTGTGTTGCCCGTGGGGCGCCAGTTGCTAGGAAAGTGGCGCCCGATGGTCAGTGTTGCCACAGGGGCGCTAAAATCTTGAAGTTTCGGCGCGCTAGTCTTTGTGTTGCACCGCGGGCGCCGAATGTGGGGAAAATGGCGCTTAGTGCCGCCAAGTGCCTAAGAGGGTGTCGCTTTGGTCCCTAGGTGACAGTTTGGTCCCTAGATGATTGTTTTGGTCCTAAGTGGTGGTTTAGGTCCCTGAGTGAGGTTGAGTGCCTAGAGGAGAATAGTCCGGTGGGACTTGATGGTGTTGAGGGTTTATAATGAGGTGATTGAGCATGCCATGGGGGCATGGGCCGGTGGGCCAAGCCAGGAGGGCTATAAAATGAGATTGACACCGAGGTAAGAGTAATGGGTGTATTGAATTGTTTGAAATGATGTTTGTGATGTACATGAGTCTCATGCATACATTGGTCTGTGATCGTAGAGTTTATAATATGATGTGTGAAGTTCGAGGCGTAGGGGGCCTTATAAAATGATTGTGAAGCCTGAGGGCGGCCGGGGGGCCTTATAGAGTGATTGTGAAGCCTGAGGGCGGCCGGTGGGCCAATGGTACCACATGCATACCAACATTGCATACATTCCCATTAGTGCATGAATGTTGTTGACTGATGTTTAGCGTGTTTGAGTGTCTTTGTAAACTATGCTTATATATTGCTTATTATCACTTTTATTATATAGTTCGAGACTCACCCTTTCTGTTGTTATTTACCACGTGTGAGTCGGGAGTGAGGGCTTTCTACCTTCACTACTCCCCTGAGTCGATGCTGCTCGATACGTAGCACCTAGGGGTCGGGGTTTAGACTGTTGTTGCTTGTTTTGCTCCTTGTTGAGCCTTATGTATTTGTTTTGATATTGCTGGATTAGGCTGTTGAGATAATGATTACTTTCCGCTGCAATATGTGAAACTATATTTCTATGAGTTAATCTACTGGTGTTACGTATTCGGATTTTGTTTATGATAAAGAGTTGTGACGCTCCATTCCATTGAGTATTAAATTATGTTATACTAATAGTGTGCTGAATGACTATGGCTAAACTGTGGTTCGCCACTAAGGCTAGATTTTCTTTCGCTGGTGTATTTACAAGGGCATCACTGAGAGCCTTGCAAAGGTGGCCAATGCCTGTTGCAAGTAGTATCAGTTACCTGAGTAATCCCATAGTCAGCCAGTGCACTATTTTATAATACACTAAACTAAAAGATGACCAGAAAAGATTTTTGTATACTCTGATTTTTGATTTAAATTGCCGGGTAGAAATGGGGTGTTACAGTTTACTCTTTATACTTTTCAAATTCAGCCTTAATTTTCATAAAATACCCCCAAACTTAATTCTTTAAGCTCTTCTATCTTTTTAACAAAACTTTGTTTTGACCTAAGCTCACTAAAAATTCCCTCAGATCATCAGTTGATCTTTAAATAGTAAGATTCTTTTCACAAACTCAGTTTTGAAGTGTTGAAGTAAAAATAATTTTGGTTATTTTCTAAGAAATAAGGCTTCTTTTTCTCTTTTTAATCATTAAAATTCCATCCATAGGGTTTTCATCTTATTTTGAAAAACTGATCCATTCTACTAAAATACTTTTAACAATAATAGTATTCTTCATACTTTCCACTATTTCCAAACGAGATTCTTTGGAAAATAATTTCATGTATTTAGATACTACTTTGTTAAGTACATCTAATATTTAAACAAATTATAAACTACTTTAAAACATATATATTTACTAGATAAAACAAACATATTTAATTTAAACACACAACATACTAGATAAATCCCCCCCCCCCAAACTTTAGGGGTAGCAGTGTCTACACTGCTAATTTGTTCAGAAAATACAAACCATATTTTGTTCAAAATAGGGGAGAGGGATTAAAAACAACCAGGGAAATAGTTTTTAGACATAAACAACACAAGCTATAGTAGTAGGTGAAAACTTGTTAATCAAACTCATTTTTTGGCCCCACTCCTGGTTCTGGTGCTTTGCCTGGTAGGAGGAGTGTGTTTCACCTTCTGCTTCTTTGTTTTGATGGCTTGGTTGGAGTTTCTTCCAGAGGTGCGGATGAACCTTCTCCTCTCGCTGTAGTTGCGAGAACTGCTTTTTTGTAATCGATGCAGTGCATCGGTCTTGTCACATCATGTTGCTTCCGCTTTGGTGTTAATTTTGCTTGCATGCCTGCAGGTTTCTTGAAGAACTTCTGAGTGTTGTGCAATGCACCACTCTTCTGTTGAGCCATTTGTTCCAGAACAAGCTTGATTGTTGCCTCATTATGCTGTGTTGTTGCCTGCTATGATGCAACAGCATGTGATGCGTGAGCATCACTCTACATCACTCGTTTGAGTTACGTGCTCCTTTGCGAGATGATTCTTCTTCTCCTTTGTCTTTGTTGAGTCCTTCTTCTTCTTTTTCCTGCACAAACTCTTTCTCAAGAGCGTAAATAACATTAGTAGTAATGTTACTTGGGTCGAAAGGTACTTGTTGTTCTGTTTGTGTTTCTGGCATAACAGGGGTTGGTTCAGAGATGATTTGTTCTATGTGAGGTGTTTTCTCAGGTTCATTTGTTGGAGAGGGTGGTGGAGGGGTTGTTTGTGGTGGTGATTGGATTGGTGGATCATTTAGGGAGGGTAATGGTGTTTTTGGGTGGGGAGATGTTTCTTGGATTGGTGAGTGAGTTGGTGATGTGATGGGTGAAGTGTGAACAGTTTCTTGTTGGGTTGATGCTGAGGTTTTGACATATTTTTGCCTAGCTATTTCTTCCATAATCACTTCTCTAGCATGTTCCTCTTCTTCACTAGCAACTTCATCTTCACTACCGTCCTCCTCTTCTTCAACTTCTTTGTCCATTTCTTTCTCTAAATCCTAATCCTCAGTATCTGAATCATATAAGTCTTCAACAACTGGCTCAACCACTACCTTTTTCTTCCCTTTTGCTTGTTTTCTTGTTCCTCTACTTCACCATCAGTTTTGAGTACCCAGCTTGGAAATTCAGGGGCATTCACTTGGCCCACAATATCCAATATCTTGTCAAAAACCAATTGAAGCCAATCATGTTGGTCATTCAGAAATTTCCAGACTGCAAGTTTCTTTTACTTTTCTCAATCTCTCTCATTTTAGCATTCAAATCTCAAGTAATGAGACAAGGGAAAAACATAAATCCCTTTGATTTAGTTGTGCATGCAAGAATTTCTCTAGCAATCATTCTATCTATGACAACATTTCCTTCAGAGAGAATTGTATCTAGCAAGATCAATCTCTCTTTGGTCATTGCATATGTGTGTGATGTAGGTAAGATTGAAGTTGCTATGAACAAATGCCAATTTCCTAATGCATCTATCAAATAAGTACTTCTAAGCTTAATTTCATTAGGTGTGAACTTTTCCCAAACAGATTCTGGTATTGCAATCCTATTTTTCACTTCTTCCATTTCTTTCTTAAAGTCCTTGGCCACTTTCTTTTCAAATTCAACACCATTATATTTAAGCATATAATGTTCATTTAATTTCTTTGGATGAAAGTGCACAAGTTTACCTCTCACCATAGAAGTGTAGGAGTGCTCTGTTCCTTCTTGTGGTGTGATTCCAGCATAGAATTCTCTCACCAAATCTTCAATGTAGCCTCCTCTTGGAAGAACGAAATGATCCCAATTGAGATTGGCAATTGTTGACATGAATGATGGACTTGCTTTCTTCAAATCATATCCCCTTTCATGTAGAACTTGCATCCTCCATATATGTGCATTATCATCGGTTCTCGATGCTGGTTCCTTGCCTTTGCCTTTCTTGCTTGATGATGATCCTGCATGCATGACTTTCTTCTCTTTCTGAGGAGTTTTGGTATGCTTGCTTGAGGATTTCTGGGCTGATTGCTTCTTCACCATCTTGATTCTTCAATTTCTAGGTTTTTTGAGTGAGTTTAGATTGAGATGGAGATGAAATGTGATGAGTAACTGTCTTTGATTGAGAGATTATTGTGAGGTTTGCGAAGAAGGGATAACGGTTGTGAGAATGAAGATTTAATGGGAAGGAAGTTTAAGTGGGATTTGATTTGATGTAACTAGTCGTTAGGTAAGAGGTGGTGTACATGCAAGCTACCACATGTCTTCCTTGGCTATTAAACACATCATTATCCTTCTTAACCTCCTTTTGATGTTCCTGATGGATTAAAACTCACACTTAATCACATTCTCCAATTTTTGAAATTTTTGATGCAGGGCATATTTCTTCTTCAATGTAGATGCACTGATGGAGCTGCATTACTATCCTGCATTCCTACAAAACAACTAATTAAAAACATAAAATTGAACAAAAATACTTAAAAATGATGGGTTGCCTCCCATTAAGTGTTTGTTTTAAGAGTCTTGTCAGCCTGACTACCTCTTTTTGTTTAGAGATTTTGCAAATGGGTGGTGATTTTGTCTCTCACCACATGTTCAACATAGTACATTTTGACTCTTTGACCATTCACTTTGAAGACAGTTTTGGATGTTTCATCAAATAAATCAACTGCTCCATGTGGATAAACCTTTATCAACTTAAATGGTCCTGACCACCTTGATCTTAGTTTACCAGGAAATAGATTCAACCTAGAGTTGTATAGCAGAACTAGTCCTCCTTCTTTCAGTTCTCTTCTGTGAACTTTCTTGTCATGCCATGCCTTAGTTTTAGCTTTGTAGATTTCAGCATTCTCATAAGAAGTTTGCCTAATTTCTTCTAACTCATCAAGTTCTATCATTCTGTTCTTACCTGCCTTGTTTAGATTGAGATTGAGCTTCTTGATAGCCCAATAAGATTTGTTTTCCAATTCCACAGGTAAATGGCATGCTTTTCGATAGACTAATTTATAAGGAGACATTCCTAAGGGTGTTTTGAATGCTGTTCTATATGCCCATAAGGCATCATCCAAATGTAAAGACCAATCTTTTCTATTTTGACTCACCATTTGTTCTATCATTCTCTTAATTTCCCTATTGGATAATTCTGCTTGACCACTAGTTTGAGGATGGTAAGCTGTAGCTATCTTATGTTTAACTCCATACTTAGCTAGAAGGTTTTCAATGATCTTATTGCAAAAGTGTGAACCTTCATCATTAATGATGGCTCTAGGAGTTCCAAATCTAGTGAATATGTTTCTTTGAAGAAACTCACTCACTGATTTAGCATCATTATTAGGTAATGCTACTGCTTCTACCCATTTGGACACATAATCAACAGCTACTAAGATATATAAATTGCCAAAAGAGGGTGGAAAAGGTCCCATGAAATCCATTCCCCAAACATCAAAAAATTCAATTTCTAAAATATTGGTTCTTGGCATTTCATGTTTATCAGAGATATTTCCTGCTCTTTGACATTTATCACAGTATTTGACCATAAAATAAGCATCTTTAAATAAAGTAGGCCAAAAATAACCAGACTGTAATACCTTAGCTGCTGTTCTTGTGCTTCCAAAATGTCCACCATAAGGTGCAGCATGGCAATGAAGTAGCACTGCTTGTTGCTCCTTTTCAAGGATACATTTCCTCATTAATTGATCAGGGCACATCTCGTAAAGGAATGGATCATCCCAATAGTATTGCTTAACTATGTGGAAGATTCTTCTCCTTTGTTGATATGTCATATTCACTGTACTACTTTTCTTGCAAGGAAATTTACAATATCAGCAAACCATGGTGCAGATGCATTTGATGCTCCTGCATTGCCTATAGCATATGCAGTTTCATGTTTTGCATTGACTGTGATTGCCAATAGTTTTTCATCTGGAAAGCTCTCCTTGATTTCTTCTCCTTGTGTACCTAGTGTTTCTCCTTCAATCCTTGATAAATGGTCCGCTACTTGATTTTCTACTCCTTTCTTGTCTCTTATTTCAAGATCAAATTCTTGTAGGAGTAGAATCCACCTTATCAGCCTTGGTTTTGCATCTTTCTTTGAAATAAGATACTTAATGGCAGAGTGATCAGTATAAACAGTAATTTTAGTGCCAACTAAGTAAGATCTAAAATTTTCAAATGCAAATACTACAGCTAATAATTCTTTTTCTGTGACTGTGTAGTTCACTTGAGCTTCAATTAATGTTTTGCTAGCATAATAAATAGAATGAAAAACCTTGTCAAACCTTTGCCCCAGGACTGCTCCTATTGTAAAGTCACTAGCACCACCCATTAATTCAAATGGCCTGCTCCAATCTGGTGTTACTATCACTGGTGCAGTCACTAATGCCTTTTTAAGCTTTTCAAAAGCTTCTATACAAGAATCATCAAAGTTGAATGCTACATCATGTTGCAGAAGCATACATAATGGTTTTGATATTTTTGAAAAATCTTTGATAAACCTTCTATAGAAACCAAAGATGGCCTAAGAAGCTCCCGATACCTTTGATCAGTATTTGGTGGTGGCAAATTCTCAATTACATCAACCTTAGCTTTGTCTACCTCTAGACCTTTCTTTGAAATTCTATGTCCTAGCACAATGCCCTCTTGTACCATGAAATGGCACTTTTCCCAGTTCAATGCTAAATTTGTTTCTTCACATCTCTTGAGAATTTGTTCCAAGTTTGCTAAACACACTTGAAATGTTTCTCTAAAGATAGAGAAATCATCCATGAATACTTCCATTTATTGCTCAATGAAATCTGAGAATATAGACATCATGCATCTTTGGAATGTAGCAGGTGCATTACATAAGCCAAATGGCATCCTTCTAAAACCAAAGGTTCCATAAGGGCATTTAAAAGTTGTTTTGCGTTGATCCTTAGGCTCAATGGCTATTTGATTATAGCCCGAGTATCCATCTAGGAAACAATAGAATTCTTTCCTCGCTAGTCTATCTAACATTTGGTCTATGAATGGTAAAGGAAAGTGATCCTTTTGGTAGCTTTGTTGAGTTTTCTCAGAATCCATACATATTCTCCACCTGTGATGTATTCTAGTTGGTATCAACTCATTATTTTCATTGGCTATTACTTGTCACACCCCCTTGCTTTGGTACACATTGGACAGGGCTTACCTGTGCAATCATTGCGATATGGGGTATATGATTCCAAAGATCTAGCCGCTTAATGATTTCCTTTTTCACAACCTCTTTCATAATAGGATTTAGTCTTCTTTGACTTTCTATGCTATTTTTGGAATTTTCTTCCAAAATGACTCTATGCATGCATATAGAAGGACTAATTCTGTTGATATCTGCCACTTGCCAACCTATAGCTTTGGTATGCTTCTTTAGAGTACTAATGAGATCACTCTCCTGTTTTGATGTTAAATCAAAAGCAATGATAACATGTAAAGTTTAATTTGCTCCTAAGAAGGCATACTTAAGGTGTTCAGGCAGTATCTTCAATTCTAACTTAGGAGGTTGTTCTATTGAGGGTAAATGCTTCTTGAGAATTGGATCCTCAAGATTGAGTGGTTCATAAGTTCTAGCCCATACCTCCTTACAAGAATTTTCTATTGGTAGATTTTATTTTTCTAGTATTTCATCATCTAGCAATGCTGCTGCATCTAATGCATCTGCATTGGCTAAGTGATCATATTGTTTGTAAAACTGTTTTTCTACCAATTGATCTAGAGAAACTAAGGATGAACACTCTTCTGTATTCTCTGCAGGATACTTCATAGCATTCATTACATTGAATTTCATCTCTTGATCATTCACTCTCATAGTGAGTACACGTTTTTGCACATCAATTATGGTTTTGCCAGTTGCTAAGAATGGTCTACCTAGGATAATAGGCACTTCCTTATCTGCATCAAAGTCAAGGATAACAAAATCTTCAGGGAATACAAATTTATCTACCTTGACTAGGATGTCTTCTATGATACCTACAAGATAGGCTATTGATCTGTCAGCTAATTGAAGTGTCACAGTGGTTGGTTTTGCATTTCCAATTTCTAACTGGTTAAAATAGATTTAGGAATCAAGTTTATGCTTGCACCTAAATCACATAAAGCTTTACTAGTATAAGATTGTCCAATGGAAGATGGAATTGTAAAACTACCTGGATCCTTCAATTTCCTAGGAATCTTATTTTGCATAAGCAAACTACAATCTTCTGTCATGGCAACTGTTTCAAACTCAACTAATCTTCTTCTCTTAGTAAGCACATCCTTCATAAACTTTGCATAGTTTGGCATTTGTTAGAGTACTTCTACTAAGGGAACATTGATGTGTAATTGTTTTAGTACCTCTAAGAATTTACCAATGTTTCTCCTCATGTGCTTGTTTCAGTCTTTGTGGATAAGGAGGAGGAGGGTGTCAGCTACTAACTTGTCGTTGTAAGTGACAATATTTTTTATAATAAGTTAATGACTCATTGTTATATATAATGTGTGTTAACTAACTAATTAATCATTTTTTTAATATATACAAGTACCCCAAGTGTCCCGACCGTCTCCTTCTATTAAAGTGTCCCGACCTTCCCCTTCCACCGACAATACCAAAGTCTCCCGACCATCTCCTTCTATTAAAGGAAAGGAAATACAACCATCCAACATGTTGTTAAATCTCCCAATGATGAATTCGAGGAGTTCATCACTTATGTGAAGGTCTATGTCACTCAAAAAAATGAAGCCCGATGACCTTATTATCTTACCGAACGATCAAATTGTGGGAGTGGAACAGATATGATTATCAATGTTGAGGATCCGAAAGTCGATATGACATGGAATGGGCCACCGTGGTTGTTATTAGAGTATATATGAGGTATGTATTAAATTATTTGTACACAATAGTTGTATATATTAGAGTATATATATGAGGATCTGAAAGTTGTATATATATTATTTATAGGTTTTTGTACAATGAGTTTCTGGTCCCTTCGCAACGGACACAAAAGTTTTTGTTCTTGTGCCCAGAGTGTATCATTGTGTGGGATCAAGGTAAACCAGAGAATATTATGGCTAGGAAGAGTCTTCAATCACTTGGTTATTTATTTTGTGGATTGTATTATAGTGTAAATGTGTACTCATTCGTGATTCATTTGCTTACAGGGAACATTGGGTACTCTTTGCAATAAACCCTAAGAGAAATGCTGTCTACAATCTGGATTCACTTCAAGGCCATTACAAAGTCTACGTAGACTTCGTAGAGATAGTTGATAGGTGTGTATGTGTAACCCTCTCATTTTGTATAATTTAATATATGTATTTTTTTTAACTTAACGTTATATATATATGTATGACGTTACAATGTTTTGAGACAATACTGGGGATACTCTAAAACAAAATGGATACCCATAACTGTAAGTTTTTTATCAATATTCTTATAATTTTAATTGAATTTTTGGTCATAAAAATGTGACAATTAATTAACTAATCTTTTGCTTTGTTGTGTCCTAAACAACCAAATAATAATGATTGTGGGTACTACACTATGAGGTATATGAGAGAGATTATCACTCACGACAGAGTAGTAATCCCAATCAAGGTAACTACTTAGATTTCTTTTTTATATTGATATTATAATACTTACTCACATTTAATAACCATTTTAATTCTAATTTTATTTCATTTTATTTTTCAAGATTTTCCCCAATCAGAAAGACATCCAAAGATTACTCGATGAACAACTTACAACAGTAAGGGCGGAGTGGTGCCTTTTTGTAGCAAGTTTTGAGTTTCATAATAGTTAGTTATTATATATGTTGTATATATTGGATATATATTATGTTGCAAGTACTTCTTAGAATGATATTGGATTGGAATAAATGATGAATTTTGTTGACTGAATTTTGTTTGAATGATACTGGATTGGAATGATATTTGATGAATTTTGTTGGAAGGGAATGAATTTATAGGTTGTAATTAAAATGGAGAACAAACAAAAATAAAAAAATATTTTAAAAAAAATTCAGTCAATAGCTAGCGTTTTATAGAGAAAACGCTAGAAATGACATTAAAAAATTCATTCAATACCTAGCGTTTTATAGAAAAAACGCTAGCTATGGACAAAATGCACTAGAGGATCCCTAGCGTTTTGTAGAAAACGCTAGCTATGGACAAAATGCACTAGAGGATCCCTAGCGTTTAAAGAAAACGCTAGGAATTGTAAAAAGGCACTAGAGGATCCCTAGCGTTTCTGAAAAACGCTAGGAATTGTAAAAAGCGCTAGAGATCCTCAGCGCTTTCTGAAAACGCTAGGAATTGTAAAAGGCGTTGGGTCAATGGCTAGCGCTTTTTATAAAACGCTACGTATGTCCAAAACACGCTGGGTCAATGGCTAGCGTTTTTTAAAACGCTACTAATGGGGTGTACGCATTCGTAGCGCCAGCTTCTCTAGCGTTTTAAAACGCTACCAATGCCAAAAAAAAACGCTGCAAATCCTTAAATCTGTTGTAGTGAGATCAAGTGACAACATATAATATCCTCCCCCCACACTAGCATGAAGCATGGTCCTCAATGCAATATATTAGATTGGCACAAAAATAAATAAATGAGAGAGAGTAAAAGTGACTTCCCTGAGAGAGCTTGTAGTTGGAGCTTGTTCCTAAAAACAAAAGAAACCAAAAGGAAAACAAAAATAACTGAAAATAAAACACAGGTTGCCTCCTGCGAAGCGCTTGTTTAACGTCATGAGCCTGACGATAGTTGGTGCTCAATCAGGTGGCTCTCCAAGAGCAAATTTTACATCTAACTCAGTGCACCTTCTTAGTTTTCTAACCATGTGATTGACATTGTTTTTTCTTTTTCCATGTGGTGGTTGAAATTCAAAGGATTGTGGAATTTTTGTTTTTTCTTACATCACCAACAATGTTAGTTTCAACCACATCATCAAAATAAGGAGAGGTTAAAGAAGATAAATTTTCATTGAAATTTAAAGCTTTAATAACATCATCTTCTTTACCACTCCTTAAAGTTACTTTCCCTTATTAACCTCAATTACAGCATCACCAATGGTTAAAACAACTTGCCCAAAAATTGGGGCTTTCTCCTCTTCCTCGAACTCATGAACCAATGGATCTTTTTCATTCTCCTCACAACCGCTCTCATCAGTATCATCTTTTATTTCAATATAACTCCCTTTAGTAGGAGCTATTATTTTGATTTGACACCCTTCAGTAAGAGTCTCTTCATCTTTCTCGAGAGCTTCTTCCTCTATATTATCTTCCACGGAGAACTCTTCATCACTCCTAAGAATATTATCTTTGTATTGCTCAGTTTGTGAATAAGGAGTTTCTTGGACCTCTTGAGATAACATAGCAATGATACTTGATAGTTGACCATTCAAGCATCTAAATTCGTTGTTCAAGGTTCCAAGTTGGCCCTCCATGCGGTCAAACTTTGTATTTATCTGCTCAAATACATCATTGGTGTATGGTATCTCCTCCTCTTGCCTTTGCACTTGTAGTGTCTCATGATTATCCCAATGGGAGGAATAAGGAGGTGGCTCATAGTCATTCCAATAATCCAAATAAGGGTCAAAAGGAGGAGGAGAAATCAGGATTTCGCACTGTGGCATATACCGATATGAGTTCTCAAAATTTCTTTGTTCCTCGGCCTCTTTAATATAGTCTTCAAGAGTTTTAACCATGACTTAGACTTTTAACTGCAAAACAATGTGAACTGCAACGAGCTCTTGGGAAAGAGTTATCAATTTTTTTTTTACTTTTTAATAAGATAAATAAAAAAACAAAATTAAAAACTAAAGCATAAAAAAATGTCCAAAGCAATAAAAATCTTTTTCGTTTAATATTGTTAAATTAATCCCCGGCAACGGCGTCAAAAACTTGTTGCGTAAAAGACACACTTAGAGCAAGTGTACTCTTTCGCAGAAGTAGTATAAAAGATTATCGTCTCCACAGGGATTAATTAACAAGTACCAAACTAATCAAGATATTCTATTGTTTAGACAAACCAATATAGCTCACTTGCAAGAATTAATTAACAAGAATTAAAATGCAATATTAAACCAATGGAGAGAGACATAGGGTCACAGTTTCACTTGCAAGCATCGATTCCCCTATGTAAGATTCTACCTGAATTCCCTTATTTTATTTAATTACCAATCCCTTTACTAAAACTATTAATCGGTTTGGTCATTCGCGATTAATATTCTTTTTCTTAAATTAACCCTTGTTTGGTCATGCAAGAATTTAAATTCAAGAAAAGCATAAAGAACAAAAAGGTTAAATGATTGGAAGACTAAATTATGGTTTGGTCATGCCCTAATTATACCCCCAATTATCCTATAGGTCCACCAACTAATTGCAGTACGGTCGCTGATCAACTAATTGATTATAAACATGCAAAGGGTAGCTAATCCTAATCATGTGATAAAAACAATAGAACAATATCAATTAAAATAAAAACAGGAATTCAAACTAGAAATTAGAACATAAAAAGGTCTCTAATCATGCAAGATTCACCTAAGACCCTAGAAGAGGATTTAGGTATCCATAAGTATCAAGAACAATAAAATAGAAATTAGAGTCATGAATTACAGAGATAAAAGAAACCCGGAAATTAGAGGAATTATTATTCTGAGTCTTCAGTCTCTTTTTTTCTGCTCCAGAGCTCTCTCACGGTGTCAAAAACGGTACCCAAAATTCTCACTCTCCCTTATGTGCGATCGTCACTGTTGTTGTGATGTGGTGGCTCTGTTTTTCTAATTCTTCTCCTCTCAGTTGACTTACTGCACTTCCTTTTATATTAGAACCTAGGGTTCCGTGCTTTTCTTTTTCTCCAAGGTAGGGTAGTGTGATCCCCTGGTTCAATCAATCAATTCACGGCACTTTTATTTCTCTCAATTTGTTGCTCACGTGCCTTGATCTCAATTGTTGTGTGCTTTCCCTTCAACTCATGTGCTGCTGATGGATAATGATGCATGCTTCTTCCTCAATTAGGCCGTGGGCCACTTGTATTTTGGGCTGCATGCAAGCCAATTGAAGGTTAACTTTCTCTTTTTTTCTCTTTTATTTCAACCTCAAATATATATAACATATTATCTTGAGTTTTGAGTGGTTTTAAATTAGCTTTTCATTCTTTTTACCTTTTCTTCGGGTTTGCAAAATAAAGAGCAAAATAAGTCACTTATTTATTTACATGATAATAAATACTCTAATAATGACTCAAAATTATCTCTAAAAATGCATTAAATTGGGGTTTATCAGCAATGGGATTTCAAATGGTTGTTTTAAGTGAGTATGTGGAAGGTGACGGAGTTAGGGTAATGATTTTAGAAGCTGGTCAAATATGGTTGAATGGACTGGGTGTGGTATGGGATGGACGCTGGACACATTTCCCCAAGCTTAAGTGGAACCAATGGTGAAAGGGATGTCCCACTTTAGGATCTAGGTTACGATCCTAGGATAAACTTTTTGGTTCTCTATAAAATGACTCTCAGACTATGATAGTCTTGAGCTCGCTAAGATGAAAACTTCACGTAATGATCACTAAACATTGTCTTGATATAAATGTAACTTGAATGAATATTGGAGTGCAAGCCTTTTGATTTTTTCTTTAGGAAAACAAAAGCAATCACTCATTGATCAGAATGAGCTATAAAGGGTTGTAATGTGGCTGATGGTTAGGGTTCGTGAAGGAAGGTAACTTGGATAATGGACAATGAATTATTTGGTGATGTAACTTGGATAATGGACAATGATTTATGAAGGAAAGGGTTATTTGGGCTCAAAGAAGTGTTTGAAGTTTTATTGAGACAGTAATTGACGTGCCTCGTGGTAGAATGGACCTGTTTAGGTTTGTACCGTGTCCAAGGGTTAATGGAGGATAGGATATTGAGGCCATGGGAAGTGTTGGGAGTTTATTTTAGACAAGGATCTCTTAAGCGTTTAATGGTATGAAGTACCAGCTCCCAATTTTCGAACCTTTTTTTTCGGGATTTTTTCTCAATTCTCTTTTTTATTTCACTTTTTGTGTTATTTTTCTTTCCCTTTCTTTTGAGCTGATAATGGTGTCGGGCGGGTCCTCTTTTGAGCTAATACTGAGTTACATTCAATAATTAAAGTTTAGGAGCTAAATAACTCTTTAGAGTTATCAAACGTACCTGGAATTGGAGGTCGGGTGCTCTATTTATAGACGAGGGCGCTTGGTGCTGACCGTTGGATCTTCCCGGTAGATTGGGGCCGTCGGTCCTTTGCGAGGCGTGATGGCATGTTGCGTCGTTAGGCCGACTTGATGGGCCGAGCTCCTTGATGGATAATGGGCCAGGCCCAAGCGTTCAACGGGGCTTTCAGCCCAGGTCGGAACAGTGGCCCCCCAAGTCGAGGGCGAGCGATCGAAAAGATCAGCCTCGGCTTGTCGGTCAGCTCGGAAAGTGTGAGTTCCTGATTTTGTAGATTGCATTCATTCTCTCCTGAGGTCCGGAGTGTAGTCCGGGAAAGCCACGCGGATGCGTACCTTAAAAAGCTTGACAGAGCATTTAAGCTCGGAATCAAGTAAATCTTGACTGAGCATTGAAGCTCGGAGCCAATTCTCCCTCGATAGAGCATTTAAGCTCGGAATCGAGGTCTCGACAGAGCATTTAAGCTCGGATTCGAGAGGGGCGAAGCCGTTGAGAGCTTCTTCCTTCGGTCGCGTATTCTGACGAGGAGTCCTCAATACGTGAGAAGGCTGTGCCGATTAGAGCACGGGTCGAAGTCGCCCTTGAACTTTTTCCCCCGGCCTCTGGTGTGCCCGCAAGGGTAAACCAAAGGGGAGATGGTTCGCGTCGCCAGTCACCCGTCTCAGAGGTTTTCGACGAGTCAAGAGTGGTCGACGACGCGAAGTGTTGGCGGTCGTTAAAGACCTGAGCCGTTGTGGGCCTCGCCTGCACCCCGCGATAGGATCTAGGAATCGGGATCGCGGAGGGGGTTCTTTGCTGGCCTCGCCTCATCTCGTCGTCTGCCGAGTGGCTAGCTCGGTGTTAGAGTCAGGGGAGAGGGGCGTAATTTGTCCCGAAAAACAGAAAGGAGATAGTTTTTGTCATTTTGAGAAATTGGTTTATTGAATCAGTAAATTCCTTCGGTACAATCATTGCTTTCTGCGACTAGCTATAGTAAATTCTCAGTTTGGTGGCATTCTAAGTCCTTGGAATCTGATCTTTAGAGAGTGTCTCGAGCTGGTAGGCGCCCTTGCCGGTCTTTGAAACGACTCGATACGGACCCTCCCAATTCGGTGCTAACTTCCCGTCATGAGCATTCTTGTTTTCGACGTCGGCCCTTCTGAGTACCAGGTCGCCGATTTTAAATTCCCTCGGGATGACGTGCTGGTTGTACCGCCGTGCTACTCGGGCTTTGACGATAGCTTCTGCAAGTTGTGTGCGGTCTCTAGTCTCTTGGACAGTGTCTAATTCTTCTCTGATTGCCTTGTTGTTTTCCTCCTCGGTGAGGGGGTGGAGAGTTTTCCATGTTGACTCCCTGAGTTCGACTGGGATGACAGCCTCAGTGCCATAAGTGAGTCGGAAAGGGCTTTCGCCCATGGTCGAGTGTGGTGTGGTGCGATAAGCCCTTCAGTCTTTTATTGAGTCCTTTCAGCATTACCCAGTTTGTGGTTTCGACCTGCCCGTTGGTCTGAGGGTGCTTGACCGAGGTGAAGTGTTGCTTGATTTTAAAGTCGGTCAAGCATTGCCGGAAGCCCCTGTCTGCGAACTGGGTTCCATTGTCTGTTATGATTGTGGCAGGGATACCGAATCTTGCCAGGATATGTTTTTTGACGAACTTGATGCAATTTTTAGCGGTTATTTGGGCTAGTGGCTCAGCTTCGATCCACTTAGTGAAGTAGTCGACGACGACAATGAGGAATTTCACTCCTCACTTGGCTACGGGGAATGGGCCGAGCAAGTCGATCCCCCACTGAGAGAATGGCCAAGGAGCCGACAGGGACGTCAAGTCTGCTGGGGGAGCATTATACAAATCGGCATACCTTTAGCAGATGTCACACCATTTGACTAGGTCGGCAGAATCTTTGAACATGGTGGGCCAGAAGTATCCGGTGTAACACCCCATTTCTACCCGGTAATTTAAATCAAAAATCAGAGTATAAAAAAATCATTTTTCATTAAATGGAGCGTCACACTTCTCTCTTAAAACACTCAACAGTCAATTCACCTCATAATCATAATCAAATACGTAACACCATAAATCACGTGGTAAACAATCTCATAACATGCAGCGGAAATCAAAGTTACATCTCAAGTAATACATAGAGAATCATATATGAAAGCTCAACAGTGAGCAAAATAAGCAAATGAGTCTAAACCCCAACCCCTAGGTGCTACGTATCAGAGCAGACCGACTCGGGTAAATAGTGAAGATATCAAGTCCTCACTCATGACTACCTGTAGTAAACAACAACAGAAAGGGTGAGTCTCGAACTATATAATAAAAGCGATAATACGCAATATATACAATCACAGTTCATAGCAACATCAAACACACCAATAATCACTCAATAACATTCATGCACTCATGAGAATGTATGCAATGTAATCATGCATGTGGTACCATTTGCCCTCCGGCGTTCTCAATATTGCCCTCCGGCATTTCTCATCAATAATGGAGTCCTCATAACTCTGGCCCTCCGGCCGCCCTCAGGCTTCACAATTCATTTATAAGCTCTACGACCGCAGCCAAATGTATGCATGAGACTCCATGTAACAACACAAACACCTTCTCAACAACTCAATACACACTTAACTCTTACCTCAGTATTCATCTCATTTTATAGCCCTCATGGCTTGGCCCTCCGGCTTATGCCCCCATGACATTCTCAGTCCTCTCATCATACTCTCTCAACACCGTTAAGTCCCAAGGACTAATCTCATCTAGAGGACTCAACCTCACTCAAGGACCTAAACCACCATTTAGGACCAAAACAATCATCTAGGGACCCAACTGTCACCTAGGGACCAAAACAACACCCTCTTAGGCACTTGGCAGCACTAGGCGCCATTTTCCCCACATCCTGGCGCCCCCTGGTGCAACACAAAGACTAGCGCCGAAACTTCAAAGATTTTGGCGCCCTGTGGCAACACAAACATGACTGGGCGCCACTTTTCTAGCAACTGGGCGCCCTCCGGGCAACATGCACCTAGACACAAACTCGATACGCCTGCACACGCCTCGCATACACGAGCACTGCACTAGGCGCCTGGCAAAGACAATTTGGCGCCCCCTCTGACCCAAAGACACCCAACACTTTAAAACCAAAAACCACCCGAGCCAAAATGTTTAAAAATATGTTTGGGCAGGTAAACACAAAATATGGCACAGTGAATGATGTCCAGAAATGTAAGTTTCACCTCCCGGGCCCCAAAACACACACAAAGCCACCCCACCGAGACATTTTTGAAATAACACCTATACCTGTGAAACCACTGAGCCAAAAATACTTAAAATTGAAATCAAGGCGTGAATACAAAATTTGGCACAAGTAAAATGTGTTCAGAAATGTGAGTTTCCCTCACCCACCCCGTTTACACACACAAAATCACCCCCACCAGGACATTTTCAAAATGACACCTGCAACCCGAAAACCACTCGAGCCAAAACATTTGAAATTGAATTTGGGCAGGTGAACACAAAATTTGGCACGAGAAAATGTGCCCAGAAAAATACAAGTTTCACTCCCCGGGCCCCAAAATACCCACATTCTGGCGCCCAGACAGCAAATGTAACACCCCGATTTTCGTGTGTCAGTTCTTTTAATATGTATTTGTTTTATGAACTATTTTATATTGATGAGATTAAACTATTTTAAGTTATAGTGGTTTGAGTTTGAAATTTAGTTGAAATCACGTTGACTTATATCTTAATACGCTATTGGTAATATATGATTATTATCATTATATATATATATTTATTTATTTTATTTTTATAAAATATTAGTGTTTGAGATATTATTTCTTTAGAAAATTATTTTTGGTCTATTGAGGTGTTAAAATAATAGTTATAGCGATATTGGGCTCTAAAAATATTTAAAAATGAGTTTTGGGTCAAGCTTTACTTGCACACACACCCTCACAGTTGTCTGCCGGACGCACTTTTACCGCAACTCACTTAAGCCCAGCGCACCTCCCAAATGCTCCAGCCCACGCCCATAACCCGACCCACCGCCTTTATCTTCCTCCTTACGCGCGCAACATGCAGAAAACGGAAAACCTTGCGCAGCCTCTCACCCTCCCACTCGGCCATCGTTACGCGACGGCGAGGCCCCAAACGGAACACATCAACTCGAAATCACCATCTAAGTTCAATTCTATCATTTATTTCATACATTACAGTCCCCTATCCCACGATTTAATCCTCCCTCTGTTCGCTATTCCACCCAAACTCGCCATCACCAAGCCTTCGCCAGAGCAAGATCGAGTTCCTTTCCTCTCCCAGAATAGTAGTTCGCTTCCGTTCTATCCTCGTACACGTTGTCGCTTCCTTCATGAACCGGCCCTGCTTTTCACGTTTTGGTGCTGTAAGGACTTTTGAACCGTGATTCGTATCCTCACCATCCTCGCGAATTCCAAATTTCTCTAGATGGCGCTTCAAATCCATACCTTCAACTGTTGTCGCTGTGTTGTCCTTCCGGGTACTTTCCGATAGGTACTCCTTTTTCCAAACATTAGTTAATAATTTGTAAACAAACGATTTCGTATTTCCAATAAACTGTGATTGGGTAATAAATTGATTGTTCTTGTGTTTAATTGTATGCGCGCGAGTCAAACGTTCGCCGTTGAAATTAGATCCCGCCGAGAGTTCGTGACTCGTCCTTGCACTGTGTCAAAAGGAAGAAAGAAGGAAGGGAGGAGCTCAGTTGCTGTGGTTCTGTTGGTGACTCCGTAGAGAGAGCTCTGTTTTCGATTTATTTGAGGTATGGGGACTCTTTCCATGCATATAATACTCTTTAGGATTTGTGTTGTATGTGGTCTAGGTGTTGAGGGTGTTGAATGCTTGTCTCAGACTGTGAAACCATTCTTGTTGTTGTGTTTAAATGCCTAATTGAAATTGTTATGAGTTCTTCTTGATCGGATGTGTATATGTAATCGATTTGTGTATGTGAATTGGTTGTGAGAACTTTCCAATAGAGTGAAGTGTGTGAACATGTTAGTTGTAGAATAATTAAAATGATGTCTCGATGATTGTTGGTAGTAGAGTGTGGATTAAGTATGAAAATGGTTAGGGAATTAGTGTTGTCAAAGTGCTAAAAGAATTATGCAAGAGGGGGCGCGCGCGTCTTTGAGGAAGTTGGCGCTGGTATCTTTCTTTGGTTCTTTGCGTGGAGTGTGCAGTGAAGGGGCGCCAAATTGCGGGGCAAATGGCGCCAGTTGTCTTGTATGCAACCTGCTGTGTGCGTTAATGCGAGCCACGGGGCGCCAAATGGGCAGCCCCAGTGCGCTGTGTCGACTTCTTGGCGTGTGTGCGAGCGGGCGCCAAATGTGGCCCCCTGCGTGTCTGTGTGCGCGCCGATTGTGCGGCGCGTGTGCGTGTGCGTGTGTGTCTTGGTGCAGCGCCAAATATGGCGACCAAGTGCGCCCGGTTGGGGTGTAGCGCGCGTGAGGTGTGCGAGTGTTCGGTGGGGCGCCAAAGTGGCTGCCCTGTGGCGCCAAGTGGCGCTAGTGTGTGGTTCCTAGGTGTCTTGTGGTCCCTGTGGGTGTTAGTTGGTCCAACTCTTGTGTTGTGAAGTGATTGTGAGCTAAAATATTAACGTAAGAGTATAAATTAAGTCGTAACTAAGCCGAAGTGTGAAAGCTGGTGGGACTTCGGTCCAAAAAGCGATGAGAGCCCTCAAGGCTAATTTGTTGAGAAGTGGAGGTGAATAAATAATTGAAAGAAATGGTGAGCCTAATAAGTCAGTGGTGATATGTGTGTTTATGGTGCATTGACATAGAGCCTCATGATGCATATGCATAAAGCGATGTGTAGGCTTCGGCCAAAGCGACGTGGGACTCCTGGTCAAAGCGATGAGTGCCCTCAAGGCAATTAGTGGTGATGAAGGATCCTCATGCATGTTGCATACATGCATACACTCATACATATGTTAATGAACTTAGTGATGACGTGTTGATAATGTGGTGAACTGATTGTAGTGTTTGTTGCCTTGCCAATATATAATGCCTATCCTAACTATTATTATTTGTATGAAAGACTCACCCATTCTGCTTGGAATGTTGCTCTTATGTGGCAACGCTGCAGGTACTCGCGAGTGAGGGCATCCTTATGCCTGCCTACTAGTAGTCGTGTCTCAGCTCTGATATGTAGCACCAGGGGAGGGGCGTAGTCGTCTTTTATTTTATTACTTGATGCTTTAGACATTTATTGATGATGTACTAAGTGATTTGTTAAAAACTAGTAATTCTTCCGCTGTGTTGGAAGCGTCCTTTATTTCGGTACTGTAAACTAAAACAGGTGTTTGAGGGCCCGACCCTAAACTATGTGCTGCGTATCGTTTTAATATTTTATAAACTTCTTACGATCTGACTATGAGCTGATTGTTTTTATAAGTGTTTAAATGCGACATTCCCTTTCGTGATATTAAATTTAAAAACTCTGATAGAATACAGTGATTACCGGTTGTCTAGAAAGGGGGTGTTACATTAGTGGTATCAGAGCTGAAGTTTGGTCTGTCCGGCCAAGTCGTCCAGTGTCGAGTCTAGTTGTCCCTCGAGTCTTAGTACTCGTTCTAACCATGACTTGTGTTGCAGTGATTAGCTGAATTGGCCAGACGGTAGGATTGCTATTGTTGATACTAGCGCTGCTTATTGTTTTATTGCTGCTATGTGTGTGTTTGCTCTGAGTACTTTGTGTAACTGCTATGTCAGTTATTTTTTTTTAGCTACGGATTTAATTATGGAATGCTATCTGAAAGTAGTTTTCTCGCTTCACTATGATTTTGTGTTTGTTGACTCTCAAATTCCAAAAAAATGTCATGTGTTTAAAGGAGGCTTGACTGCTTTATGTGTTTTCTCTAGGATGATAGTTGATCTTAGACCCCATTTTTGTCTAAATTTTGGTTTTAGGTATATTTGGCTATGAAACTTTGTGTGCTCCATGACGTTGAATTTGGCTATGAAATTATGTATGCTCTATGTGTTATTTGAATTATGTGTAATATCTCATTGGACCGTAATTTACCTAATTGAGTGTATTGTATTGAATTGATTTGATGTATTTTAATTGATTGCTATATTGTATTTAAGATTTATGATTTATGATACCTTGAGATGGAAAAATAATGTGGAATAGAGGTTTAGGTTCAAATATAATAAGTAGATAGTCTATAATTATAGTTGTCTCATTTTGTGTAGAACCTAGTATTATAAAGGTGATAGGTATAAAGTTGTCGTATAGGGAATATTAATTCTTGTAAATTGAATTCGAGATTTGTTAGAGAGACTTCATGGAACTTAATCACTAGTAATTTAGAAAGACTTTGTAGAGTTTGAATTGTGTGTTTAGATGATAAACAAAATTGGGGATAAATTGAGAGGATGCTATGTGAGGTGGCTTAAATTGTACTCTTTGCTTTTATGAAAAAGAAAGCGCAGCTTTTATGTTGTAAACGTGTTGTTTTCACTCGCCGCTTGCGCACTAAAAAGAAGTATTATTTTCACTCCGTGTTTTGTCGTTGTTTGATGATGTTTTTGCGCTAAAGGGTCGTTGTTTTTCACTGCCTCGATGCCGCTTTTGAATGAAATTTTCTCGTTGTTTTATAAATAAAAAGGGTATGGTTTCTTTGTTGTGTCATAAGTAAGAAGATTTCGGTTGCCACGCTTCTTGCAACTCGAATGCATCAGATACTCGATTTTAAGCACACGGTTTACCCAAAATTTTATGAGGATGTTTACAAAAAAAAAAAAAAAAAAAATTAAAGTGTTGGTTATATGTTGCTTGAGTCGCTATTGTTGTGCAATTGCGTAAATAGATTGAATTGTAATTCTGTTACCTTCACTAATTGGTTACGTGAGTGGGAGGGACTGATCACCCCAAGTACTCACCACCGATGAAAGAGGCGACGAGAACTAATGGTTTTGTTTTGAGTACTATTTGATTTGGATGTGTTAAGGGGCATCTTCACCCTATGTTGTTTCATTTATTTCACTTGTCCAAAATTTTCTCTATATATATACGATGTGGTGAACGTGTTTCGCTGTGAAGATGCATGTTTTCTAAACAAGTAATATGATTGGAAGTTATTTTATCTATGTGTCTTGAATTGTGCTAAGTGTGTGCTAACGAGGCTTAAGATAATTGTCTAATGTTGTAAGTTTTTCTAAATGAGTTTACTTAACTTAAGAATTGAATCTATAAGTACATATGTGAATTGTGCTTGTATCTTCTAACGAGTCTAGAACTCTTATAGGGGGCTTACTAGAAATAAACTTGATATATAGGATGAAGTAAGCTTACTTGTGTCTTGATTTTACACTACGATTGTGCGATAACTTGTCTGGTAGGAGCATATGTTTCATTTAACTTCCGTGAAGAATAGTCAAACCACATGCTAACTACATACTTTCCGATAAATAGATTAAAACGATGCCTCGAGTATTTAATTAATTTTTTTATTATGTGATTATTGTTTTGAGGTTTCATTGTTTAATATGATTAGATCATTGGGTTTCGTGGACTATTTGTTGTTTAGCGATACCCCTAATTTAATTATGATATGTTAAAAAGATTGTTCTCTTGAATTGCACGATGATGCGAGAGTTGATTAGCAAATTCTAGATACTGGTGTGTGTTGCAAATGCGTATGTGTTATTCCATGTGTAGTCCTAGAGGGTAGGAATTCATCTCATACCTTATTTTAGTTGGTGTGTCGTTCTTGAACTTTGTGGTGGCGATTTACGCTTAGAATGAAGATGCACAGTTATGTGACCTAAGAGGTGGAGTCAATATATTAGGTTGAGACCCATGATGAGAAGTACACGCATACGTTAGTGTTTCACAGACCAAAGAATAGGACGTTGAAAATCGTTGTTGGGATTAGCGTGATTTTCGAGGACGAAAATATTCTAAGTGGGGGAGAGTTGTAACACCCCGATTTTCGTGTGTCAGTTCTTTTAATATGTATTTGTTTTATGAACTATTTTATATTGATGAGATTAAACTATTTTAAGTTATAGTGGTTTGAGTTTGAAATTTAGTTGAAATCACGTTGACTTATATCTTAATACGCTATTGGTAATATATGATTATTATCATTATATATATATATTTATTTATTTTATTTTTATAAAATATTAGTGTTTGAGATATTATTTCTTTAGAAAATTATTTTTGGTCTATTGAGGTGTTAAAATAATAGTTATAGCGATATTGGGCTCTAAAAATATTTAAAAATGAGTTTTGGGTCATTTTACTTGCACACACCTCATTACTCACTGGACGCACTCCCCACTGCAACTCACTTAAGCCCAGCGCACCTCCCAAATGCCCACCCACGCCCATAACCCGACCCACCGCTTTATCTTCCTCCTTTACGCAACACGCAGAAAACGGAAAACCTTGCGCAGCCTCTCACCCTCCCACTCGGTTTTCATCGTTACGCGACTCGCGAGGCCCCAAACGGAACATATCAACTCGAAATCACCATCTAAGTTCAATTCTATCATTTATTTCATACATTACAGTCCCTATCCCACGATTTAATCCCTCCCTCGGTTCGCTATTCCACCCAAACTCGCCATCACTGCCTTCGCCAGCGAGCAAGATCGAGTTCCTTTCCTCTCCCGTGAATAGTAGTTCGCTTCCCCGCTTCTATCCCCTCGCACGTTGCTGCTCCTTCATGAACCGCCCCTGCTTTTCACGCTTTGGTATCCGTAAGGACTTTTGAACCGTGATTCTCGTATCCTCACCATCCTCGCGAATTCCACCCTCTCAGTATGGCGCTTCAAATCCATACCTTCAATCGTTGTCGCCGTGTTGTCCTTCCGGGTACTTTCCGATAGGTACTCCTTTTTCCAAACATTAGTTAATAATTTGTAAACAAACGATTTCGTATTTCCAATAAACTGTGATTGGGTAATAAATTGATTGTTCTTGTGTTTAATTGTATGTGCGCGAGTCAAACGTTCTGCCGTTGAAATTAGATCCCGCTCGAGAGTTCGTGACTCGTCCTTGCACTGTGTCAAAAGGAAGAAAGAAGGAAGGGAGGAGCTCAGTTGCTGTGGTTCTGTTGGTGACTCCGTAGAGAGAGCTCTGTTTTCGATTTATTTGAGGTATGGGGACTCTTTCCATGCATATAATACTCTTTAGGATTTGTGTTGTATGTGGTCTAGGTGTTGAGGGTGTTGAATGCTTGTCTGTATCTGTGAAACCATTCTTGTTGTTGTGTTTAAATGCCTAATTGAAATTGTTATGAGTTGCTGCTGACTGGATGTGTATATGTAACTGATTTGTGTATGTGAATTGGTTGTGAGAACTTTCCAATAGAGTGAAGTGTGTGAACATGTTAGTTGTAGAATAATTAAAATGATGTCTGATGATTGTTGGTAGTAGAGTGTGGATTAAGTATGAAAATGGTTAGGGAATTAGTGTTGTCAAAGTGCTAAAAGAATTATGCAAGAGGGGGGGCGCCAAGTGCTGGGGAAGTTGGCGCCTGGTATCTTCTTGGTTGCTCTGCGTGGAGTGTGCAGGTGAAGGGGGGGCGCCAAATTGCAGGGCAAATGGCGCCAGTTGTCAGATGCAATCTGCTGTGGTGCGTTAGTGCGAGCCACAGGCGCCAAATGGGCAGCCCCAGTGCGCTGTGTCGACTTCAAGGCGTGTGTGTATCCGAGCGGGGCGCCAAATGTGGCTGCCTGCGTGTCTCAGTGTGCGCCCGGCCAGTGCGGCGTGTGCGTGTGCGTGTGTGTCTTGGGTGCAGCGCCAAATATGGCGACCAAGTGCGCCCGGTTGGGCTGGGTAGCGTGAGGTGTGCGAGAGTGTTGCGGTGGGGCGCCAAAGTGGCTGCCCGTGGCGCCAAGTGGCGCTAGTGTGGTTCCTAGGTGTCTTGTGGTCCCTAGGGTGTTAGTTGGTCCAACTCTTGTGTTGTGAAGTGATTGTGAGCTAAAATATTAACGTAAGAGTATAAATTAAGTCGTAACTAAGCGAAGTGTGAAAGCGGTGGGACTTCGGTCCAAAAGCGATGAGAGCCCTCAAGGCTAATTTGTTGAGAAGTGGAGGTGAATAAATAATTGAAAGAAATGGTGAGCCTAATAAGTTGTGGTGATATGTGTGTTTATGGTGCATTGACATAGAGCCTCATGATGCATATGCATAAAGCGATGTGTAGGCTTCCTGCCAAAGCGACGTGGGACTCCTGGTCCAAAGCGATGAGTGCCCTCAAGGCAATTAGTGGTGATGAAGGATCCTCATGCATGTTGCATACATGCATACACTCATACATATGTTAATGAACTTAGTGATGACGTGTTGATAATGTGGTGAACTGATTGTAGTGTTTGTTGCCTTGCCAATATATAATGCCTATCCTAACTATTATTATTTGTATGAAAGACTCACCCATTCTCGCTTGGAATGTTGCTCTTATGTGGCAACACCACAGTACTCGCGAGTGAGGGCATCCTTATGCCTGCCTACTAGTAGTCGTGTCTCAGCTCTGATATGTAGCACCAGGGGAGGGGCGTAGTCGTCTTTTATTTTATTACTTGATGCTTTAGACATTTATTGATGATGTACTAAGTGATTTGTTAAAAACTAGTAATTCTTCCGCTGTGTTGGAAGCGTCCTTTATTTCGATGCATCAGAACTAAAATGTGTGTTTGAGGGCCCGACCCTAAACTATGTGTCACGTATCGTTTTAATATTTTATAAACTTCTTACGATCCGACTATGAAACATTGTTTTTATAAGTGTTTAAATGCGACATTCCTTTCGTGATATTAAATTTAAAAACTCGATAGAATACAAGGATTACCGGTTGTCTAGAAAGGGGTGTTACAAAGAAACACCCACTCACAAAGACTCTCAACAAAGGCATCAAGCGCCATTTCCCAAAGAACTTGGCGCCCGTGCAAAGAACACCACGCACACAAACACCAATCCGCACATGAACAGTAACCCAGGCGCCATTTTCTCAAAGAATGTGGCGCCAGGACAAAGAACACGCACGCACAACATCAAGCTATAGTTGACACAGCGCCATTTCTCTAGGAAATTGGCGCCACGCACAAAGAACACACACCAAAAACTCCTCACATAAAGGCACAGGCGCCAAATCCCTAGCACCTTGGCGCCCCATGACCCAAAAATCCCCAATTCACAAACCCTTTCAATTCTAATCATCCTATACTACTCAAATACATTGTATAACAATATCAACACGTTCAATTGCACGTTATATCACTCAATCATGCATCAAAACTCATCAAGAACACAAAACACCCAATTTAAAGCCCTAATTTGATTTCTATCATGCAATTTTCTCAAATTCACCAAAACAAATCATCAATTCACCCAAAACCAAACCTATGATCTACATAAAACGAATTATCTCCTCTATTATAGAGTGAGACTCCCCTTACCTTGATTTAACCGTAGAAGCTCTCTTTCTCCGAGTCACGTACAAGAACCACAGCAACAAATCTCCTTCTCCTTCCTTTCTCCTTGGTTCGAAGCCTTCTCTCCCTCTCTCTAGGGTTTTGCGCGCCGTTTTTCTCCTTTCTCTCTTCTCTCTTTTCGTTTTCTTTCTTTCTTTGCACAATGATGCGAATTGCATCACTCCTAGGAGCCTAAGTCATTGGGCTTGGGCTCCTGGGCCAATCCTTGCAGTTCCGGTATCTCCAATACCACTCCCTTCATTTAAATAAAATACCAAATTATAAAACACTATATTATAATTTAATATAATTAAAATAGTGTAACACTTAAACAATTTAATCAATTTCTTAATTAAATTATTTGGGGTGTTACAACTCTCCCCCACTTAGGAGATTTCGTCCTCGAAATTCATACCTGAGTCAAATAACTCTGGATAAGACTCCCGCATCTTGCTCTCCAGCTCCCAAGTCATACTCTCACCGGCAGCTCCCAACCACACTACCTTGACTAAGGCAATGTCTTTCCCTCTCAACACCTTCACTTCTCTATCATCAATCCTCACTGGCATAGTTTCCACAGTGAGGTTCTCGCGTACCTCCACGTCATCCATGTGGATCACATGAGACGGGTCTGGAATATACTTCCGAAGCTGTGACACGTGAAAAACATCGTGCAAGTTCGAAAGATTAGGCGGCAAGGCCACCCTATAAGCAACCTTTCCAACCCTCTCGGTGATCCGCATGCGGTCCAATAAACCTTGGAGTTAACTTCTTTGCCTTCGTGAGCACGCCCACACACTACCATAGGCGTGACCCTCGTGAACACATGCTCACCACTGAAACTCCAAGTCCTTTCTCCTCCTATCATGATAACTTTTCCGGCTCTGGGACTCTTTCATTTTCTCTCTGATCCTTTTCACCTTCTCGATCGTCTCCTAACCAACTCCGGTCCAAGAACAACACTCTCCCTGACTCATGCCAACACAAAGGAGTCCCGCACCTCCGCCCCATACGAAAGCCTCAAAAGGAGCCATCCCAATGCTCGAATGATAGCCAAGTATTATAAGTGAACTCAATCGCTGGGAGATGTGTATCCCACGCACCTCCTCGCCCAAAGACACAAGCTCTCAAAAGATCCTCCAAGGACCGGATGGTCCTCTGCTCGACCACCATCACCGAGGGTGATAAGTCAACTCAACCTCGGCTTGGACCCCAAAGCCTCCTCGCAAGCTCCCAAAACTCGATGTAAACCGCGGGTCTCTATCGACACAATACTCTTCTAACCCCATGAAGCTTCACAATCACACGAATGTAAATTCTAGCCAACTTTGGCACGTGAAAGGTGATGTTGATAGGAATAAAGTGAGCGGACTTGGTCAACCTATCCACAATCACCCAAATAAAGGTCGAACCTCTCTCACGATTTGGCAATCCGGTCACAAAATCCATGGAAATGCTGTCCCACTTCCATTCCGGAATCTCCAAAGGTTGCATCAACCCCGCAGGCTTCTGGTGCTCAATCTTTGACTTCTGGCAAGTCAAACATGCATATACAAATCACGCAACATCTCTCTTTCATACCAAAGCCACCAAAATAGTTTCTTCGGATCATGGTACATCTTAGTAGCACTGGATGAATGCTCAACTTACTCCTTTGGCTCTCCTCAAGTATCATCTTCTTCAACTCAAAGATCATCCGTAACACAAATTCTCGTCCTCAATCTCAACACACCCCGGGAATCCAACTCAGATCCCCGTCTGCGGCTTTGCTCACCTAAGAACCAAAGAAGTCTACTACCCACATCTAACTTCTCAAGGCTCTCGATACTAACCAAGAAGTCATTCCCGATCCTCAAGATACCCAACTGACACTGGGTGTCACCTCACAAACTGCACTCAAATCACTAATTGCTCAATCAACTCCAATTCTCTCACCATCATAGTGACATATGCAAAGTTTTCCGACTTAGAGCATCGGCACGACATTAGCTTTGCTTGGGGTGATAGTTCAAGCCGAAATCATAGTCCTTCAAAGACTTTCTAACCAACGCCTGTCTCTCATATTCACTCCTTCGGTCAAACAAGTACTTCAGACTTGTGATCACCGAACACTTCGAACTGCGTACCATAGAGATAGTGTCTCCAAATCTTCAAAGACAAACACAATGGCGTAACTCTAAGTCATGAGTAGGATAGTTCTTCTCATGTGTCCTCAATCTGTCGGACGCATAAGCAACTACCTTCCCATCTCTCAGCATCAACACACCTCCCAAACCCATCTTGGAGGCGCTACAAAGATTACAACAAAAAGGTTGCTCTGGCACAGGCAACACTAACACTGGAGACGTGGTCAACCTCCTCTTCAGCTCTTGGAAGCTCTCTTCACACTTTGCATCCCACACAAATGCTTTTCCTTTACAGGTCAATCGAGTCAATGGAAGGGCTAGCTTAGAGAACCCTTCAATGAACCTCCTGTAATAACCAGCCAACCCCAAGAAACTCCTGATCTCAGTCACAGACTTTGGGCTCTCCCACTGCAACACTGCATCAACCTTGGCCGATCCACTGGCTATACCATCACTGTAAAATAATGTGACCCAAGAAGCTCACCTCATGCAAACTGTAACTCACACTTTGACAACTTGGCATACAACTTCCTCTCTTCAAGACCTCCAAAGACCAACCTCAAGTGCTCGCATGCTCTTCCTCGATTTTGAGTACACCAGAATATCATCAATGAAAACGACCACAAACCGATCCAGATAGCTATGGAAGATTCGGTTCATGTACTCCATAAACACCCCTGGTGCATTTGTGACACCAAACGGCATTACAGAGTACTCATAATGCCCATACCTCGCTCAACATGTTTTACGGATGTCCTCATCCTTCACCTTAACTGGTGATACCCGATCTCAAGTCAATTTTGCTAAACACCTTAGCACCCACCACCGATCCATCGTGATCATCTATCCTCGGGAGAGGATACTTATTCTTGATAGTCACTTTATTCAATTGTCTGTAGTCCACGCACAGACGCATACTCCCATCCTTCTTCTTTACCAATAAAACCGGAGCTCCCCATGGTGACACACTAGGCCTCACAAATTTCTTCTCAAGAAGCTCCTCTAACTGCTTCTTCAATTCGCATAACTCGTGAAGTGACATCCTGAGACGGTGCCATGTAGACACGAGCCTAGTACCGTGCACAAGCTCAATCCCAACTCAACTTCCTCTCTCGGTGGCACACTAGGAATCTCATCAGAAACACTTCAGGAACTCACACACCACCAGTAACCCATCAACCACACTCGGTTCTCAGCAGATATAGACGCCATCAAAGCAAACAATCGACCACCCTCTTTCATTACCTCGCGCAATTGCTCGTGACAGACAATGAAGCGCACTCTTCCTCTTCGTGAAGAAGAAAACTAATGAGACTTATTAGAACGATTGATGTGAACATGGTTATCTACTAACCACCCATGCCCGTAATCACATCTAACCCACCCAAAGGCAAACAAATCGGATCAACCGTAAAATCTCTCGCCAAGACCGACAGAGGACACCTAGCACACATCGAGAAGTAGTTACTGGACCCTTTAGCCGGGAGTGTCGATAACCATCCTCTCCATAGTAGACAACACTAAATTTAACTTTTCAAAGACAAACAGATGCAATAAAAGAGTGCGTAGCACCCGTGTCAATAATAGCAACTAAAGGTGTACCAGATATGAAACATGTACCTCACGATATCTTTAGGTCCCTCTCGAACTCGCCAATGCAAACACTCTCCCAAAGGATCTTTCCTTCTGTGGCTTGGGGCACTTGAAGCTAATGTGACCAGCTTCACCACAGCTTGAAACATACAGCCTTCCTTACGATCACACTCGGATGCCATGTGACCATTCTTCCCACACTTAAAACATCTCTTCACTTCCATCTTACAATCAAAGCTCTTGTGACTGGCTTGTCACACTTGAAACACACAACATCGGATGGGGCGTCTCCCCACTTGGCTTCTTGCCCTCATGATACCTCCTACCCTCGGCGGACACTGCTTCCACCATTATACTTGTTACCACCCGCATACCTTTGTTTTCCTTGTCACACTGCCCCATAAGGCTTACCCTCGTTATGAAATTTCCCCTCTGTCTCTCATGACCCTAGAGCGGGCATTGGCTGCTCTTCCTCATAAATCCCGCAACGATCTACCAGATCAAGCAAATACTGCAATCTTCGATACCCCACACTGCTTGATATCACTCGGTCCATTCTCAAACTTAATGCACTTTGAGAATTCGCGACCACCACCAAGAGTGGGGGATAGAACTTGGCCAACTCTCGTGAACTTGGCGGATACTCGAATGCACATACTTCCTCGCCTCAGTTCAAGGAATTCCAGCTCTTTCTTACCTCTCACGTCCTCCGGGAAATACTTTCTCAAGAATTCCCTTCGGAACACACCCCAAGTGATCTCTCCGTGCAAAGACCCAACCTCTCACCGGGTCTCTAGCCACCACCATCGCCTCTTCGGATAAAGTATGAGTACTGCACTGACTTTCGCTCGCTCATCTCAGGCAGCTAATCACTCAAGATCCTCTCAATCTCCTTCACCCAAGTCAAGGCACCATCCGGTTGTACTCCCTTGAAGGTAGGGGGATTCTCTCTGGAATGTTGCGGCATCATGGGTCTCGATGATTCTGCGTCCCCATAACTTGTGCTATGGCTTGCAACGCCTCAAAGAAGTGCAAAGATCCACTCTTCCGGCCATATCCACCTAACACTGCAAAGACAAACAACCATTCTAACTAATTCAAGACTCCTAATCGTCATACTCAACATGACAAACAGACACACTTGGCCTGGACAGACCGAACTTTTGCTTTGATACCACTAATGTAACACCCCATTTCTACCCTGTGAATTTAAATCAAAAATCGTAGTATAAAAATCATTTTTCATTAAATGGAGCGTCACACTTCTCTCTTAAAACACTCAACAGTCAATTCACCTCATAATCATAATCAAATACGTAACACCATAAATCACGTGGTAAACAATCTCATAACATGCAGCGGAAATCAAAGTTACATCTCAAGTAATACATAGAGAATCATATATGAAAGCTCAACGAGTGAGCAAAATAAGCAAATGAGTCTAAACCCCAACCCCAGGTGCTACGTGTCGAGCAGCACCGACTCGGGAAATAGTGAAGATATCAAGTCCTCACTCATGACTACCTGTAGTAAACAACAACAGAAAGGGTGAGTCTCGAACTATATAATAAAAGCGATAATACGCAATATATACAATCACAGTTCATAGCAACATCAAACACACCAATAATCACTCAATAACATTCATGCACTCATGAGAATGTATGCAATGTAATCATGCATGTGGTACCATTTGCCCTCGGCTGCTCTCAATATTGCCTCCTCGGCATTTCTCATCAATAATGGAGTCCTCATGACTCACGCCCTCCCGCCGCCTCAAAGCTTCACAATTCATTTATAAGCTCTCACGATCACAGCCTAAATGTATGCATGAGACTCCATGTAAGAACACAAACACCTTCTCAACAACTCAATACACACTTAACTCTTACCTCAAAGATTCATCTCATTTTATAGCCCTCATGGCTTGGCCCTCCGGCTTATGCCCCCATGACATTCTCAGTCCTCTCATCATACTCTCTCAACACCGTTTAAGTCCCAAGGACTAATCTCATCTAGAGGACTCAACCTCACTCAAGGACCTAAACCACCATTTAGGACCAAAACAATCATCTAGGGACCCAACTGTCACCTAGGGACCAAAATAAAGACTCCTCTTAGGCACTTGGCAAAAGACTAGGCGCCATTTTCCCCACATCTCGGCGCCCGTGCAACACAAAGACTAGGCACCGTAAACTCAAAGATTTTGGCGCCCGTGGCAACACAACCACTGGGCGCCACTTTTCTAGCAACTGCGCCTCTACGGGCAACACAGCACCTAGACACAAACTCGCATACGCCTGCATACGCCTCGCACACAGCACGGGGACTAGGCGCCTGGGCAAAGACAATTTAGCGCCCCCACCTTGACCAGCACACCCAACACTTTAAAACCAAAAACCACCCGAGCCAAAATGTTTAAAAATATGTTTTGGCAGGTAAACACAAAATATGGCACGGTGAAAGATGTCCAGAAATGTAAGTTTCACCTCCCGGGCCCCAAAACACACAAAGCCACCCCCACCGAGACATTTTTGAAATAACACCTATACCCAGGAAACCACTCGAGCCAAAATACTTAAAATTGAAATTGGGCAGGTGAATACAAAATTTGGCACAGTAAAATGTGTTCAGAAATGTGAGTTTCCCTCACCCACCCCGTTTACACACACAAAATCACCCCCACCGGGACATTTTCAAAATGACACCTGCAACCCGAAAACCACTCGAGCCAAAACATTTGAAATTGAATTTGGGCAGGTGAACACAAAATTTGGCACGAGAAAATGTGCCCAGAAATACAAGTTTCACTCCCGGCCCCAAAATACCCACATTCTCGCGCCGACAAAGAAACACCCACTCACAAAGCACTCAAAGCGATTACCAAGGCGCCATTTCCCCAAAGAACTTGGCGCCAGCAAAGAACACCCGCATGCACACAACACCAATCCAAAGACATGAACAGTGAACCCAGCGCCATTTTCTCAAATGTGGTGGCGCCAGATGAAAACACACGCACGCGACAACATCGCTCTGGTGACACAGGCGCCATTTCTCAAGGAAATTGGCGCCCTGCACAACAACACACACCAAAACTCCTCAAGCATATATTGCATGTGGCGCCAAATCGCTAGCACCTTGGCGCCCCATGACCCAAAAATCCCCAATTCACAAACCCTTTCAATTCTAATCATCCTATACTACTCAAATACATTGTATAACAATATCAACACGTTCAATTGCACGTTATATCACTCAATCATGCATCAAAACTCATCAAGAACACAAAACACCCAATTTAAAGCCCTAATTTGATTTCTATCATGCAATTTTCTCAAATTCACCAAAACAAATCATCAATTCACCCAAAACCAAACCTATGATCTACATAAAACGAATTATCTCCTCTATTATAGAGTGAGACTCCCCTTACCTTGATTTAACCGTAGAAGCTCTCTTTCTCCGAGTCACGTACAAGAACCACAGCAACAAATCTCCTTCTCCTTCCTTTCTCCTTGGTTCAAAGCCTTCTCTCCTCTCTCTAGGGTTTCATGCGCGCCCGTTCTTCTCCTTTCTCTCTTTCTCTCTTCTTTCGTTTTCTTTCTTTCTTTGCACAATGATGCGAATTGCATCACTCCTAGAGCCTAAGTCATTGGGCTTGGGCTCCTGGCCAATCCTTGCGCTCCAGATATCTCAATACCACTCCCTTCATTTAAATAAAATACCAAATTATAAAACACTATATTATAATTTAATATAATTAAAATAGTGTAACACTTAAACAATTTAATCAATTTCTTAATTAAATTATTTGGGGTGTTACATCCGGCACGTAGGGCCTTTTTCGACAACGCTCGGGACCCCGGTGTTGTCCGCAGATTCCTTCATGTATTTCCTTGAGTATGTATTCGGCTTCCTCGCCTTCTACACATTTCAACAACGGAGAGGAGAAACCTCGTCGGAAGAGTTTGCCGTCTATTACTGTGAAAGGAGCGGCCCTCCTGCGGATTGCTGCCGTCGTCCTGGGGTCGGAAAGCTCGGTCCCAGATTCAATGTAGCGCTTTATCGGCTGGATCCAGCTTTCTCGTTCGGCAATGAGATTAACGTTGGTCACCAAAATAGGGGAGAGATCAACGATGTGTCTCGTCACACTTTTTTGAATGATGCTTCGGAGGCCGCCCGATGGCTTGGTACTTGCCAACTTGGCCAGGACGTCTGCCCGAGCGTTCTCGGACTTGGGAATGTGTTTCAGCTCTACCCTCTCGAAGTGTTGGAGTAACTCCCGGACTCGGCTCAGATAACGCTGCAAGACCGTACCTTTCGCGATGAATTCTTCCTTCACCTGAGAGACAAGTAGGAAATTGGTGTTTAATTTAATGATTTTAGTGTTGTAATCAGCAGCTAGCTTTAATCCCGCGATGCAGGCTTTGTCTCAGCCTGATTGTTGGATGTGGTGAAAGCAAAACTCAAAGAGACTTTGATCATTAGCCCTTTCGAGTTTTCCAGAATCAATCCAGCTCCACTCCCCTTCGAATTTGAGGAAACGTCGACGTGGTGAGTTCAGAGTAACTCTGAATGTCGAGGAGTGGGTGTCATCTCAGCTACAAAGTCAGTGAGGACCTGGGCTTTAAGTGAATTTCGAGCCTCGTACTTTATGCCAAACTCAGAGAGTTCGACCGCCCATTTAATTATCATGCCTGCCAGGTCGGGTGGGTGTAGTAGTTGGCGAATGGGTTGGTCGGTTCGCACCACGATCTGGTGTGTGACGAAGTAGGGTCTCAATCTTTTGGCATCGATCACCATGGCGAGAGCTACCTTCTCTATCCTTTGGTACCAAGACTCGCCCCCCTGCAAGACCTTGCTCACAAAGTACACGGGCCTTTGTCCGTCTTCGGTTTCCCTGATTAAGACTGCACTGACCATCTCCTTGGCTACGACGAGGTAGAGGTAGAGTATTTCTCCTTTGCCAGGTTTCAGGAGTATTGGAGGCTCAGAGAGGATTCTTTTGAACTCGGCAAGTGCGTTCTCGCAGTCCGGAGTCCACTGGAACTCTACTCCTTTCTTAAAAACTTTGAAAAACGGAATATGTAACGCCCCAAAATAATTTAATCATTTATTTAATTAAGTTAGTTTAGAATCACAACATTTTATTAAGTCAATTAATTAATTTGGAGTTTTATTTTATTTAGGAGGTGTTATAGTGATTAGTTATATTAAAAATAGGGTGTTTAATATAACTAAGACGTGTTGGGTAGTAAATAAGGGAGTGGTGATTTAATTAAAATAAGGAGTGATTGAAGTAGCTAGGGGGTGCAAATAAAGGGCCCAAGGCCCACTAATAGGCCCATATTCAAGAATTAAACTTTGGAGGTAGGGTTTCCTTATCATTTGCAACAAAGAAAAGAAAAAAAAGAGAGGAGGACAAAGAACTAGGAGGTCACAAGTGACTGCTTCTAGCTAGGGGAGGAGAGAAATTCCATTTTTGGCTTTGGGTAAGTGATTTTGGGTACCAATCTTCCCCATTTTTCCTTCTCTATCTTTTAGTGTAAATTTCACACTCTAATTCCTCCTCATTTTCACTTTACCATGGATGGGGTTTGAAGCTCAAAGTGGTAGAGAAGCTAGTTATGGTGGTTCTTGAGGTTGTGAAGGAGAGAACAATAGAGTTCTTCAATTTCTAAGGTAAGGGGACTCTCTTTCATATATAATAGGTTGTAAGATGAGTAATTATGTGTGGGTTAGGTGATTAGGGTAATTAATTGTTGTTTGTGTGTTGTTTGAATTAATTGATTGTTTAGGTGTTGTTTGAATTAATTGGTGTTATGTTTGAAGTGAAATTGATGAACCCATGCTAATTGTTGTTAAGATGAACATGATATGAACTATGTATGCAAGGTGTTTGATGTATTGCCTCAATGAAATTGAGTATGAAAACATGATGATTGCAAGGTGTTTGATAACTTGCCTAAATGGATTGGTGTTGAAATTGGAGTGTGAGGCATTGTGCCGTGATTATAATTGGTTTGGGTGATTGATCATGATGAGTTTTGCTTGCTTATGGTTTTGTGCGTTTCTGGACACTGTTTCAGTATTTTTAAAACTGGTACTGTTTGGTCGATTCAAAAATTATGTCGCTGAGTGTTTTCAAAAATAGACTTAAAGCCGATCGTTTTGGCACTGGTTTCGTTAAATTCAGAGTTGTGTAGCTCCAGTTATGAGTCTCTAAAGTCGGGTCAAATTTCTAGAGTCAAGCTGTGGGTAGGTTCGGTTTTTGCAAGTTTTATGTCTCCAAATGAACTCCGTTTTGAATGATTCTTTTTCCATTATAAACTATACTCAAATTGCTTTTGTTCGGGCTAAGGTTTTGTCCCGTTTGGTCAAGTTTAAGTCATTTTCGAGTAAAATGAAGTGGGAGGACAGAATCTGTCCAGTCTGGGAAATGTTATTTTGGCCTTATGCACTATTGGTCCTTTTAATGTGTTGTTTTGGTCCCTATGTGACTGTTTAGTCCCTAGGTGACCGTTTAGTCCTTGTGGGTGATTATTTAGTCCTTATGTGACAAGTTGGTCATTTTGTATGAGTTGGTCCTTGATATTAATCGTTGGCCTTAGAGTTTCTACTTAGGGGTGTAAATGGGTGATGCGTTTAATGTTGAAAATAATCATAAGGGAGTGGGCTTCGGCCTTATTGTAAATTATTGGTGATGATGCTTATTTGCTCAATGTGGTGAATATGGTGTGTATGGTGCATTGTTCATGGCGTCACATAAACCATGTGCATTTATTGGTGAGCAGAAGGCTTCGGCCTTATTGGTGATGTGCCCTCAAGGCTTATTTTGGTGATGGATCCACATGCATATGCCCGTGGAGTTTGGGTTGAATTTTCATGCATTAATCATGCATTCGGTGTGTTGTTTGGTATGTGTTGGTGTTTCTTGGCGATTGTGAATTGGTTGACGTATATTGATAATTGTCATGATTGGTGTTTCTAGTTTGCCTTCCCAAATATAATGCTTATCCTATTTGCTATTATTTATGTAAAGAGACCCACCCTACTGCTTTCGTGTTGCTTCTCATGTCGGCAACCTGCAGGTGATAGCGAATGAAGTAGTCTGGTTATGGTCATGCTCTGATATGTAGCATGTAACACCCTAAATGATTTAATTAAGCAATTGATTAAATTATTTAAAGTGTTACACTATTTCAATTTTATTAAGTTATAAATATAGTGGTTTATAATATAGTGCTTTATTTTAATTGAAGGGAGTGGTATTGGAAATACCGGAACTGCTATTATTGGCCCAGGAGCCCAAGCCCAATGACTTAGGCTCCTAGGGATTGTGCATTTCGCACCAAAGGAAAGAAAGAAAGAAAAAAACAAAAAAGTGAGAAGAGAGAAAGGGAGAAAACGGCGCAACCTAGAGGAGAAGAGAGAAGAGTGGATCGCACCAAGCAAGGAAGGGAGAAGAAGGCTCTAGTTGATGTGGTTTTTGCACGTGACTCAGAGAGAAGGAAATTCTACGGTTAAAATAAGGTAAGGGGAGTCTCACTCTATAATAGGGAGGATAATGGGTTGTATGTAGATCATAGGCTCTTAATTAGTGTTATTTGATTATTGTATGATGTTTGAATCTTTGAATTTGATGATTTGTATGTTGAAAATCGATTTAGGGCTTAAGTTAGGGTTTATGATATGTAATTTTGTGATTTGTGATGTGTTTGATGATTGAGCATGAAATTGATTGTTAGAATATGAAATTAGGAGTATTAGAATGATTATGGAGAAAATTGGTTTGGGAAAATTTGGAGAATTTGGGATTTTTAGGTTTGGGGCGCCAAATTGCTAGGCATTATGCGCCTGCTTCTCAGAGTGATGGCTATGGTGGTGTGTTCTTTGTCCAAGGCGCCAATTTGCTGGGAATATGGCGCCCTGTGTACTGTTCATAGGGTGTGTTGTGTATTTGTGCAGGAATGTCACTGCCAGGGCGCCAAATTGCTAGGGAAATGGCGCCTGGTCTACTGTTCACGTGCTGGGTTGTCACTGTCAGGGCGCCACATTGCTAGGGAAATGGCGCCCTGAGCACTGTTTATGTGCTGGGTTGTGTTTCTGTGCAGGTGTATTCTGCCAGGGCGCCAAGTTGCTGGGAAAATGGCGCCCTGTGCACTGTTCATGAGCACATATGGGGTGGTTTGAGTGAAACTTAGAGTTTTGAGCATATTTTACCGTGCCATCTTTTGCAGTTGCCTGCCCAAAATCAATTTTAAACATTTTGGCTCGAGTAGTTTTATTTTTGCATGTGTCAATTGAGAGATGTTCTGGTGGGCATTGCTGTGGCGCCATATGTGTGCGCCTATGGGGTGGTTTGAGTGAAACTTAGAGTTCTGAGCATATTTTACCGTGCCATCTTTTGCAGTTGCGTGCCCAAAATCAATTTTAAACATTTTGGGTCGAGTAGTTTTCTTTTTGCATGAGCTGTGTGTGCTGTGTCAAGTGCAGGGCGCCAAAGTCTTGCCAGGCGCCTAGGCGGCTTTCGTATGGTGAGCGTGTGTCTCGCTTGTGTCTTAGTTTGTGTCTAAGACCGTGTTGCCTGTGGGCCAGATTGCTAGGAAAATGGCGCCAAGTGGTCAGTGTTGCCACTGAGGGGCGCCAAAGTCGCTGAGTTTCATCGCCTTGTCTTTGTGTTGCACAGGTGGCGCCGAATGTGGGAAAAATGGCGCTAGTCTTTGCCTTTGTCTAAGTGTGTCTTTATTTTGGTCCCTAGGTGACAGTTTGGTCCCTAGGTGACTGTTTGGCCCTAAGGGTGTGGTTTTGGTCCCAAGGTGTTGTTTTGGTCCCTAGGTGCCCGTTTGGTCCAAGAGGTGTCAATTTGGTCCCTAAGTGTTGATTTGGTCCTAAGAGTGTTTTAGGTCCCTGAGTGAGGTTTAGTCCTCTAGTTGAGATTAGTCCTTGGGACTTGATTATGTTGAGCTAGTGACTGAGGTGATTGAGGATGCCATGGGGGCATGAGCCATGGGGGCTATGAATGAGATTAATAAATGAGGTGAGAAATAACATGTGAATTGTGATATTGTAATGTGTTCATGGAGTCTCATGCATACATTCGGCTGCGGTCGCGACGTTTATAATTTAATTGTGTGGCCATGAGGGCCAGGCTATGGGGGCCAGAGTCATGAGGGCTCAATTTGATAATGATACTGCCATGGGGGCAAATGGTACCACATGCATGACTACATTGCATACATTCTCATAAACGCATGAGTGCTATTGATTAATGAATAGTTGACTTGTGTGCTGTAAACTGTGCCTGTGTGATGCTATGATTATATATATATATATATATTGCTTATTGTCACCCTTATTATATAGTTCGAGACTGACCCTTTCTGTTGTTGTTTACCACATGTAGTCATGAGTGAGGGCTTGCTACCTTCACTATTTCCCGAGTCGGTCTGCTCTGATACGTAGCACCTAGGGGATGAGGTTTAGACTTCTATTTGCTTTGTTTTTGCTCACTGTTGAGCTTTTATACTGTTAAACTATGTATTGTTGAGACTTGATGATTATCCTTTTGAGTTGTAGTTTTATTCCGCTGCATGATATGAGTTTATATCCCACGTTTTTGTATGGTGTTATGTATTGATTCATATATACGAGCTGAACCGACTGTTTGAGTGTTTTAAGAGATAAGTGTAGCATTCCATTTAATGAAAAAGAATTTTTATGTACTCTGATTTTGATTTAAGTTCCCGGGTAGAAATGGGGTGTTACATTAGTGGTATCAGAGCAAAAGTTCGGTCTGTCCGGCCAAGTGTATCTGTCTGTCATATTGTGTATGACAAATAGGTGTCCTGAATTAGTTCTGAAAATGGTTGTTTATGCTGCAGTGCTAGGTTGATATGGCCAGAAGAATTGATGCTGCTCTTGTTGACGCCTTGCAGGCCATAGCGCAGGCTGTGGGTACCCAGCAGAATGCTGAGACCCGTAGTCTGGCTACCTTTCAGAGGGAGAACCCTCCTACCTTCAAGGGGAGGTACAACCCAGATGGTGCGCTGGCTTGGCTAAAGGAGATTGAGAGGATCTTCCGGGTGATTAGCTGCAATGATGAGCAGAAAGTCAGGTATGGTACGCACACTCTATCTGAGGAGGCTGATGACTGGTGGTTGGAGACCAGTGAGAGGTTAGGGGCTGCCCATGAGGAGGTTACTTGGGCTGTGTTCAAGAGGGAATTCCTGAGGAAGTACTTTCCGGAGGATGTCAGAGGGAAGAAAGAGATGGAGTTTCTTGAGCTGAGACAGGGTAGTATGATTGTCACAGAGTATGCTGCTAAGTTTGCTGATCTGGCTAAGTTCTACCCACATTACTCTGAGGCTGGTTCTGAATTCTCAAAGTGCATAAAATTTGAGAATGGGTTGAGAGCTGATATCAAGCAGGCTATAGGGTATCAGAAGATCAGAGTGTTTGCTGATCTGGTTGACTGCTGCAGGATCTATGAGGATGACAGCAATGCCCGTGCTAGAGTCATGAGAGACCAGAAGGGTAAGTTTCAGAACAGGGGTAAACCATATGAGGTGTCTGCTGGTAAGGGTAAACAGAGGTATGCTGGTGGTAGCAGGTATACTGGTGGTAGTAGGTGTAACACCCCATTTCTACCCGGTAATTTAAATCAAAAATCAGAGTATATAAAAATCATTTCTGATCATCGTTTGGTTTAGTGTGTTATAAAAGAGTGAACTGATTGACTATGGGATTACTCAGGTAACTGATACTACTTGCAACAGGCCTTGACTCCCTTTGCAAGGCTCTCAGTGATGCCCTTGTAAATACACCAATGAAAAAATTACGACCTTAGTGGCGAACCACAATTTAGCCATAGTCATTCAAAGACACTAATAGTATAACATAAATCAGTCCTCAATAAAATGGAGCGTCACACATCTCTCTTAAAACATGCAATAGTTAACTCATCTCATAAACATAATCAAAATACGTAACACCAGCAAATAAACTCGTGGAACTATAGTTTCACATAATGCAGCGGAAAATACTCATGAATCCAACAGAATAATTCAGCAGTCTCAAAACAATACATAGAAGACTCAACAAAGAGCAAAACAAGACAACTATAGTTCATAACCCCAACCCCTAGGTGCTACGTGATCGGAGCGGACCGGCTCTGGGAGTAGTGAAGGTAGAAAGCCCTCACTCATGACTACACGTGGTAAACAACAACGAAAAGGTGAGTCTCGAACTATATAATAAAAGGGATAATAAGCAATATATATATCATCATAGTTCACAGCATACTCAAACACACCAATCATCACTCAACAATATTCATGCACTAATGAGAATGTATGCAATGTAAGTATGCATGTGGTACCATTTGCCCTCGGCATTCTCATCAACAATGGAGTCCTCATGACTGCGGCCTCCTACCGCCTCGAGCTTCACAATCATTTTATAAGGCCCTCCGCCGCCTCGAACTTCACAATCATTTTATAAGGCCCTCCGCCGCCTCGAACTTCACAATCATTTTATAAACTCTACGATCATGATCAAATGTATGCATGAGACTCCATGTACATCACAAACACAATTTCAAACATTTCAATACACACATTAACTCTTACCTCGGTATTCAATCTCATTTTATAGCCCTCATGGCTTGGCCCTCCGCCCATGCCCCATGGCATGCTCAATCACCTCATTATAAACTCTCGACACCATTAAGTCCCACCTGACTAATCTCCTCTAGAGTACTCAATCTCACCCAGGGACCTAAACCACCATTTAGGACCAAACCAATCATCTAGGGACCAAATCACTCACCTAGGGACCAAAATAAACACCCTCTTAGGCACTTGGCGGCACTAGGCGCCATTTTCCCACATTCAGCGCCCCCAGTGCAACACAACACTAGGCGCCGAAACTCAAGATTTTGGCACCCCGTGGCAACACACGACCCATCGGGCGCCACTTTTCTAGCAATCTGGCGCCCCACAGGCAACATAGACCTAGACACAAACTCGCACACGCTTTGAGACACAAACTAAGACACAGGCGGCGGACTAGGCGCCTGGCGTCTGATTTAGCGCCACACTGTGACCAGCTCACCCAACACTTTCAAACCAAAAACCACCCGAGCCAAAATGTTTAAAAATGAATTTGGGCAGGTGAACACAAAATTTAGCGCGGGAAATATGTTCGAAAATGCAAGTTTCACTCCTGGGCCCCAAAACACACACAAAACAAGCCCTACCGGACATTTTCAAAAATGCACCTGCAACTGAGAAAACTACTCGAGCCAAAACACTTAAAATGAAAGTTGGCAGGTGAATACAAAATTTGCACGAGGAAATATGTTCGAAATGCAAGTTTCACTCCCCAGCCCAAAACACACACAAAACAAGCCCCACCGGGACATTTTCAAAATAACACCTGCAACCAGAAAACCACTCGAGCCAAAACACTTAAAAATGAAAGTTGGCAGGTGAATACAAAATTTGGCACGAGGAAATATGTTCAGAAATGCAAGTTTCACTCCCCGGGCCCCAAAACACACACAAAACAAGCCCCACCGACATTTTCAAAATAACACCTGCAACCAGAAAACCACTCGAGCCAAAACACTTAAAATTGAAAGTTGGCAGGTGAATACAAAATTTGGCACGAGGAAATATGTTCAGAAATACAAGTTTCACTCCCGGGCCCAAAACACACACAAAACAAGCCCCACCGGACATTTTCAAAATAACACCCGCAACTGAGAAAACCACTCGAGCCAAAACACTTAAAATTGAAAGTTGGCAGGTGAATACAAAATTTGGCACGAGAAAATGTGCCCAGAAAATACAAGTTTCACTCCCGGGCCCCAAAATACCCACATTCTCGGCGCCCAGACAAGAACATCAAGATCGTAGCCTCATCACATAAAGGTGCACAGGCGCTGAGAATCCTAGCCCTTTGGCGCCTACACCTCAAAAATCCTCAATTCTCAATTTCTTCCAATTCTAACCACCATATATCATTCCAATCCACTCTATAATCATTTTAACATGTTCAATTTCACATTTCAAACATCAATTCACACCAAAACACGAAATCAAGCACATAAACCCTAACATTAAGCCTAAATCAATTTCTCATGCAATTTCATCAAATTCACTCAATCAAATTCACTCAATCATTCAATTATCAACAAATAGGGACACTATGACTCCTATACAACCTATTATACCCTCTATTATAGAGTGAGACTCCCCTTACCTTATTTTAACCGTAGAAAAGCTTTTCTATGGAGTCACCACCAAAACCACCGCAACAATGGAGCTCTTCTTCCCTTCTTCTTCCTTGCGATGCAACTCTCTCTCTCTTTCTCCCTTGGTGCGCCGTTTCCCACTCTCTCTTCTCCTTTCTCTTTGCTTCGGCTCTCTCTCCCTCTTTTCCTTTCTTTTTTCGTTCTCTTCCTTTCTTTCCTCAATTGGTGCGAAATGCACCAACCCTAGGAGCCTAAGTCATTGGGCTTGGGCTCCTGGCCCAAAACATCGACTCTGGTATTTCTCGATACCACTCCTTCTATTAAAATAAAATACCTTATCATAAACATTATATTATAATTAAATATAATTAGAAAAATAGTGCAACACTTTAAATAATTTAATCAATTGCTTAATTAAATTATTTGGGGTGTTACAGTAGGCCTGCTGAGGGCAAAAAGCCAAGTGGGGGAGATGCTCCTGCTGATATTGTATGCTTCAAGTGTGGCAAGCCGGGTCACAAGAGTTTTGATTGTAAGTCTGGGGGAAAGATATGCTTCAAGTGTGGGAAGGATGGTCACATGGTATCCGAGTGTGATCGTAAGGAAGGCGTGTGTTTCAACCGTGGTGAAGTTCGGTCACTTTAGCTCCAAGTGCACTAAGCCAAAGAAAGAGAGGTCCACTGGGAGAGTTTTTGCACTGGCAGGTTCAGAGGGACCCAATAAGATTAGAGGTACTTGCTTTATCTATGGTACACCTTTAGTTGCTATTGTTGACACGGGTGCTACGCACTCTTTTATTGCTTCTGTCTGTGCTGAAAGGTTGAATTTAGTTTTGTCTACTATGGAGAGAGGATGGTTATCGACACTCCGGCTAAGGGTTCGTAACTACTTCTCTAATGTGTGCTAGGTGTCCTCTGTCGGGTCTTCTGTAGAGATTTTCAGTTGACCTTATCTGCTTTACCTTTGGGTGGGTTGGATGTGATTAGGTATGGGTAGGTTAGTAGATAACCATGTACACATCAACTGTTTCAACAAGTCTGTGAGTTTCCTTCCTCCAGAAGAGGAAGAGTCTGCTTTGCTGTCTGCTGTTCAATTGCGTGAGGTAATGAAAGAGGGTGGTTAGCTGTTTGCTTTGATGGCGTCTATGTCTGCTGAGAACCGAGCTGTAGTTGATGGGTTGCAGGTGGTGTGTGAGTTCCCTGAGTTGTTTCCTGATGAGATTCCGAGTGTGCCAGGGAAGTTGAGTTTGGAATTGAGCTTGTGCCTGGTACTAGGCCTGTGTCTATGGCGCCGTACCGGATGTCGGCTTCTGAGTTGTCTGAGTTGAAGAAGCAGTTAGAGGAGCTTCTTGAGAAGAAGTTTGTGAGGCCTAGTGTGCCACCATTGGGAGCTCCAGTTTTGTTGGTTAAGAAGAAGGATGGGAGTATGCGTCTGTGCGTGGATTACAGGCAACTGAACAAGGTAACTAATAAAAATAAATATCCTCTCCCGAGGATTGATGATCTGATGGACCAGCTGGTGGGTGCTAAGGTTTTTAGCAAAATTGACTTGAGGTCAGGTTATCATCAGATAAAGGTGAAGGATGAGGACATCCAGAAGACCGCGTTCAGGACGAGGTATGGGAATTATGAGTACTCTGTAATGCCGTTTGGTGTCACTAATGCACCAGGGGTGTTTATGGAGTACATGAACCGAATCTTCCATAGCTACTTGGATCGGTTTGTGGTTGTTTTTATTGATGATATTCTGGTGTACTCTAAGTCAGAGGAGGAGCATGCAGAGCACTTGAGATTGGTGCTAGAGGTGCTGAAAGAGAAGAAGCTTGAGATTGTCCAAATGTGAGTTCTGGTTGTGTGAGGTAAGCTTCGTGGGTCACATTATTTCTGGTGATGGTATAGCTGTGGACCCAGCTAAGGTTGATGCAGTGTTGCAGTGGGAGAGCCCAAAGTCTGTGACTGAGATTAGAAGTTTCTTGGGGTTGGCTGGTTACTACAGGAGGTTTATTGAGGGGTTCTCTAAGCTAGCCCTTCCATTGACCCAATTGACCTGTAAGGGAAGAGCCTTTGTGTGGGATGCAAAATGTGAAGAGAGCTTCCAAGAGTTGAAGAGAAGGTTGACAACATCTCCAGTGCTAGTGTTGCCTGTGCCAGATCAACCTTTTGTTGTATACTGTGATGCTTCTAAGATGGGTTTGGGAGGTGTACTGATGCAGGATGGGAAGGTAGTTGCTTATTCATCCAGACAGTTGAGGACACATGAGAAGAACTATCCGACTCATGATTTGGAGTTGGCTGCTATTATTTTTGTGCTGAAGATTTGGAGGCACTATCTCTATGGTACCAGATTCGAGGTGTTCAGTGATCACAAGAGTTTGAGGTATCTGTTTGACCAGAAGGAGCTGAATATGAGGGAGGCGTTGGTTAGAGAAATTGCTTTGAAGGATTATGATTTCGGCTTGAACTATCACCCCAAAGAAAGCTAATGTCGTGGCTGATGCTTTAAGTCGGAAGACTTTATATATGTCAGCTATGATGGTGAGGGAATTGGAGTTGATTGAGCAATTCCGTGACTTGAGTCTGGTTTGTGAAGTGACACCCCAGAGTGTCAGACTGGGTATGCTGAGGATTGGGAACGACTTCTTGGTTAGTGTCGAGAGGCCCCGGAAGTTGGATGTGAAACTGGTTGATTTGTTGGTAGCTGGTGATCAGGCTGTGGATGGGGATTACAGGTTAGATTCCCAGGGTGTGTTGAGATTCAGGGACATAATTTGTGTTCCTGATGATGCTGAGTTGAAGAAAATGATACTTGAGGAGAGCCATAGGAGCAAGTTAAGCATTCATCTAGGTGCTACTAAAATGTATCATGATCTGAAGAAACTGTTTTGGTGGCCTGGTATGAAGAGGGATGTAGCACAATTTGTATATGCATGTTTGACTTGCCAGAAGTCAAAGATTGAGCACGAAGCCTGCGGGGTTGATGCAACCTTTGGAGATTCCGGAATGGAAATGGGACAACATTTCCATGGACTTTGTGACTGGGTTGCCAAACACTGTGAGGTGGTTTGACACCATTTGGGTGATTGTGGATAGGCTGACCAAGTCTGCTCATTTTATTCCTATCAACATCACCTATCCTATGCCAAAGTTGGCTAAGATTTATATTCAGGTGATCGTGAAGCTGCATGGGGTTCCGAAGAGTATTGTATCGAATAGAGACCCAAGGTTTACGTCTGAGTTTTGGGGAAGCTTGCAGGAGGCATTGGGGTCCAGGCTGAGGCTGAGTTCGGCTTATCATCCTCAGACTGATGGACAGACAGAGAGAACCATCCAGTCCTTGGAGGACCTTCTGAGAGCTTGTCTGCTAGAGCAGGGAGGTGCGTGGGATACACACCTTCCACTGATTGAGTTTACTTATAATAACAGCTATCATTCGAGCATAGGGATGGCTCCTTTTGAGGCATTGTATGGGCGGAGGTGTAGGACTCCTTTGTGTTGGCATGAGTCTGGTGAGAGCATTGTGCTTGGACCGGAATTGGTTAGGGAGACTACGGAGAAGGTAATGATGATCAGAGAGAAAATGAAAGAGTCCCAGAGTCGGCAGAAAAGTTACCATGATAGGAGGAGAAAGGACTTGGAGTTTCAGGCTGGTGAGCATGTTTTCTTGAGGGTCACGCCTATGACTGGTGTTGGGCGTGCCCTGAAAGCAAAGAAGTTAACTCCGAGGTTTATTGTACCGTACCAAATCACTGAGAGGGTTGGAAAGGTTGCTTATACGGTGACCTTGCCACCTAATCTTTCGAACTTGCACGATGTATTCCACGTGTCACAGCTTCGGAAGTATAATCCAGACCCGTCTCATGTGATTCACATGGATGACGTGGAGGTACGTGAGAACCTCACTGTGGAGACTATGCCAGTGAGGATTGATGATAGAGAAGTGAAGGTGCTGAGGGGGAAAGACATTGCCTTAGTCAAGGTAGTGTGGTTGGGAGGCTCTTTGGTGAGAGTATGACTTGGGAGCCGGAGAGAAAGCGGATCACGAGTCGTATCCGGAGCTATTTGACTTTCATTATGAATTTCGAGGACGAAATTTCCTAAGTGGGGGAGAGTTGTAACACCCTAAATGATTTAATTAAGCAATTGATTAAATTATTTAAAGTGTTACACTATTTCAATTTTATTAAGTTATAAATATAGTGGTTTATAATATAGTGCTTTATTTTAATTGAATGGAGTGGTATTGGAAATACCGGAACTGCTATTATTGGCCCAGGAGCCCAAGCCCAATGACTTAGGCTCCTAGGGATTGTGCATTTCGCACCAAAGGAAAGAAAGAAAGAAAAAAACGAAAAAGTGAGAAGAGAGAAAGGGAGAAAACGGCGCAACCTAGAGGAGAAGAGAGAAGAGTGGATCGCACCAAGCAAGGAAGGGAGAAGAAGGCTCTAGTTGCTGTGGTTTTTGCACGTGACTCAGAGAGAAGGAAATTCTACGGTTAACATAAGGTAAGGGGAGTCTCACTCTATAATAGGGAGGATAATGGGTTGTATGTAGATCATAGGCTCTTAATTAGTGTTATTTGATTATTGTATGATGTTTGAATCTTTGAATTTGATGATTTGTATGTTGAAAATCGATTTAGGGCTTAAGTTAGGGTTTATGATATGTAATTTTGTGATTAGTGATGTGTTTGATGATTGAGCATGAAATTGATTGTTAGAATATGAAATTAGGAGTATTAGAATGATTATGGAGTAAATTGGTTTGGGAAAATTTGGAGAATTTGGGATTTTTAGGTTTGGGGCGCCAAATTGCTAGGCATTATGCGCCCTGTGTACTGTAGCAGAAGGCTATGGTGGTGTGTTGCTGTCTGGGCGCCAATTTGCAGGGAATATGGCGCCCTGTGTACTGTTCATAGGGTGTGGTGTGTATTTGTGCAGGAATGTCACTGCCAGGGCGCCACATTGCTAGGGAAATGGCGCTGGTCTCATCGCTCACGTCTTTGGGTTGTCCTTTGTCGGCGCGCCACATTGCTAGGGAAATGGCGCCACGAGCACTTTATTTATGTCTTTGGGTTGTGTTTCGTGCAGTGTGTATTACGCCAGGCGCCAAGTCACCGGGAAAATGGCGCCACGTACCTTTGTTCATGAGCACATATGGGGTGGTTTGAGTGAAACTTAGAGTTACGAGCATATTTTACCGTGCCATCTTTTGCGATTGCTGCCAAAAATCAATTTTAAACATTTTGGCTCGAGTAGTTTTCTTTTGCATGAGCTGTGTGTGTTGTGTCAAGTGCAGGGCGCCAAAAGTGCTACCCAGGCGCCTAGCGGCGCGCAATGTCTGAGATCGTGTCTCGCCAGTGTCTTAGTTTGTGTCTAAGACTGTGTTGCCCAGGGGGGCGCCAGATTGCTAGGAAAATGGCGCCCAGTGGCTGTGTTGCCACAGGGGGCGCCAAGCTACTGAGTTTCAGGCGCCTAGTTCTGTGTTGCATAGGGTGGCGCCAGAATGTGGGAAAAATGGCGCCTAGTGCTGCCTTTTGTCTAAGTGTGTGCTGTTTTGGTCCCTAGGTGACTGTTTGGCCCTAAGGGTGTGGTTTTGGTCCCTAGGTGTTGTTTTGGTCCCTAGGTGCCCGTTTGGTCCAAGAGGTGTCAATTTGGTCCCTAAGTGTTGATTTGGTCCTAAGAGTGTTTTAGGTCCCTGAGTGAGGTTTAGTCCTCTAGTTGAGATTAGTCCTTGGGACTTGATTATGTTGAGCTAGTGACTGAGGTGATTGAGGATGCCATGGGGGCATGAGCCATGGGGGCTATGAATGAGATTAATAAATGAGGTGAGAAATAACATGTGAATTGTGATATTGTAAATATGATTGTGATGTGTTCATGGAGTCTCATGCATACATTCGGCTGCGGTCGCGACATTTATAATTTAATTGTGAGGCCATGAGGGCCAGGCCATGGGGGCCAGAGTCTTGAGGGCTCAATTTGATAATGATACTGCCATGGGGGCAAATGGTACCACATGCATGACTACATTACATACATTTTCATAAACGCATGAGTGCTATTGATTAATGAATAGTTGACTTGTTTGCTGTAAACTGTGCCTGTGTGATGCTATGATTATATATATATATATTGCTTATTATCACCCTTATTATATAGTTCGAGACTCACCCTTTCTGTTGTTGTTTACCACAGGTAGTCATGAGTGAGGGCTTGCTACCTTCACTATTTCCCGAGTCGGTCTGCTCTGATACGTAGCACCTAGGGGATGGGGCTTAGACTTCTATTTGCTTTGTTTTTGCTCACTGTTGAGCTTTTATACTGTTAAACTATGTATTGTTGAGACTTGATGATTATCCTTTTGAGTTGTAGTTTTATTCCGCTGCATGATATGAGTTTATATCCCACGTTTTTGTATGGTGTTATGTATTGATTCATATATACGAGCTGAACCGACTGTTTGAGTGTTTTAAGAGATAAGTGTAGCATTCCATTTAATGAAAATGAATTTTTATGTACTCTGATTTTGATTTAAATTCTCGGGTAGAAATGGGGTGTTACATAGCACCGGGGGGCGGGCGTCTTAGTTACTTAGCGTTTTATTTTTAGTGTTATTAGTCTGATATTTGGTGATGTATTAAATACTTCTAGACTTGTGTCTTTCCACTATGCTGGAGATTTATATTCAGGTTATTGTAAAAACTAAACAAGTGTTTTTGAGGGTTCGCCCATTTTATTGTGCTATATATCACCCACTAGCTGTGTTGAGATTTTAAAGTGCTGTCTCAAGTTGTTTTATGTTTTTGAAGAAATGTAGCACTCTCTTTGAGGTGCGTGGAAAAATTTTTGGAAACTCGGATTTATCGACTAATTAATAGTATAATTAGAAGGGGGTGTTGGACAGAGATGCAATCATTCCTGTCAGTTTTTGTACCTCCTTTTTGCTCGTTGGTCGGCCCCTATCTTGACGGTCTTGTTCGGGTCACTGCCGAGTGGGATTTAAAGGAACGCGCCCTGTGGTTCTGGGCGTTTTTTTTTGTTGAGCTCTCGGGCCAATTCGTCATCTGACTCCATTCGGGGCTATCGGGGTCATAGCACGCATCTACTTCAGAGAGATTTACCTCGAGGGCCGTGTGTGGAGGATTTGGTTGTTTGAGTGGTGTGGACCGGACTCCGAGGAATGTGAGTAGATGGCACTGTCTGGCAGCATTCAGGTCGGCTGGTATAGTTATCATGTCGCCGTCGAGAGAATGGAACATCAGTTCGAGGTGTACTACCGAAGCAACGACCCACAGCCTTGCCAGAGTCGGCCTCCTGATAGCTCTATTTTATATAGAGTATTTCATATGTTTAAACTTAGTAATTGCTCTCTTTCAAGTAATAATAAAGAGTTTATATAGTATTTTATTATGTGATATATGACAACTTGAGTGAATTGAATGGTTATAGTTATTATTAGGCCATTTTGGATATATTGTGGTATGTTTGATGTTTTTGTTCGATCACAGATCTCAATCTTTATCTGCGTCAAATGCTCTGCCGATCCCGCATCAAATCTGCACTACTTGGTGAATGAGCAGCCTGTTTCATATGCATCCACTTGCAATTGCTGACCTCATCCCTGGTTCTCTGATGCCATCCCACCTTGTATAGTAGGCGCCTACCATTCACACATAGCTATAGGCATAGCTTTGAAGAGTCACCAACATAGGGACACATGTTCTATATCAATGAACCGCCCTATGTACTAAGTCAAAGATTTCAACTTGGGATCAACCTCTGAAAAGCAACTACAGCTATCATCCTCTCAATTAATTCAACATGAAGGAAGGAAGCACCTCTCTTGAAGGCTATAAAAGGACCTCACATCTTCATTTGGAAATATATCACAATCCATAAGTTAGATCAAAATTTCAATATACATAGTTAGTTTTTATTTTATAAGAGGGAAAGGAAGGAATTGACAAATCCTCCTTAACTCGTTTTCATAGTGTTTGTATAGTGCTAAGGAGTAATGCTAGTGCATTGCTAGAAGATTTCATACAAAGGGTTTCAACATTTGTAACTTTTATCTTGTTGTTTCTCTTTTATGATTTCTATTATATATAAACATGGTCTATTCAGTTTATATATATCTTGCAATGTCTCTTGTTAGCTAAACCTTTCTTAGTTAGAATGTTCTAATCATTTAAATGAGCTTTTAAGTAAGTATGTTGCATGTATGTATGTTTGTACTTTAGTTCTTGCTTGATAATCTTTTCAAACTTATTTTGAACTTGATCACTTAGAATAAGTAGATTTGTAAATGACCAGAAATGGCTTACAATTAAGAACTCAAGAACTAATATGGGTGAGTGTTTTACATAAAAAAAAAACTTTGTGAAAACCATGCTAAGTCCTAGAGATAGGATAGTATAGTCCATAGGATAATTGTGGGTACTTAAAATACAAGAGTGAATTTATTTTAGCAACTTGGATAATTGCTAGGAGGCAAGAAAGGCATTGACAACCCTTTCTTTACTGCAAAAGCAAGGATCATAAGAGCTGGTAATGATACTCTAAAGAAAGTGACCGAAAGGCACATAGCTAATGCAACAGCATTCAGTGCAGCTGCATCGCATACTGCATCAAACACTTATAAGTAAATTACTTGATGAAGACATTCCAACTAGCTTTTCTCATTTGCATTATCAACATTTTTACTTTGCTTTCTAACTTAGTTGTGATCATCACATAAACCAAAATTATTTTGTTACTTAGTTACTTTACACTTTATTACTTTATATTGATTTTAAAAGTGAGTTTTTCAATCTCTGTGGGTTCGATCTTTTTACTACTTGTTTTTCGGGCGGTGTATACTTGCACACAAGTGTATGTGTTTTCCATACACCAAGTTTTTGCGCGCATGTTCTTGGAGATTGAAGTAAATTCTTTTTAAAATTTTGATATATAGTAATTTAGTGTTGTATATAATTCTGGTATTTGTAGTTTCTGTCAACAAAAGTACATGGTACTTAGTATATGTACAGAACCAGAAACAGAACACCAGAATTTAGTTTAGATCCAGAAATAGAAAGAAGATTCAGGAGATTGCTAAGACTCCAAAAGCAAAATCAACAAGCTTGAAACATGTCATTCAGTGAAGAACAAAGCTCAAGGCCACACTCAATAAGAGAAGGCCCTGGTTCACAGCATGCTACTGAAGAAGAAGTTCATAGAGAAAATCTCATCCACATGGATCACATAGGTATGATTAATGATAGAGATAGACCTATGAGGGATTATGTTCAGTTTGATCATCAAAACATGCAAACTAGTATAAATAGACCTCATATTGATGCAATGCATTTTGAATTTAAGCCTATGATGTTTCAAATGCTTCAAACTATTGGTCAATTTGGAGGATCTCCTCATGAAGATCCTCATTTGCATTTAAGGCAATTTTTAGAAGTATGTAGTAATTTTATTATAACTGGTGTTAGTGAAAATGCATTTAGATTAAGGTTATTTCCATATTCTTTGAAAGATAGAGCCAAGGCTTGGCTAAATTCTTTAGAGCCTAACTCTATCGATTCATGAATGAAATGGTGAAAAATTTTACTTAAAATATTTTCCACCTATCAAAAATGCCAGGTTAAGAAATGATATTACATCTTTTAGACAAAAAGAGTTTGTGTAACACCCCATTTCTACCCGGCAATTTATAATAAAAATCAGAGTTATAAAACTTTATTTCTTTAATCCATCCAAACGGGATGCTACACTTACTTCATTAAAATCAATAACAGAATAAAACAAAACAACTCTTTAATCAAAAGAATACGTAACACCAAAACAGGTGGAAATAGGATCCTCAAATATATACTATTTTAGTCCACGCACTGGAAAAATCATACATCACGCAGCGGAAATGAAATACAATCTCAGGAACAAAACTACAGCATCAGCAAAATCATAATAAGTCGCAAAGTAAACTATTCAACATTGAACAACAAAAACAACTAAATACTAATCCCATACCGTAGGTGCTACGTATTAGAGCAGACCGACTCGGGGAATGAAGGAAGTAAACCTTCACTCATGACTACCTGTGGTAAATGTAACACCCCCTTCTAATTATACTACTAATTACTTAATAAAATCAGAGTTTTCAAAAAATTTCCACGCACCTCAAAGAGAGTGCTACATTTTCAATTTAAAACAACAACAACAGCATTAAAAAGCTCAACGCAACTAAGGTGTGATATATAGCACATCAAAATGGGGCGACCCCTCAAACACCTGTTTTAAGTTTTACAGCAATCCAGAAAAATAGTGCACCAGCACATCGGAAAAGAAAACAGAAAGTTTAACATATCTAATACATAATCCAAATCAGTCTTATAATCATCAAAACAAAACATTAAAATAGCTAAACTCCCCGCCCCTGGTGCTACATATCAGAGCATGACTCGAAGACCTACGAGAAGGTAGAATCACCTTTACCCGCTATCACCTGCAGGTTGCCGACATGAGAAGCAACACGAAAGCAGTAGGGTGAGTCTCTTTACATAAATAATAGCCAATAGGATAAGCATTATAATAGGGAAGGCAACTAACATACATCACATTTCAAACATTTAGCATATAGCATTAAGTATGGCACATCAACTCACAATCATCATCAAGGCAACACCAGACATATGAATGTATGCATGAGTGCAAATATGCATGTGGTACCATTCACCGTCTTAATAGATATCAACCATCGTCTTAAATAGATATCAACCATCGTCTTATTAGATATCAACCATCGTCTTAATAGATATCAACCATCGTCTTAATAGATATCAAGGCCGAAGCCTACCACCGTCTTTTGATGCATATGAAACATGAGACACTATGGAGAATGCATCAATCACATACAATCTCTTTGTACACCAAATCACCACCACCACTAACAACCATCTTAAACAACCGTCTTACACAACCATCTTAAACAACCATCTTAAACCACCATCTTAAACAACCGTCTTAAACAACCATCTTAAACAACCATCTTAAATTCATTAAACAACCACTCAAGTTGTCTAACCATCATCAACCACTAACTCTAGGACTGCCATCAAGGTCAAGGACCAACTCACATCTAGGGACTAGACCGACACATAGGGATCAAAACAACATTTTTTTGAAGGACCAATAGTGCATAGGGACCAAAATAGTATTTTTAAGGACTAAAAATGTTCAAGAGATCAAAATAGTATTTTTGAGGACTAAAAGTGTTCAAAGGACCAAAATAGTATTTTTGACACTTTGGGCAACATTGGCATCACCCGCACAAAGTCTTTGGATTCCTCTGACAGATACTTCACTTCGCGAATTATTTAAAATAGCAAACGACATCGAACAATTACAAAAGACCACTCTTTGGAAAGCCCTCGGAGTGTAGTTTCTACCTATGATTTTAGTTTTTCAAAATAAGTGTCCAGTTGGTACAGTTTTTCAAAACACTACACCGAGGTACAAAAATCGGACAGAACGCTTTACCCAACTTGCAACCAAATTTTCTTCTCATTTCTCAATGAAATTCGAGTGAAATCGGTGCCTATTTCGTGAGAGAATTACGTCTATTTTTAATGAAATAAGAATCATTCAAAACGGAGTTCAATTGAGCACACAAAACCTGCAAAAATTGAACCTACTCCCAGTTTGACTCCAGAAATTTGACCTAACTTTAGAGACTCATAACTTGAGCTACACAACTCCGAATTGAACGAAACCGGTTGCCAAAACGGCCTTAAGTCTATTTTCAAAAACCGAAACAAAGGTCCAAAAAACACACCAAAAACCATAAACAAGTAAAACTCATCATCAACACCCAATAACATCAACAACACTTAAACACCATCTAATCCAACAATACATGAGCATCAATTTGACTCAGACAACATATAATCAACAATTCATTCAACAACACTTAAGCACCAATTTAAGTTAACAACACATAGACACCAATTTATTTCAAACAACATATGGGGACACAATTTATTCAACAACACATTAACACTAATTTGATTCAAACAACATATAAAATGTAAATTTCTCTTATTACCTAAAACCTAGCCCACACATAACCACTAATCCTATAGACTATTATGGATGAAAGAGAGCCCCACTTACCTCAAAGTTGAAAACCCAAGAAGCTTCTCCTTCAAAACACAAGAAACCACCAAAAATGGAAGCTCTCCTACTTTGAGCTTCAAAAACCCATTCATGGAAAAAGGAAAATGGGAGGAATTAGTGTATGCAACTTACTCTAAATGATAGAGAAAGAAAAATGGAGAAGAATGGTACCTGTTCCACTTACCCCCAAGCCAAAATGGAATTTCTCTTCCTCTCCCTCCTCTTGGGTCTCTTTGCCGTCGCACATGTCCTCTCCCTCTCCTTGTTTTTCTTTTCTTTGTTGTAAATGGGAGGAGAAACCCTACCCCTAGTTTAATTCTTGACTTTGGGCCTATTTAGTTGGCCTTGGGCCCTTTATTTGCACCCCCTAGCTACTTCAACCACTCCCTATTTTATAATACCTCCTAAATAAAATAAAACTCCAACTTAATTAATTGACTTAATAAAATGTGGTACCTCTCAACTAACTTAATTAAACAAATAATTAAATTATTTTGGGGCGTTACAGTAAACAACAACAGAAAGGGGTGAGTCTCAAACTATATAATAAAGGTGATAATAAGCCGTAAATCAGTTCATAGGAGTTAATCAATCACAACAATCACAAATTATTTCACAACAGTCACATTCACTTCAAATATCCTTTATGAGAATGAATGCAATGTAATGTAGTCATGCATGTGGTACCATTAGCCCCCATGGCATCATCAATAATTTTAGCCCCCATGGCATCATCAATAATTTTAGTGTTAGTCCCCATGGCGTTATCATCAATAAATGCACATGTATGCATGAGACCCCATGAACAATCAACAATCAAATTCGTGCATCATCCCTCATCTCAACGCACCTCATCATCAATTTTAGTTTTAGCCCCCATGGCATCATCACCAATTCACACATCACCCACTTCATCATTAATAACTATGTCACAAGGACCAAACTTCCACTAAGGACCAAAACCTCACCTAGGGACCAAAACACCACATAGGGACCAAAACACCACACCTAGGACCAAACTAGCACATAAGGACCAAAATAAAGACCTGAACACAAAATGCAAAGACCAGCGCCATTTCCCCACACACAGCGCCCACAGTGGCAACACAGCCACCTGGCGCCAAAACACCAGCAACATGGCGCCCCTGTGCAACACAGGCACATAGGCGCCAAAGACACAAAGAACTCGGCGCCCAGGCGCACATGCACCACACAGCGCCAAAAACACAACATTCAGCGCCCCTGGGCAACACGAGTTAGACACAAACTAAGACACAAAATCGAGACCGCGGTCTCGATACGAGCGCACTCGGGCGCACTGGGCAACAACATTGGCGCCCGCTGCTGACATAGCAAAGATCACAAGCGCGCGAGCGGCCATTTGGCGCCTTGTCTTTGCGCCACGCCGCGCACAAACACCTCCGCCACCCAAACTGGCGCCACACTAGGCGCCATGGGCAGCAACTTGGCGCCCACCAACATTCACCCACCCAATTTACCCAGCAACTTGGCGCCACTCTTGGCGCTCTGGGCAGCCACTTTGGCGCCCAGTACCACGCACCACCACCCAACTTAGCCACACAAACAAAATTGGCGCCACACCAGGCGCCACAGGGCAGCCACTTGGCGCCCTGCACTTAGACAACTACACCCGGCCAAAGAACTCAAGGCGCTACCATAGCGCCACAGGCGCCACCCACTGGGCGCCACGCACTTGAACAAGACACAACCAGCGCGCATGGCGGCCACATTTGGCGCCCTGCACCTAGACACCACCCATACACAGCACGCACATAATCACCCAGCAACACACACACACACTGGCGCCATCCTGGCGCCTGGGCAGGCGACCATTTAGCGCCCTGCACACACACACAAGACCACAGCGCCACGAGCGCCATTCTCGCGACATTTGGCGCCCGGCCGATGGCACACACACACACACACACACACGATTACATGTGCAGGCGCCATTTCAAAGAAGATTTGACGCCCTATACACCTAGGGTTTTCAAAAATCCCAAATTTCTCAAACTCTCCTAAACCCAATCATCACTAACAACTCCAAAACTCAATATAATCGTTCTAACATCATCAATTTCGTTTTCTAACCACAATCAACATGTAAATCGATTTCTTGCTCTATTATCATAATCATCAATCATTCATAACAACTCTAAGAACAAACCTAACATCAAAAACGCATCAAACAATTCTAAAACAATCAACATACATTAAATAACGATTACTCTAATAATTCTAACCTACAACCCATTATAACCCGGATTATATAGCAAGACCCACCCTTACCTTAATTCAATCGAAGAAAGCTCTCTCTACGGAGTCAAAAAACAAAACCCACAGCAACAATTGAGACCCTTCTTCTCCTTCCCTTGTGCGATCAAGCTCTTTCTCTCTTTCTCCCTTGCTAGTGCCGATTCTCTTCTCTCTTTTCTCCTCTCTTTCGTTTTCTTTCTTTGTTTCTCCCAAATGGTGCGAAATGCACCAACCCTAGGAGACTAAGTCATTGGGCTTGGGCTCTTGGGCCAATACTCGTCACCCCGGAATTACCGATAATATTCCCTTCAATTAAAATAAAATACTACCTTATAATTTAATATAATTAAAAAATAGTGCAACACTTTAAATAATTTAATCAATTAATTAATTAAATCATTTAGGGTGTTACACTTTGAGTCTTTATTTGAAGCATGGGAAAGATGGAAGGAACTTTTGAGAAAATGTCCTCATCATGGTTTACCTGTTATTATTCAAATGGAAACATTTTATAATGGTTTAGAACCTCAAACCAGAATAATGCTTGATGCATCATCCGGTGGAGTGTTATTAAATCACATCATACAATGAAGCATGTGAATTAATTGATAGAATAGCAGCTAATAGCTCTAGTTGGCCTACTGAGAGGGTAAGTGCCCAAAAGAAACCATCAGGGGTACATGAAGTTAATGATATATCTTCCCTATCTGCTCAAGTAGCCACTCTAGCTAATTTGATGAAAAGCTTCACTTCTGGCAATGCTATCAAGCATCTAATGCACCGCATCACCAGAGAAAGATCTTTGTTCGGAAGAGAACAAGTACCTCCAGGCACACCTAGTTGTGTGTACTTGTGGAGGAGGTCACTTGTATGAGGAGTGTTCTAGCAACCTGTCTCTCGTAAATTATGTAGGTTATAATAGGAATAACAACCCTTATTCCAACACTTATAATCCTGGTTGGAAAGACAACCCAAATTTTAGATGGAGCAACAATAGTGCACCTGCACCTAGAATTGCACCAACTACACCAACTACACCACCAGGATTCCCAGCTCAGAATAACCAAAGAAACTCTCAACCTACCATTGAGAATTCTCTAGAAACCATGCTTAAAGCATTCATAGGTGAATCTAGGATTGCTAGACAAACCCAAGATGCTTCCATTAAAAACTTAGAGAATCAAGTTGGTCAATTAGTCACAAAATTCTGTATCAAAGGCCACAAGGTGCCTTACCTCAAATCTGAAGCTACTCCTTCCCAAACCAAAGGAAAGGAGCAAGTTAAGGCTATTTCATTATGAAGTGGTAAGGATCCAGTAGAGTTAATCGAGAAGGAAAGTGTAGAAAAGGGAGAAAAAGAAAAAATCAAAAGAAACCAATGCGAAGCATCTAGAGCTCCTGCATCACAAGAAGTTCAAATGCCATTACCTAAGTTAGTACCTGAATACCCTCCACCTCCTTATCCTCAAAGACTGAAAAAAGCACATGAGGAGAAACAGTTTGGTAAATTCTTAGAGGTACTAAAACAATTACACATCAATGTTCCCTTAGTAGAAGCACTCCAACAAATGCCAAACTATGCAAAATTCATGAATGATGTGCTTACTAAGAGAAGAAGATTAGGAGATTTTGAAACAGTTGCCATGACAGAAGATTGTAGTTTGCTTATGCAAAATAAGATTCCTAGGAAATTGAAGGATCCATGTAGTTTTACAATTCCATTTTCTATAGGAAAATCCTATACTGGTAAAGCTTTATGTGATTTAGGTGCAAGCATCAACTTGATGCCTAAATCTATTTTTGACCAGTTAGAAATTGGAAATGCAAAACCAACCACTGTGACACTTCAATTAGCTGACAGATCAATAGCCTATCCTGAAGGTATCATAGAAGACATCTTAGTTAAGGTAGATAAATTTGTATTCCCTGTAGATTTTGTTATCCTTGACTTTGATGCAGATAAGGAAGTGCCTATTATCCTAGGTAGACCATTTTTAGCAACTGGTAAAACCATAATTGATGTGCAGAAAGGTGAACTCACTATGAGAGTGAATGATCAAGAGATAAAATTCAATGTAATGAATGCTATGAAGTATCCTTCAGAGGATACATAAGAGTGTTCATCCTTATTTTCTCTAGATCAATTGGTAGAAAAACAGTTTTACAAGCAGTATGATCACTTAGCCAATGCAGATGAATTAAATGCAGCTGCATTGCTAGATTATGAAATACTAGAAAAGGAAAATTTGCCAATAGAAAACTCTTGTAAGGAAGTATGGGCTAGAACTTATGAACCACTCAATCTTGAGGATCCAATTCTCAAGAAGAACTTACCCTCAATAGAACAACCTCCTAAGTTAGAATTGAAGATCTCGCCTCGAACACCTTAAGTATGCTTTCTTAGGAACAAATGAGACTTTACCCGCTATCATTGCTTCGATTTAACATCAAAACAGGAGAGTGATCTCATTAGTACTCCAAAGAAGCATACCAAAGCTATAGGTTGGCAAATGGCAGATATCAAAGGAATTAGTCCTTCTATATGCATGCATAGAGTCATTTTGGAAGAAAATTCCAAAACAAAGATAGAGAGTCAAAGAAGACTAAATCCTATTATGAAAGAGGTTGTGAAAAAGGAAATCATAAAGTGGCTAGATGTTGGAATCATATACCCCATATCGATAAATGCTTGGGTAAGCCTTGTCCAATGTGTACCAAAGAAAGGGTGTGTGACAAAGAATAGCCAATGAAAAGAATGAGTTGATACCAACTAGAACTATCACAGGTGGAGAATCAGATGGATTACGTAAAAACTCAACAAAGCTACTAAAAAGGATCACTTTCCTTTACCATTCATAGACCAAATGTTAGATAGACTAGCAGGAAAGAATTTTATTGTTTCCTAGATGGCTATTCAGCTATAATCAAATAGCCATTGAGCCTGAGGATCAACACAAAACCACCTTTACATGCCCTTATGGAACCTTTGCTTTTAGAAGGATGCCATTTGGCTTATGTAATGCACTGCTACATTCCAAAGATGCATGATGTCTATATTCTCAGATTTCATTTAACAATCAATGGAGGTATTCATGGATGATTTCTCTATCTTTGGAGAAACATTTCAAGTTTGCTTAACAAACTTGGAACAAATTCTCAAGAGATGTGAAGAAACAAATTTAGTCTTAAATTGGGAAAAGTGCCATTTCATGGTACAAGAGGGCATAGTGCTAGGACATAGAATTTCAAAGAAAGGTCTAGAGGTAGACAAAGCTAAGGTTGATGTCATTAAGAATTTGCCACCACCAAATACAGTTAAAGGTATCAGGAGTTTCTTAGGTCATGCTGGTTTCTATAGAAGGTTTATCAAACATTTTTCAAAAATCTCAAAACCATTATGTATGCTTCTGCAACATGATGTAGAATTCAACTTTGATGAGTCTTGTATAGAAGCTTTTGACAAGCTTAGAAAGGCATTGGTGACAACACCAATTATAGTAACTCCGCATTGGAGCGCACTCATTTGAATTAATGTGTGATGCTAGTGACTTTGCGCAAAGAGGAGCAAATCCTAGGCAAAGGTATGACAAGGTTTTTCATTCCATTTATTATGCTAGCAAGACATTAATTAAAGCTCAAGTGAACTACACAGTCACTGAAAAGGAATTATTAGCTGTAGTCTTTGAATTTGAAAAATTTAGATCTTACTTAGTTGGCACTAAAATTATTGTCTATACTGATCACTCTGCCATTAAGTATCTAATTTCAAAGAAGGATGCAAAGCTAAGGTTGATAAGATGGATTTTACTCCTACAAGAATTTGATTTGGAAATTAGAGACAAGAAAGGAGTAGAAAATCAAGTAGCAGACCATTTATCAAGGATTGAAGGAGAATCACTTGGTACACAAAAAGAAGAAATCAAGGAGAGCTTTCCAGATGAAAAGCTATTGGCAATCACAAACTAATTAAAAACATGAAACCGCATTTGCTATAAGCAATGCAGGAGCATCAAATGCATCTGCACCATGGTTTGCTGATATTATAAATTTCCTTGCAAGTAAAGTAGTACCAGTGAATATGACATATCAACAAAGGAGAAAATTCTTCCACATAGTCAAGCAATACTATTGGGATGATCCATTCCTTTACAAGATGTGCCCTGATCAATTAATAAGGAAATGCATACCTGAAGAGGAGCAACAAGCAGTGCTTCAGCATTGCCATTCTGCACCTTATGGAGGACACTTTGGAAGCACTAGAACAGCATCTAAGGTATTACAGTCTGGTTATTTTTGGCCTACTTTATTTAAAGATGCTTATTTTATGGTCAAATACTGTGATAAATGTCAAAGAGCAAGGAATATCTCTGATAAGCATGAAATGCCTAGAACTAATATTTTAGAAATTGAATTATTTGATGTTTGGGGCATGGATTTCATGGGACCTTTTCCACCCTCTTTTGGCAATTTATATATCTTAGTAGCTGTTGATTATGTGTCCAAATGGGTAGAGGCAGTAGCATTACCTAATAATGATGCTAAATCAGTGAGTAAGTTTCTGCAAAGAAATATATTCAATAGATTTGGAACTCCTAGAGCTATCATTAATGATGAAGGTTCACACTTTTGCAATAAGATCATAGAAAACCTTCTAGCTAAGTATGGAGTTAAGCATAAGATAGCTACAGCCTACCATCCTCAAACTAGTGGACAAGCAGAATTATCCAATAGGGAAATTAAGAGAATGCTAGAAAAAATGGTTAGTCCAAATAGAAAAGATTGGTCTTTACATTTGGATGATGCTTTATGGGCATATAGAACAACATTCAAAACACCCTTAGGAATGTCCCCTTACAAATTAGTCTATGGAAAAGCATGCCATTTACCTGTGGAATTGGAAAACAAAACTTATTGGGCTATCAAGAAGCTCAATTTCAATCTAAACAAGGCAGGTAAAAAGAGAATGTTAGAGCTTGATGAGCTAGAAGAAATTAGGCAAACCTCTTATGAGAATGCTGAAATCTACAAAGCTAAGACTAAGATATGGCATGACAAGAAAATTCACAGAAGAGAATTGAAAGAAGGAGGACTAGTTCTGCTATACAACTCTAGGTTAAAGCTATTTCCTTGTAAACTTAGATCAAGGTGGTCAGGACCATATAAGTTGATAAAGGTTTATCCACATGGAGCAGTAGATTTATTAGATAAAACCTCAAATACTGTCTTCAAAGTGAATGGTCAGGGAATTAAGATGTACTATGGTGAACATGTGGTGAGAGACAAAACCACCACCCATTTGCAAAATCTCTAAGTAAAAAGAGGTAGTCAGGCTGACAAGACTCTTAAAACAAGCGATTGATGGGAGGCAACCCATTGTTTTTAATTATTTTTGTGCAATTTTATGTTTTTAGTTGTTTTGAAGAAATGCAGGAAACTAATGCAGCTGCATCAAGTGCACCTTCATTGAAGGAAAATGTGCCCTGCATCAAAAATTTAAAATCTTGAAGGAATTAATTAAGTGTGAGACATAAGGCTTCAGGAAGATCAAAGGGAAGTTAAGCAAGAGTAATGAAGTATTAGTAGCCAAGTATGACACATGGCAAGATGCATGCGCAGCACGCAACACATAACGGCTACCTACAAATCCCACTTCCTTCTTGTTCCTGGGTGTATTAGCAATTACGAGGACTGCCAACAGCAATTGGACCTGCGGCCCAGCCCATCTCGATCGGCCCAAACACGTTGCTTGAGCGCGCGATTCGCGCCCGCGAAATCTTCGCAAAACGGTCGGACCTCGCGAGTATATACGCCATTCGCATATGGTGTCAGCACGTTCTCTAACCTTGTGCTATCTGCCTCGAGCGACCTCTCACTAGATCGTCGGAGTGTCTTTGCAGTACCACCCGAGGTGCTCAACGCGTGAAGCCGTGGACCGGCCCTTTCACTCATTCAACGACCGCCCACCCGATTTAAACAACAAATACTTCAACACTTCATTGGTCAAGGTACGATCAATGGGCGACCACGCGGGAGGCCCGCGCGCTATCCTACTTCTTTCATGGCTCCACGCGATCGCCCCGACGCGGGCCACTTCGACCCAATCCTCCGGCGTAATCGCGCAGCAGACTCCGGAGGGTGTGGCCGCCACGATCCACGAGTCTCAAGGACTTCCCGCGACAAGAACCGTCGCTGCACAATCGGTCGCGACCTATCCTCCAACGAGTTCAACCGGCCGCTCTCGAGACTTGCCGCCCGAGCTAGTTGAAGCGGGCATTCAGGAACCCCTACCAGATCATGTCACTCAAGCCGTTTTGCAGCTCCTGCAAAACAAAAATCAAGTGATCGCAGACCGAGATGCGCTCATCTCTCAAGACGAGAGGTTCGATTCGGGCGCCACGGGCGGAAGACGGAGAACCTTCGCTGCGTCGCCGCGCCAAGACACCGCTCCTCCTCGAAGGAGCATCTCTCGCCGAGAAAGCACTACTCATCGCTCTCCGGCAAGAAGAAGCAGGGCGCATAGGTCGCCCCCGAGCAGGAACGCGCGTCGACGCCGTTCGATGTCCGATGACTATGAAGATTCTAGCTACCGTCCCGACACCGGCCGCCACCTACCGTACTCCTCGATGAGTCGTCCGGGGTCACGCCGGTCGCGGCGCATCTTGGGATTCTCGTGAAGAGTCGGAAGATTACAGAGGTGGAAGAATTAGGACGCCGTTCGCATCGGCCAGGAGAGCCAAAGCGAAGCGACCGAGAAGGCCTCCTCGGCTTCCACCAACCGCCCATCCGGAGGATTCTATGGAATGCCGGCAACGAGGCGTGCCTCGCAATGCAACCCTTTGGGTCGAACGACATTCTGGGAATGAACATGGCCCGTTCTCCGGGAGATCGAGCGTTACAAAATTCCGAGAGATCTCGCGAAGCCGCCCAATCTCAACAAGTTCGACGGCGAGGAGATCCGCATAAGCACCTCCGCTACTTCAATAATTACCGCGCTATAGGGAATTGGGACCGACCATGAAATACTGAGCTTTTCCCCACCACCGGATCGGCGAGCATTGGAATGGTGGGAGTCTCTCACACCCAATTCCATCTCCTCGTGGGACGACCTGATCAGAATATTCTTGTCTCACTACACTGCAAACCGCTGCCAATATCGGTATGAAGAATACTTGGACTCTGTTGTTCAAGGAGATAATGAGACGCTGAGGCAGTATATCGACCGGTTTAACACCGAGGCCGAGTCCGTTCGTGACTTGTCAGACAAGGACAAGCTAAAATATCTGAAGCGTGGTATTCGACCCACCACCGTTCAGAAGAATTCACTCTCAACCATTACCAAGATCTCGCCTACTTAACGCGAGGCTAACGTCCACATGGCGTACGAAGAAACCTTGGCAGCAAGAAAGGCCGTCCGCGCACGACCTAAAGAAGAAAATAGTAAGCCGGCCAAAGGGCATGAAGGTCGCCGCGACAATCGGCCTGACTTTCGAGATAAAAAGTTTGATCATCGCACTCGACTCAACACCTCAATTGCGCAGATCTACAGCGAGTGTCAGAATAATGAGTTTGTGGGAGTTAAGCGGCCTGAACCACTCGTGCTCAAGAAGGGGGCACGACCGACTAAAAGATACGCGCTACCACAAGAGTAAGGGCACGATACTAACGATCGTATGGCCTCAAAGATGACATTGAAGAGCTTATTCGAGAAAGGCAAGTTGGGAAAGTATGTGAGGTCGGAAGAAGGCGACCGACCTCAAGAGAAGCGAAAGAAGCTGATCCGCATGGAGGAAAGGGGCCTCTCGCCATAGAGAGCACCTTAAAACAAGGATCGATCCAAGATCGTGACACCCTGCATCCAAAGGCCGTAATGTTGCGATGGTTATTCATGGTGGAAACCCCGGATCGCAGGGAATCTAACAAAGCCACCAAGAGAAAGTGGGACGAGTTGTTAATGGTCGCATCCACTTCAAAGACCACCACCGGCCCGAGCACTTCATCTCGCTCTCGTTGATGTGGCGACGGCACGACTCAAGCCTAATAGTTATGTTCCATTGGTAATCGTGAGTCGCATGGCAAACACAGAGGTGCAGAGAATCTCGGTCGATCAAGGTAGCTCGGTGATATCATGTTTGAAGACCCGATCGACAAAATAAAGGTTGATCGAGCGAGATAATTCCCGTGCCGAGCCTACCCTCTAACAGTTTCAATGGGGCGACCACCTACCCGCTGGGAACGATCGAGTCGCTAGTCACGCTTGGTGACGACACCGGGATAGTACTGCATGACAGACGGCGCAGACGACGCCTCGTTCTCCCCCACAAATCCTCGCTATCAATGTATTATTGGTAGGCCGACTTTGGGTAAGCTAGAGGTCGTTACATCGACGCAGCATCCGAAAATGAAATTCTACAGCGAGAGATGACGGTGGTTACCACGGCGGCCGACCTTGAATCGCCAAGAAGAAGCCACGCTCTATACCAAGAAATATGTGACGAGGTAGATCGTGGCCCGAATGTTCGAGCACTAGTGAAGGCCATCAAGTCAATGTCACGATTTGGACGCTCGGTATGATCCGCATAAATGACCCGTAAGACAATGATGATGATTTGGCTCGACAACCGAAAAACAGCCGAAAAGACCGAGCCTCATGGAGAGTCGGTAGATGTTCAATTGGATGACGACCCATCCAAAATCGGTGAAAGCTTCTGTAGCGACCTACCGCAGAGCAAGTGAAGCAAGATCTTGTGCGATGCTTGAGAGACTATGCCGACTGCTTCGCATGGCGCATCGCACATGCCCGCATTCCTATCGGTTGCCGCCATCAACTTTCGATCGATGAAGGGGGTCGGCCGGGCCGCTCAAAGAAGACGCACTCGAACGAGGAAAATCTCAAGCCACACCATTGCAAAGGCCGTTGAGGACCTCATAAAGGCCAATTTTATAGAAGAGATCAAATACACGACCGCTATCCAACGTCGTGTTGGTTAAAAGAAGAATGGAAAATGGAGGATGTGTGTAGACTATACCGATCTAAATAAGGCATGCCCGGATGCCTTCCTCGTACTCCAACATCGACAAGCCGGTCGATGGGGCCTCGCTACAAACTCCGCTGCGTTTTACGACGCTTACTCGATACAATCGATCACGATGTATCCGCCCGATCGGCACAAGACACCTTTTTGACCGATCGGAAATTTTTCAAGATACAAGGTGATGCCTTTCGGCCTCAAGAACGCTGGAGCGACCTACCAGCGAATGATGAACAAAATTTTCAAGAGGCAGATCGGTCGCATCTCAGAGGTGTATTTGGACGACATGATCATTAAAAGCGTAACCGACCCAGATCATGTGAGCGACCTCAGGGAAATATTTGAAGAAGCTAGGAGGAACTCCCTTAGACTGAATCCTGAGAAGTGTACCTTTGGGGTGAGAGCCGGCAGATTCTTGGGCTTTCACCTGACTGAAAGAGGGATAGAAGCAAACCCTGAGAAGTGCAGGGCGGTCGCCGATATGAGGCCGCCCACGACTAAGAAAGAGATACAACAGCTGAACGGCATGGTAGCTGCCCTGTCCAGGTTCATTCCCAAAGCGGCCTGCAAGTCGCTCCCACTCTTTAGACTGTTGAAGAAAGAGGTGGATTTTGAGTGGACCGACCAATGCCAGCGAGCGTTGGATGAGTTGAAGCAAGCATTGATCAACCCACCGATTATGACTAAGCCGCTGCCGGGCGAGACTTTGTATTTATACTTTGCCATAACAGAAGAGGTGCTAAGTGCGATTAGTCGAGAAAACGATCCAAATGTAATCCATCTATTTCATAAGTAAAGTACTCTGCAAGGCCCGAGCCGAGATACCGTAAGATAGAAAGTTTGCCCTTGCACTCCTAATAGCCGCTAGAAGATTGAGACCTACTTTGTGGCCCATCGTCGTGGTAAGGACCGATCCGACCTATCGTGCAAGTCCTACATCGGCGGACCGGGCGGGGCGGATGATAAAGTGGGCCGTGGAGCTCGGTGAGTTTGGAATCAAATTTGAATCCAGATCGGCCGCAAAGCGCAGGTGTTGGCGACTTCATAGTCGAAATGACTCCTATTTCGTAAGAAGCGGCCGAGACGACCGGATCTTGCATGTAGATGGGTCGTCCAATAGCAAAGGAGTGGAGCAGCCTAATATTGGAAAATTCGGAAGGCCTTGCCGTTGAAGTCTCTTTAACCTTTGCATTCCACACTTCGAACAACCAAAGCCGAGTACGAGGCATGCATAGTTGGCCTTCACCGCCAGAGATTTCAATGTCGACCGGGTTGAACTCGGATCGATTCCCTACCGTAGTCTCGCAGATCAAAGAATTATATGACGCCAAAGACGACGTCTTTGAAAAGTTATCTAGCAAGAGTGAGAGAATCGCTCAGCGAGTCGACCGAAATGTGAAGTGGTACATGTGCCTCGGACCGAAAATGTTCGAGCGGATATATTATCAAAGCTTGCAAGTACCAAGACTCCGAAATCACGGAGAGTTTGATTCAGAGAGCGTTAAATCGTACCGAGTGTGTCGACTAAGCCAACCCACCATCGGCCGTTCTTTGTGTCAATTTTATTCGATTGGATCGCCCCTATCCTAAGGTACATCGTTGAAGGTGAAGAGCCGAAGCGACTGTAGCGGCGAAATTGGTCGCTCGTATGCGACCAAATACTCGTGATAGAAGGAAAGTTATATAGAAGGTGGTTCTCGTCCCCATTATTGAGGTGCCTTACGTCGGTCGGCCACCACCATGTGCTACGAGATATTCACGAAGGTGTTTGTGGAGCCACCAAGGGGCACGCTCCATAGCAAAGAAAGCCCTCGTGGCCGCTATTCTTCGCCGACCATGGATGAGGACGCCAAGAAGCTCGTTCAAAAATGCAAGAAATGCCAAGTACATGTTGATGTCCACATTGCACCTTCCTCAGAATTACAAAGTCTTGTCTCACCTTGGCCGTTCGCCTGGTGGGGCATGGATCTTCTAGGCCCGTTTCCACCCGCTCCAGGCGGTTCAAGTTCTTGATCGTGGCGATGGATTACTTTACTAAGTGCATCGAGGCCGAGCCGCTTGCAACAATCACATCACCAAAGTCGGCAAGTTCTTCTGGACGGTGTGTGCTAGCCCGCTTTGGAATCCCCAAAGAATTGATAATCGACAACGGTACCTAGTTCTTGATAAAAGATTTAGAGAAATGTTGGCCGACTTAGGGGTTAAATAAATACTTTACCTACGATCGAGCATCCTCGCATAAACGGCCAAGTCAAGCGCCAACGAGTTATCCTACGGGGTTTAAAGCGAAGATCGGATGAAGCGAAAGGGAACTGGTCGAAGAGTCGCAGTCAATCCGTTCTATGGGCCTACAGATTTACCCCTCATTCATCGATCGAGTCGCCGCCTTCGATTGGTGTACGAATCGATGTCGTGATACCCATAGAAATGGGCGAGCTGAATCGAGGACTTCAAACCCCTGCAAAGTGGTTGACAACGCACCGAGCTATCCGAGAAGAATTGGACCTAATTGAAGAATCACGCACCCAAGCTTCACTAAGAGAGCAATTGATCAAAACGAGTAAGGTCGCGACCCGTACAACGCCGAGTTCAAAAGAGAGAATTCTCGGTCGGCCAGCTCGTTCTAAGACGGGCCGACGTGGGAAATAAGAATGCACGCCAAGGGAAGCTCGCACCAAATTGGGAAGGCCCATACAGGGTCATCAACAAGACTGGAAAAGGGGCTTACGAGCTGGAAACCATGGATGGGGCGACTATCCCCAGAACATGGAATGCAGAAAAACTTAGGAAATATTACGTTTGAATGTAACAAGTGATTTGAATGTAATGTCGACCGACCTATTAATGAAAAGCAGGCAGGCTCTCTTTTTCCCACTGGGTTTTTTACAGAGGCCTGACCTTTAGAAATATGATGCGTTCTTTACTTTCTCGCAAGAATGTATGACCGATCGCTCAAGATTGCCCGTGGCAAAGGAGCGATCGAAGACCTATCAAAGTTGATTAGATCGTCGAAACGATCTACATCGAGTGCCATCGAAATGGCCCAAGGGTTAAAACCCGCAGACCTTAGATCGTCGAAACGATCTAAATCGAGCGACCATCGAAATGGTCCCAATCGAGTGCCATCGAAATGGCCCAAGGGTTAAAACTCATGGACATTAGATCGTCGAAACGATCTAAATCGAGCGACCATCGAAATGGTCCCAACCGAGTGCCATCGAAATGGCCTAAGGGTTAAGCAATAACCCATCCTATTAGGCCGTCGAAACGACCTATCTCGAGCGACCATCGGTATGGTCCCAATAAACGCCGTCAAAAGGGCCTAATTGGAGCAAGGCCCCGTTGGGATATTAAAACTTATCAAAGAATGAGTGCTTTCGAAATGAGCGCAAACGATGACCGAACGGTCTTAAAACTCAAGACTTAGAGAAAATAAACATACAAGGCGCCTAAAGAAAAGCAACCATAAACAAGCGCTATCGAAGTAGCACGAAACGGCCAACGAGCGGCCCACAAGTTCGAAATGACTAAGGCGAATGAATGCAAGAAGTACGCGGACATAGCAATATAAATTTGAACAGGCGTAATTAAACAGAAATAAATTGTCATTACAAACACGGGACGCCCGGTCGAAGCCGAGCGCCCACGAATTGAAAAACTGCACGAAGGCAGGGAAATTGTTGGGCCCGAAGGCAAGTTAAACGGTTACAAAAATTACACCGCTCGCAGGCGGGCTTTAAAAGAGAATGGTGGCCGGGCGAACGACATTGCCTTGCTCGTCGACTTCTGCAGGCAACATGATCTTGTTGTTGTCAACGTAGTGCGTGGGCTTGATCATGTTTTCATCGAAATTGATCTTCAGATCTGAATTCAATACCCGCGCCTGGCCAAGGGCATTGTAAAATTGCTCAATTGCAGCCTCCTGACCGGCCTGGGCCACCTTTCGGATCTTTTCCTCTAGCTCGGCCTTCTCTGCCACCCAATTGGCCTCTTTCTTATCCATAGCCTCAAGATCGCCCTTCAAAGTAGCGACTTGAGTAGCAAGCTCCTTGTTCCTCTTTGCAAGCCTGGCACGGTCGTCCTCCCCCCGTTTGAGGGCCTCCTTCTTCGACTGGACGAGCTTGTCATATTTTAGCTGCGCCTCAGCTAAAGCCTTGTCCTTTCCTGCAAGATTCAGGTCGACAGGTTGTTAGTCGGTCGAACAAAGGTCAGATGAAGAGTACAAGACTAAGAAAATAAAATTACCATCAGATTCGGCCACCAGCTCCGCCATGACTTTCTCGACCCCCATGCAGAGAGAAGCGCAGAGCGCCATGGGTTTCTTCTCAGACTTTGTTCATCGGCCGTACCCAAGCTTTCGAGCGAGATGATAGGAATCTCCTCCGCAGTAGCCGGACCCGACAATCACGCTGGCCCGCTTGGGTGAAGCGATCGCGACAGACCGGGGGAGGCGACCAGAACCTTGCCGACCGGCTTCTTCCCTTGGCTCTTAGGAGTTTGGGGGACTTTTGAGGAAGATTCAGGGTTATCCCCCGACCGAGAAACGTCAAATCTCTTAGCCCCTCCTTCAAAGCTTGGATCTAAGCGAGTAGGTCCCGCTTTTTACCCATTCTTTCGCGAAATAACGAGCTATGAGTTAGAATAAAAGATTGACAAGATCGACAAAGAAAAATATAAAGACAAGGTTTAAAGGCAAACCGATCTCGCCTCCAAGGCTTGGCCTTCAGACAAGACAAAGGGTCGGCAAGGTATGTCGCCCTTAGGATCTGGACGCATCATGCCCGCCAGCGACTTTATCATCTCCAAAGTCTCTAGGTCGGCCTCTCCCAAGTCTTTCACTGTGTAGATGTAATCTCCCGGCCGCCTGCAGAAATGAGCCTCATTCCACATGATCGGGAAATAAGGGGGACCTAGCATCCCGTCCGGTTGAACCTCAGAAACGGCCTTCCCAGCCTCCTCGGTGGGAACGATCCAGAAATACTGACTTTTCCAGGCCGCTCCCAACGACTCCTGGAATGCTTTGAAAAATCGGTGGTGAGTCTTCTGCATCTTGAAAGAGACTTGCTCCCTCTTCTCCTTGTTGGCCTTCTCTCTGAGCCAGCTCAGCTCAAAGATAGCAAAGAAAAGCATCATCGACACCGGCCGACCCAGCTTGGTCAAGAAAGACCTCAAAAGTCTTTAAAACGCCCCACGCGTTTGGATGAAGCGCGAGAAGGCGACCCCAATATGGCGCAAGACGCCGCGTTGGAATTCGGTAAAAGGAGGGGTAATCTTCATCTTCTCGAACACGAGCCGATACATCGTGAACTTGAAGTTGGAAGAATAAGTCGCGATATCTTCGCCCTCCTTCATGCCTCTTATCCTCCAAATTTCGGTGAGTCTTCAAGCGCTCGTAGATCGGGCAAAGCATCGTGGCGATCGTAATAATGCTCTGTTGGGCGAAGAGTTTCCGACACCCAAGACATGTCGAAATATCTCGAGCTACGCCGGCTTGACTTCGCCGACCGCTTCGCTCGACCCTCCGACGCTGGCATTCGCACGAAATATCGACTTCGGGCCGAATCACCTCTTCTCCTTGGACTTCCCGGCTCGGCGCCTTCGCCTCCACCATCTCCTCGCCCACGACCGGGACGGCACTCTGCGCCTCGTCATCATCGATGATAATCACATCGACGTCTTCTTCTTCTCCTCCACTCGGGATACAACGCCCTCGGGCGGTGGAGAGTTGCTTTCGGCCGCTTGGCGTAATGGACGGACACGAACCACCGCTGTTTGGAGCCGGCGATCCTCGACCGGAAGAACGAACTCGAGCCCGTCTTTGCTCGAGGAACCGCGAAGAGCTAGAACCTTTGTCGCCCGAAGACGACTTGGCTCGCCTACCTCGACATGTATGTGGCGAAAGACTCAAGCGGTTTTCCGAATACGGGCGCTTAACCGTCCGTGGCATACACAAACACTGTGATAAAGGGATCGAGTCAGGTCGATCGAGTAAAGCACTCATGAGAGGGGGCGAGCTGGCCATCCCTCGACCTGACACCCCCTATCACGAGGCGTGGAAAAGCACGAAGTACTTTCAAGAGAAAACTCAAGCTTAAAAAAGTAAAGGGAGAGATCGATCCATACCTTAAGTAGATGTGGTGGACCGGTCGCTAGTAGACAAAAATAGCTTCAATGCGTGCCTCACGCAGCATTTGAGTCGGTCGTTGGCAGAGCAATTCTTGGAAGTGTGAGAAATGAATTCTGCAGAAGGGCTATTTATAGTGCAAAATTCTGGCGCGAAGGGGACCGGGATACGAAGAGTCACAACGCTTCGTCTTCTCACCAATGGTTGTCTCCAGACAGCCTCGGAAACACCAAACGTCGCGTCTTAAATGTCAGTAAAGACCAACCGTCACGACAGCACGGCCGATGGTTGACAAGCGGTCGACACCGCCTCTACGCTGAAAGCGACGGCCGCGCTCGCTTCGTCAAGATAACTTCACTCTGGGCATCAATTCAAGCCTCACCCGCTCTTAGCGACCTAGGCTTGGGGGCAACCGTTCTCGGGTGTATTAGCAATTACGAGGATCGCCAACAGCAATTGGACTCGCGCCCACCCATCTCGATCGCCCAAACACGCCGCTTGAGCGCACTCGCGCCGGCGAAATCTTCGCAAAACGGTCGGACCTCGCAGTATATATACGCCATTCGCATATGGTGTCAGGTACGTTCTCTAACCTTGTGCTATCTGCCCGAGCGACCTCTCACTAGATCGTCGGAGTGTCTTTGCAGGTACCACCCGAGGTGCTCAACGCGTGAAGCCAGGACCGGTCCTTTCACTCATTCAACGACCGGCCCACCTGACGAAACAACAAATACTTCAACACTTCATTGGTCAAGGTACGATCACTTCTCCCTGAAAACATTAAAGCCTTATCCTAGTTACCGTTATCCCTTCTTCGCAAATCTCACAAATTTCTCTCAATCTAAGAACAGATACTCCTCACATTCTCATCTCCATTTCCTCAAATCAAAAACAAACAAAGACCTAGAAATTGAAACAATCAAAATGGTGAGAAAACAATCAGCACAGAAATCATCAAGCAAGCAGACCAAAACTCCCTAGAAAGAGAAGAAAGTCATGCATGCAGGATCATCATCAACAAAGAAAGGCAAAGCCAAGGAATCAGCATCAAGAACCGATGACAATGTTCATTTCTGGAACATGCATCAACAGTGGCCAATCTCAATTAGGACCACTTTGTGCTACCAAGAGGAGGCTACATTGAAGACATAGTGAGAGAATTCTATGCTGGTATCACACCACAAGAAGGAACAGAGCATTCCTACACTTCCATGGTGAGAGGTAAACTTGTACACTTCCATGCCAAGAAATTGAATGAACATTATATGCTGAAATATAATGGAATTGAATTTGAAAACAAAGTGGCCAAGGCCTTTAAGAAAGAAATGGAAGAACTAAGAAATAGGCCGAGATGATCAAGGGAATGTATTCGATGGGTTCCCCGAGTAGATAATCTTCTTCGGAGAAGCACAGTGGCTTCCTCTGCGGGAGTATCCATCGCGGAGAGCAAACGTCAGTGAAATCTCGCGCCACTTACGTTTCCGCAAGACGCCTCGACATACCGGGCATAAAGGGGCGCCCTCCGCCTAGTTCTATGTTTAGCTCGTCCGTGGAAGCGGTCGGAGTGAGAATACGTCAAGGTACTCCCACTAAGGTTGCCAATGTTCGGTCCTAAACTGATAAGTTACCTCGTTCGAGGAGCTAACAGGGTGCCACTTCTCGGGACTTGTCAGATGCCTTCGGGATGAGAGAGTTGTCCTCGGGTGTCCGGGTAGCGATCAGTCCCACGTCTGGTGGGGGTGTACCTGCAGACACTCTGATGCCTAAGTCAGTAGGGGGAATAGGCGGAACGTGCAAGAATGAGAACGTACCTGGAATTGGATATCAGGTGCTCTATTTATAGACGCGAGGCGCTTAGCGCCGACCGCTTGATCTTCGCGGTAGATCGGGGCCGTCGGTCCTTTGCGAGGCATGATGGCATGTTGCGTCGTTAGGCCGGCTTGATGGGCCGAGCTCCATGATGGATAATGGGCGAGACACAAGCGTTCAACGAGGCTTTCAAATTTTTGTGTCGGAACAACTTGTTTTCTCAAAAATTAACTTAAGGACAACAATTTACTTATTTTATATACTTGCTTTTTTTTATTTCTTTTTATGCCCTAATTTTTCTTAGGCCGCTCTTACGAGTTTTCAACCTAACGAGCTTTATTGATTTTTTTTGCTTTTTATTTTAAAAAAAAAGGACTTCTACCAAGGAATACAATATTGACAAGATATTTAGTGATTTACAAATTTGCCCCACTATGGAGGACCTAAAGTGTTATTTCATTAGTGAGAACAAACCAAAAAGTCGACTAGGTAGCGGAGTATGTACTTTAGGGTGGTCGGGGTGGGATTTGACTTGGACGGAGGATGGTGACAGTGTAGGGACATTAACTGACTCAAACAAGAATGAAGACACGTGTTGTAACGCCCCAAAAATAGTTCAATTATTTATTTAATTGGGTTATTTAAGGCTTACAACATTTTAATTAAGTCAAATAATTAATTTGGAAGTTTCATTTCTTTTAGGAAGTGTTTGAGTAATGGAGGAGGTGTGATTAGAGGCCCATGATCCATTAAGAAGCCCATATCCATGATATAAGTGAAGGTGTCGAAGGGAGAAAGTTCATTTGCAATCAAAATAAAGAAAAGTCAAAGAGTAAAGTAAGAGCAGTAGAGAGAGAGAGTGCAGCTTAAGGAAGAAGAAGAGAAGATAGTGGCGTGGAGAGTTCAAGATCAAGGAAGAGGAGCTTGATTGTTGGGGGATCTTGAAGTCTTGGTGGAGAGGGTGCTTATTCTTCAATCTATTGAGGTAAGGGGGCTCTCTTTCACCTATAATAGAGTATATGATGGGTGTTATGTGTGAGTTAGACTCTAGAATGATTTTTGAGTTGTTTGTGTTGCTTGTTGTGTGATTGATGTTGTGTTTGCTCACTTTGGTGAAATTGTGAAGTGTGTATGTGTTGTTGATGATGGGTCATATGAGAGACCTAGGAGAGAAATGGAATTTGAGGAACCCTAAGTATCAGGACTTTATTTTTGGTGTAGTTACCTTTGTTGATTACTTTGATGAGTGTGTGGGACGAAATTTTGAATGAATATAGGTGTAGTAGTTGTGGTTTAAGTTTGATCATAGTATGTGAATCAAAGGTAAGAGGGAAGATGAAGGTTAGGTGTCTAGTACGCCATTTGAAGTGAAGTGTAGTTGCCTAACTGTAGATGTGTCGAAGTCTATGGAAGTCGACGTGTAGATGTGTTGAAGTAGATGGGAGTCGACGTGTAGGCGACGAGGTGCTGGTGACGAAGTGTAAGTGTTTGTGAGTCGAAGTGTAGGTGTCGACTTGTAGTTACCGAAATGTAGAGTATGTATATCGAAGTGTAGTGTACCGAGGTTCAGTGTAGTGTACCGAGGTGTAGTGTGAGTGTGCCGAGGTGCTGTGTTGATGCCAGTGTGGCGCAAGTTGCTGCCAGGCGCAATTTTGAGTACTGTTTGGTGTCGAGTACGTCTAAGTGGATGAATGGTGGAGCCAGTTTGGTCCTTAAGTGACGGTTTAGTCCTTAGGTGACGGTTTGAGACTTGTAGTGACAGTGTAGTCTACTACTTTTGGTGTCGATGTGTCCGGTGAGTTGGACATTAACCATAGAGCTATTCACTGATGTATTGATGTTAGCCATAGAGCTATTGATGGTGTCTAGGTGAGTGTAACGACGGTGTAATGACGGTGTAATGACGGTGGAATGACGGTGGATTAAACGACGGAGGTAAGTCCAGTGACGGTATCAATTCATACATGATGTGATTGTTTGTGGTTGATGCATTGTTCATGGAGTCACATTCTTCATATGCATTAACGACGGTGATAGGCTTCAGCCTCGATATTGTAGACTTCGGTCTTCATATCATTAACGACGGTGATGCCCGAAAGGCAAAATAACGACGATGGTGGTACCACATGCATTATACCCTTGGTGTTGGGTTGCATTCATGCATACACTCATGTGATTGGTGATGTTTATTGTTGATTTTGAGTTGATGGGTTATAACTTGATGTTGTGTGTTGTTTATTGAGCCGAGGTGTTTCTAGTTGTTTTTCCTCTAACATGATGTTTATCATACATCCTATTATATGTGTTAGAGACTCACCCTTCTGCTTTTATGTTGCTTCTTATGTCGGCAACGTGCAGGTGATCCCGAGTGAAGGTTCTTCCTTACTCAGTCTGGTTAAGGCGTCTTGCTCTGATATGTAGCACTGGGGAGCCGAGTAGTCTATTAGTGTTTTTAATTTAAGTTGTTGAATTGTAACTTGGTGGTGATTAGGTGGACTGTTATGTCCTTAAACCGATGTGGTTGGGACTTCGTCCCTTTGACCGTGGTGCTATATATCTCGCTGTTGTTTGTTGTATTGCGCCATTGATGTTTGACGGTTTTTCTTGAAGAAAATGTAGCACTCTCTTGTGAGTGATTTTCGAAAACTCTGATTTTAATCATTAAATATTAGTCTATTAGAAGCAGGTGTTACATTAGTGGTATCAGAGCAAAAGTTCAGTCTGTCCGACCAAGTTGTTGAGTCTTGAGTTTCCAAATCCTCGAGTCTTGTGGCTCGTTCTGAATTGATCTTGTTTAAATGTTTAGTGAAGATGGCTGGAAGAGCCGGAAGGAATGACGCTGCTCTTGCTGCTGCGTTGGAGGCTATGGCGAATGGTGTGGGAAATCAGCAAGCTGCCGAGGATGCTGGAGCTCGTAGACTAGCTACTTTCCAGAGGGAGAACCCTCCTACTTTCAAGGGGAGGTATGACCCCGATGGGGCTCTTGCATGGTTGAAGGAGATTGAGAGGATTTTTTGTGTTATTGATTGTACGACTGCTTAGAAGGTGCGGTATGGTACTCACAACATTTTGAGAAAGTATTATGTAACACCCCGACGATTGGTGGCTTGAGGTTCTGCAGAGGTTGGAGAATACTGGTGAAGAGATCATGTGGGATGTCTTCAAGAGGGAATTTTTGAGAAAGTATTATGTAACACCCCATTTCTCTCCGGCAATTTATAATAAAAATATCAGAGTTTTAAAATTTATTTCTTTTCAATCCATCCAAACGGGATGCTACAATTGCTTCAGTTCCAACATACACAATCTATAATAAAATTCATCATCTCAAAGAAAGGGAACATAATACGTAGCTCCTCAATATGTTGGGCGAACCCCTCAAGTAACTCAAAAAGTTTACAAGTATGATTCATCAACACGCAGCGGAATAAAAGGAAATAGTTCTATTACATAGTAGTAACAACTTCAATACAACATCCAACAGTGTCAAATAAAATAAGACAATAACTACTAGCTAAGATTCGCCCTAGGTGCTACGTATCAGAGCAAGACCGACTCGAGGGATAAAGGACTCAAAGGTCCTCAGTCACGGGTACCTGTAGTAATAATCAACATAAGGGGTGAGTCTAAACCGCATAATAAGACTTATAATAAGCAGTATGATAGATCACAGAACTATACCAATCACAGCATCACATATATATATATATATATATATATATATATATATATATATATATATATACACATATACAACAACTCTCAATATTTATTTATAACAACTATAATAACATATTTATATATACATACAGTAGTCACTACAGTCACGTCACCCTTTATTTTTGCCACACAAAGTATATTGCACACCAACTAAAATAAACTCGTCAATGATGGTAATGGATGTATGAAATGCAAGTATGCATGTGGTACCATTCATCGTCGTTAATTTTTGCCAATTGGGCACATCGTCGTTAATTGAGCCTTATTCATCGTCGTTAGCTCAAAGGCTGAAGCCTCACATCGTCAATAATTATGCACATGTGATGCATGCGACTTTCATGAGCAACTTATCGGAAAAACAATCAACAATATAGTAATACAACATATGCACAGCTTCATCAACATCGTCATTTAATCACATGTCATCAACGTCGTCTGTAACACCCTAAATGATTTAATTAATTATTTGATTAAATTATTTAAAGTGTTGCATTGTTTTTAATTATATTAAATTATTTATGTTAATTTATTTATAATTGAAGGAAGTGGTATCGGTAATTCCGGGATGGCAAGTATTGGCCCAAGAGCCCAAGCCCAATGACTTAGGCTCCTAGGGTTGGTGCATTTTGCGCCATTTGGAAAAAGAAAGGAGAAAACGAAAAAAAAAGAAGAGAGAAAAGAGAAGAGAGAGTGAGAACGGCGCACCGAGGGAGAAAGGGAGAGAGTTTGGATCGCACCAAGGAAAGAAGAAGGAGAGTTGATGTGGTTTTGTGGGTGACTCAAAGAGAGAAAGGGCTATTCTTCTGGTTTATACAAGGTAAGGGTGGGTCTTGCTCTATAATAAGGGGTATAATGGGTTGTAGGTCAGAATTAGAATGTTAATTTTATTGTTTTGATGCGTTCTTGATGTTAGGTTTGTTTTTAGAGTTGTTTTGAATGATTGAAGGATTGTATGAATTATGAAATTATATATGAATCGATTTGTATGTGATTGATTGTTAAATTGTGTGATTGATAGTGTTAGAAGAATTAGGAAGTGTTTCTATGATTGTTGTTGATGATTGATCTTAGGGGAATTGAGAAATTTGGGGTTTTAGGGAACCCTTGGTGCATGGGGCGCCAAATGTTGCTGGAAATGGCGCCCTGAGCTGTGTGTGCAGTGTCTGTGCGTGTGTGCCACTGATTAGGCGCCAAATGCTGCCCAGAATGGCGCCTGGGTGCGCCTGTGGCACAGTGTATGTGTTATACCCCAATTTTGTCCGAGTTCTTTTTAATAGTTTTTTAATTTGGACTTTTTCAACCATTTTATTTTGGACTTTTTCTGAAAATTACAAAAAATAGTAGTTTTTTTTATGTATCTTCGGTGTTAGTTTTTAGCTATTATTCAAGGAAATTTCTCTCTCTTGGACCTCGTTTTTCTGATCCGAACGGTGGCGAAGACATATTTCCCACGAACCCACTGTTAAAAATGAAGACGATCCGACGGTTAACAAATCCAGAATCGCACTTTTACGATGAGAGGTTTGAGAAAAATGGACCAAAAAACTGCAGCTATTGCGAAGGCAATTTCTCTCTCATCAGATCTCGTTTCAACGATCCGAACGGTGAAAGAGTAGATATATGTCTCACGAACCTCTCACAAAAAAGAAAGACGATCCAACAGCTTAACGAATCCGAATCGCACTTTTACGGTGAGGGGTTTGAGAAAAACGGACCAAAAACTGCAGCTATTGCGAAGGCAATTTCTCTCTCCTCAGACATCGTTTCGACGGGAATTGTGTTTTAAAGGGGAATTGCTTTCTCTACCTTGTTTTAGTCCCACATTGCTCACAAGAAACAAGAGCTCCCTAGCAATTGGATATAAAAGGGGTTGAGAGGTGAAGAATAGAGCAGGAGATCATTGGCGAGTTAAGTGATATTTTGGGTCAAAGCGAGAGCGGCCCATTTCACTAAAAGTCTGTCTTTGATCATTTTGACGCTTTGAGTCGGCTTTCCGATTCTCAAAGCGGTTCTGGCGGTCTTGGGGTCAAAATGGACTAGATTGGAGTCCAGTTCGCGATTGACACAGTCCGATCGCTTTGCTCGGTTGATTAAGACTCGTCGAGTCCAGGTTAGTTTTGTATTTATTTTGTTTATTTTTATGTACATATTTATTTATCATTTATTTATAATATAATCTATTTATTTATTTATTGTTTATGTATATATCTATTCATATTTATTTATGTATATAGTTATTTATTTATTTATTTTTTTAGCCTAGTCTTTATTTAATTATCAGTTTTTGTCTTTTATTTTATTTTTATGCACAAATTAGTTTATTTCTTCAAAAATCAAATAAAAGACTAAGTCGGTTGTACAACCGGATTAGTCATCATCCTAGGACCAATGAGTCAGATGGGCCAAGAATCCTAAAAATTTATAAAAATATAAATAAGTCATTTCTCCCGAAAATAAAAGACTAAGTCGGTTGTACAACCGGGTTAGTCATCATCCTAGGACCAATGAGCTGTACAGTTTAGTAATCCTAAAAACTTATAAAAACACAAATAACTTATTTTTTCTAAAATAAAAGACTAAGTCGGTTGTACAACTGGGTTAGTCATCATCTTAGGACAAATGAGTTGTACAGTTCAATAATCCTAAAAACTTATAAAAATATAAATAAATTATTTTTCCTAAAAAATAGGGGATTAAGTCGGTTGTACAACCGGGTTAGTCAGCGTTCTAGAACTAATGAGCTGTACAGTTCATGAGTTCTAGAATAAAAACCAACTCACCTCACATCAAACAAACTTCTAAAAAAAAACCTCAAAAAAATACTTTCAAAAAGTAGGGGACTAAGTCGGTTGTACAATCGGGTTAGTCAGCATCCTATGAATCAGTGAGCTGTACAGTTCAAGGAGTCCTAAGACCCCTACACTAAAAAACACCAATCAACAAACCTTTTTCAGGAAGAACTACGTAGCTTTGATTCCTCCATTGCATCTGGAGGTACGTAGGAGCAAGAGTCCACTCTTGTCAAGCACTAAAAACTAAAAATTTAAATAAGTCTTTTCCTCTATAAATAAAAGGGTAATTATTAATAAATCCTAATTAATTAGACCAAGGATGTCGTGGGGTGCTAATACCTTCCCCACACATAACGACTCCCGAACCCTAAACCTGCCTTGTCCTAAACATAAAGGGATTTTCCGAATTTGCCCTTAAACTAAAATTTGGTGGCGGCTTCCTTTCGAACTTCGAAGAATCCTTTCCCAATTTTTTTGGTCGCTACAGCTGGCGACTTCACTTTGAGAATTAACTTTTTACTTTAGAGAGTCAAAACCTAGTCTAATTAGTTGTAGGATTAATTTAATGTAATTTAATTTTTACCCTTCTCTTATTTATTTTTGCATATTATATTTTTATGTGATATGACATGTGAACCTTAGGATAGAAGACGATATTTTGTATGAATGTTTGTTTTGTTTGGAGTTTTGGGTTATTTTGAATTGCTCCTACACACACTTCACTTCTACATTTCACACACGTGAGAAAAGTTCTCTACCCGGACTCGAGCGTAAACCTAAGTTAGAACGAGATTGTGTAGTGATGGCCTGCGGGACGTACGTCTCGTTGGGTGGTCATGAAAATCTCACCTAGAGTTTGATTCCTTTTAAGGATGCTATCCCTTCTAATAGCTTGCCTATTGTTGGGATCAGTGTTCTTGACTGGGGTCCTTGGCTCTAGGAACCTTGTGTAGGATTCTTTAGAACTACCCTTGTGAGGCTCACTATAAAAGAAATCTTAGACCCACTCCGTAATATACCTTTCTAGGGTCACAAAGGAGCTTTGTACTATTGCATTCAAACAAATGTTAATGCATACCGTCTTTTATTCAAAAATTGTTATTTCCACAAGTTTTAGAAAATATATTACATACATTTTTTTCTTTTTCTTTGCATTACAAAAATAATAAAATAAACATCTTATGTTGCATGCATTTTTATGACCGCCGGAGAATTAAAAAACTTTATTTTGGAGAGAAGTCATGCATGCTAAAGTCAAAATCAAACTTTGTACTTTACTCTCCAAATAAAAAGCTTATAATTCCCCGACGCGATAGATAAACCACACTTTCATATTCATTTACTCTCATTCTCATTTCATGCACATTTCATTCATTCGCATTCTCATTTCATTCACATACTTACATCATGCATCAAAAAGTGAGCATAATTCTTATTCTAAAAAAAAAAAAAATTTGATGAGAGATGAGGCGTTTGTGAGAAATAAATCATTCTTTTTTGAAAAAGTTTAGCCATACTTAGTTGCAAGCTCAAGGTGTTTCAAGGCACTCAATTTTTCAAATTAACAGCTCGTTCACATTTTTTTCAACAAAGCGTTGCATCTCATCCACCCCATGATGAATGACCAAAATGGTCCACCAAAATTTCATTCATGTTAAAACTGTTGTTAACTCTTTACGAAGCATTCCTGTAGTAATTTGTATATGACTTGTGACTTCATTCTTGTTTGAGTCAGTTGATATCCCTACCTTGTCATCACCCCCCGTCCAAGTCTAATCCCACCCCGACCACCCTAAAGTACATACTCCCCTACCTAGTTGACTTTTTGGTTTGTTCTCACTAATGAAATAACGGTTTAAGCCCTCCATACTGGGGCAAATTTGTGATCTCTAAAATACCTTGTCAACGTTGTATTCCCTTGGTGCAAGTCCTTTACAAAAAAAATAAATTCAAAAAGGCCCGTTAGGTTGAAAACTCGTAAGAGCGGCTTAAGCAAAAATTAGGGCATAAAAAAAATAAAGAAAAAAGAGCAAATATATAAAAGTAAATAAATTATTGTCCTTAAGTTAATTTTTGAGAAAACTAGCAATCATGTTTTGAAATGAAGTTTGACCATCTTCCCCTATCCTCAAAAAATCCTTTGCCACCCACCTTAAGCCAAAAATCCCAAACCCTAGACAAGGATCGATTCCGCATCAAAAATGGTGCATTTGTTTTATCAGCTCACTCACCCAAAAAAGAAACAAAAATCACAAAAGAGTGAAGTCAAAAAGAGGATTAAAAAATCCCAAAAAAAAAAATAGTACAAATCGTGAGCTGATACTTCATTACCGTCAAAGCATAAGAGATACTTGTCTAAAATAAACCTCAAACACTACTTTTGGCCTCAAAATCCTATCTTCTATAAATCCTTAGCCACGTTAAAATCCTAAATAAGTCCATCCAACCATGAGACACATCAATTACTCAATAAAATCTCAAACGCTCATTTGAACCTAAAAATCTTTTCCTTCATAAATCATCACCCATTAGCCAAGTTACATCACCAAATCATTTGTCCCATCAATCATCAAACACCTCTTTGAGCCCAATTATCCCTTCCTTCATAAATCATTAACCACCGGCCACATTACAACCCTCTAGAGTTCATTCCGATCATTGACTGATTGCTTTTGTTTTCTCAAAGTTTTAATTTTAGGACAAGTAAGTTTATTTATTTATAATATGTTTGCTCAAAAAAATATATCTCAAAAAAAAAAACTCAAAAGAAAAGAAAAATCAAAAGGCTTGCACCACAAGATTCATTCAAGTTACAATTATACTAAGACAAGGTATAGTGATCACCAAGTGTAGTTTTCATCATAGCAAACTCAAGACTATTGTAGTCTGAGAGTCATTCTAAAGATAACCAAAAGTTTATACTAGGATCGTCACCTAGATCCTAAAGTGGGGCATCCCTTTCACCATCTATTCCATTTGAACTTGGGGAAATTTGTACAGTGTCCATCCCATACCACACCTAGCCTATAGCCATACCAGACAAACTCCAAAAACCCGTAACCCTAACTCTGTCACCTTTCCCAATCTCACTAAAGCCGACCATTCGAAATACCATTCCAAGTGGGGCAATTGTAACACCCCCTTCTATATACTACTAATTCAATTAAATAAAAATCAGAGTTTTTCAGAACTTTTCCACGCACCTTAAAGTGAATGCTACATTTAGTAAAAACAACATTAAAACACATTTAAATTCAAACGTCTCAAGTGCGAGTCCTACTCATCATAGTCACGTGGGTTAAAAACCCTCAAAACCTGTTTAGTGTTTACAATCATCCAGAAAAGCAGTTCACAGCAGCGGAAAATAGACTGAGTTCAACATACTCAATACATAGTTTTGAATCAGTTTAATGCCTATTATAAAATAATGATACTAAGACCCCATTCCCGGTGTTACTAAATCAGAGCCGACACAAACAATCCCAAGAAGGCCTAGACATCTTCACTCAGATTCACCTGCATGTCGCCACGAGAGCAGGCAACATAAAAATACTAGGATGAGTCTCTTTACATAAATAATAATAAGTAAGATAGGCATTATATTTAGGAAAACTACTAGTAACACCATTCAACAACAATTAAGGCATTTATCCTTCGATCACAACACTAAGAATCAACAATAATAAATTAATTAAGAACTCATGAGGGTATGCATGTATGCATTTATGCATGTGGATCCATCACCAACATTTACAGACCGGAGTCTCAACATTATTTACAGACCGAGGTCTCAACATTATTTACAGACCGAAGTCTCAACAACAATGCACATGCCTTATGTGATGTCATAGCAATGCAACCTACCATACCAACCAACAATTTTAACAACAACTAATGGACTCACCATCATTATTAATCAACTCATTCATCAACAACATAAGCCTCAAGGGCACCACAACATTTAGGCCTAAGCCCCTTTAACATTTTATACTTCAACCTTTCCAACTACTAGGGACTATATTGACATATTAGGATTAATTAGACACTAAGGGATTATTTTGTCACGCCAAGGATTAATTTAATTCTTAGGGACTATTTGTCACACCAAGGATTAAATTAATTCTTAGGGACTAAACCATCACCTAAACACCGTTGGGCACCAAGGCGCCAAGGGGCAGCCAACATGGCGCCCCACGCCTTGACACCAACAGCCCCTCACTCACACATACGGTGACACACACACACACACACACACTAGTACAGGGCGCCAAGTTCCTAGTAAACTGGCGCCCCCACACTGCACATGACACGCACGCGCCCGGCCCCCGGGCGCGCAAGATACACTAGACACGGGCGCCGATTCCTAGGGAATGGCGCCCCCCTGCCAAACCCACCCAAACCGAAAGCAAGGGCACAAAACAGCGATTATCTTTGGCGCCACTTTGCCAAGCAAATGGCGCCCCTGCCCAGCACAACACAACTCCAGCACATAGACACCCCACCAGGCGCCAGATTCTCAATGAATTGGCGCCCTGCACTCTGTTCCAGCCACAACCAGCAGCTTGGCGCCAGATTGCCCAGCAAATGGCGCCCTCTCCTCACTTGCACGCACGCACGCCCAATAATCCAGCAACCAGGCGCCATTTGCCTAGGCATTTGGCGCCCCCCCTTCCAACACCCTCACCCAAAATACTTCAAACCTAAATTCCTATCCAACAATTCATTTCTCACATAACAACACACACATAGTCATTAAATTATTACCCTTAATTCATCATATTCACGTGCTCATTCTCATATAACCATTTCATCAAACATATATCATGCATATATCACAACTCATACTTTTACAACAACAAGCAACATGTTATGACCAAAACAGACATTCCAAACATCAACCAACATGTAATCAACACAAAATCACACAACAAGTCATTCTTAGAGCTATTCCACCTATACAACATATCACACTAGTTATTATAGACATAAAGGATAATCCCCTAACCTTGGGTGAGCTAGAATCTCCAAGCAAACACCAAGAATCACCAAAACAAGACCCCCACCTCGATTTCCAGCCCCAAACCGAATTGTTATCTTGCTTGGGTGGCAAATGGAAATTCAAAATAATGAGAATGAGTCTATGGAACTCATAGAAATGAAACAAGGAAGGGAAATGAGGGTGATTAGAACTAAGGTCTTCACTTACCAACACCAAACTTGAGAAAAGTTTCCTCCTTTCTCCTACTTCAAGCTGAACACGTGAATACTCCTTCTTTGAGTGACCATGGAAAATTAAAAAGGCAAGGAATGAGCTTAAGGAACTTAAGAATGGAATGGGGAAAAGAAATGAGGATGATTGAGACCAAAATCTCACTTACCCACCAAGAACTCAAGCAAGCTACCTCCTTTCTTCTCCCTCCCTTCACCGTCGGCTACTCTCTCCTTTCTCTCTATTCTTCTATTTTTTTCTTTCTTTCAAAATGAGGTATGGTTACCCTAGTTAGGACCCCTAACCTTTATGACTATTATTGGGCCCAATAATGGCCCTTGGGCCTTATTCCACTCCTACACTTAATTTATTCCACCTCTTGAAATAAAAATAATTCCAACTTAGTATCCTATTTAAAATTAGATTAGACCCCTTTTCGATAAAATAAACTTTTAACTATTTAATTATCTTAATTAAATGTTGTAAACCTTAAATAATTTAATTAATTAAATAATCAAATTATTGTGGGTGTTACAACTCTCCCCCACTTAAAGAATTTCGTCCTCGAAATTACCTGAATCGAACAACTCCGGATAGGCCTCCTTCATCTTACTCTCCAACTCCCAAGTTATGCTTTCACCCACTGCTCCTAACCACACTACCTTCACCAAATTGATCTCCTTGCCTCTCAAGACCTTCACCTCACGGTCCTCAATCCTAACCGGCATAGTCTCCACTGTAAGGTTCTCCCTCACCTCCACATCATCCATCTGTACTACATGAGACGGGTCTGGCACATACTTCCATGAATCGAGACACATGGAATACATCATGCAGATTAGCAAGATTAGGTGGCAAGGCCACCCGATAAGCAACTTTCCCAACTCTCTCTGAAATCTGATATGGTCCAATAAAACGCGGAGTTAACTACTTAGACTTCAACGCACGACCCACACCTGTTGTCGGAGTAACTCTCAAAAATACATGATCACCAGCCTGAAATTCTAGATCATTCCTTCTCTTATCATGGTAACTCTTCCGCCTACACTCGCGAGGCCTTCATCTTCTCTCTAATCATCTTCACTTTCTCTGTGGTCTCACGCACCAACTCAGGACCTAGTACCACACTTTCTCCAGTTTCGTAGCAACACAATGGAGTCCTACATCTCCTCCCGTACAATGCCTCAAAAGGCGCCATCCGATACTCGAATGAAAACTGCTATTGTGTAAGTGAATTCAATCAATGGCAAATGAGAATCCCATGAACCTCCACGCTTCAAGAACACATGCTCTCAACAAATCCTCCAGGTGATTGAATTGTCCTCTCCGTTTGCCCATCATGCAGGGATGATATGTCAACTCAATCTCAATTTGGAACCCAAAGCCTCTTGCAAACTTCTCCAAAACTCGGAAGTGAACCTAGGATCCCTATCGGACACAATACTCGAGGCACACCCATGCAACTTCACAATCGTCTTGACATAGATATCTCGCTAACCTCGAATCGGATAAGTAATATTAATCGGTAAAAAGTGTGCGATTTAGTCAATCTATCAACAACCACCCATATGGTATCAAACCCTCTCGCTGTAGTCGGCAAACCAGTCACAAAATCCATGGAGATACTATCCCACTTCCATTCAGGAACATCCAATGGTTGCATCAACCCCGCTGGCTTCTGATGTTCTACCTTAGATTTCTGACACGTCAAGCAAGCATACACAAACCGAGCCACATCTCGCTTTCATGCCGTGCCACGAATGCAGTCTCTTCAAATCTTGATACATTTTAGTGGCCCCCAGGTGGATACTCAACTTACTCCGATGACCCTCTTCTAGAATTGCCTTCTTAATCTCATCATCATTAGGGATACAAATCCTCCCACGGTACCTTAACACATCCTGCTCATCTATCACATAATCTTCACTCTGAGAGTGGTCAATCCCAACTGCAATTTCAACCAGTTTAATGTCCTTCTTTTGAGCTTCCCGAATAACCATTCAAAAATTCATTGTGAATCTTCAACACACCCAATCGACACTCTTAGGTGTTACCTCACATACTAAGCTCAAATCCCGAAACTGCTCAATCAATTCAAGTTCTTTCACCATCATTGCAGACACATGCAAGGACTTCCTACTCAAAGCATCAGCTACCACATTGACCTTCCCCGGATGATAGTTCAAACTAAAATCATAATCTTTCAACAATTCCAACCATCTCCTTTGCCTCATATTCAATTCTTTCTGGTCAAACAAGTACTGCAACCCCTTATGATCACTGAATACTTCAAACTTAGAACCATACAGATAGTGCCTCCAAATCTTCAAGGCAAAAACAATTGCTGCAAGCTCCAAATCGTGTGTAGGGTAATTCTTTTCATGAATTCTCAACTGTCTTGAGGCATAGGCCACAACTTTACCATTCTGCATTAAAACACCTCCTAGCCCCATTTTAGATGCATCACAATATACTACAAAAGGCTCTCCAGACTTAGGCAACGTCAAAACAGGTGAAGTTGTCAACCTCCTCTTCAATTCTTGAAAACTTTCCTCACATTTGGAATCCCACACAAAAGCCTTTCCTTTACAAGTTAACTGAGTTAGCGGAAGTGCCAACTTAGAAAACCCCTCAATGAACCTTCTATAATAACCGGCTAGACCAAGAAAACTCCTAATCTCCGTAACTGACTTAGGAGCCTCCCACTGCATCACCGCATCAACTTTAGATGGATCTACTGCAATCCCATCACCGGAAATAATATGACCTAGAAAGCTCACTTCCTTCAACCAAAAGTCACACTTTGACAGTTTAGCATACAACCTTTTCTCTTTCAACACTTCTAGCACTAACTTTAAATGCTCTGCATGCTCCTCTTCTGACTTGGAGTACACCAAAATATCATCTATGAAAACTACCACAAACCGATCCAAGTAGTTATGGAAAATACGGTTCATGTACTCCATAAATACCCCTGGTGCATTAGTGACACCAAACGGCATTACAGAATACTCATAATGCCCATATCTCGTCCGGAATGCTGTCTTCTGAATATCCTCATCTTTCACTTTAATCTGGTGATAGCCCGCACACAGACACTGCTGTGTGAGTGATTAACTTCTATGAACTGATTTACTGCTTATTATAACCTTTATTATGTAGTTTGAGACTCACCCCTTTCTGTTGTTATTTACCACAGGTAACCATGAGTGAAGGCTTATTTCCTTTATTCCCGGAGTCGGTATGCTCTGATACGTAGCACCTAAAGGATGGGCTTAGAATTATAGCTGTTTAGTCCTTTTGGCTGATGAACTCTATATTTGATGTTTTATGTTATGGATGAGACCGCTATTTATCTCTTTGAGACTGTATTTATTTCCGCTGCATGATGTATGATTTTTCTAGTGCGTGGACTAAAATAATATATTTTTGAGGATCCTATTTCCACTTGTTTTGGTGTTACGTATTCTTTTGCTTAAAGAGATGTTTTGTTTTATTCTGTTGTTGATTTTAATGAAGTAAGTGTAGCATCCTGTTTGGATGGATTAAAGAAAAAAAATTTATAACTCTGATTTTTATTATAAATTGCTGGGTAGAAATGGGGTGTTACATCGTCACTTAATCATACGTCGTCAACATCATCATCTAATCACACATCATCAACATTGTCCTTTAATCATACACCATCAACATCATCATTTAATCATACATCATCAACTTCGTCATAGGAAATTTGCCACAAGGACTAAAACAACACCAAAGGACTAAAACAGCTCCATCAGGACTAAAACAGTACCTAAGGACTAAAACAACACCAAAACTAGGCAACAGTATAAAGTGGCTCCCATTAGCCTAACATTTATAAACACATGCTTGTCATACCCCAATTTTGTCCGGCTTAGGTCAAAACCCTAATTTTCCCCAAAAATAAATAAATAGAAGAGAAAAGAGCATCATGCATTGCATTTAGGGTTCTAAAAGTCATTTCAAAGCTTCTAAAATCATTTTTGGAGTTGGAATGCACTTTTTGGACAAACTAGGGGTTTTCAGTGCAAAAGGGTATTTTAGTCATTTCGCAAATAAGGGACAATTCCTCAGGACAAGCCATTCAACATGCATTTCAAGGTATTAGAGGTCATTCCTAGGGTGAAAAGTCATTTTTGAAGTGAAAATGTGCTTTGGGCAAAGAACTAGGATTTTTAGGGTGAAAGGGCATTTTGGTCATTTCACAATAAAAACGGTTTTTCGTCCCAAATCACTGAGCAATTATCAATGAATTATTTGAGGAAGATTTGTGCTTAATTGTTTTTTTTTTTGCACATAAATATTAAACCTTTTGGCATAAAAATCAAATTTTTGAATAAAAGGGTAAAATGGTCATTTCCTTTGAGGTGGGGTCAACAAATCAATTTTGGGAATGGTGACATCATGGAATTTAGAGCCCAATGATTGATTCCTAGGATAGGCCCAAAATAGAAAAAATCTTCATGGAATAATCAAAAGAAATAAAAAAAAGAATAATCAAGAAAAGAAAAGGATAATTACAAAGGTAATGGGGAACAAAAAGTACAATGACAACTTGCATTTTTTCCCTCCCTCTCCCATAGTGTGGCCGAACAGCACTCCCTCCTTTCACCCTCATTTTTGTGTTTCTTCAACACCCTCAATCCATGTGATGATGGATCTCCACCCTCCATTCAAATTTAAAGTCTAATCCTAGTGCACCTCTCATGATCAATGACTAATATACCCCCTAACTTGGTGACCAAGTTCAAATTAATTTTATTTATTAATATTCAGCTGAATATTAATTGATTTAATTGGTTTGATTAATATTTTACCCTTAAGCTCACTCCCACCCTATAAATACCTCACATATTCACTCTTTCCCAACTTTTGCTCATTCATTCTTTCACTTAGAATTGAAACACAACTCTCTCCTCCCTTTTCCTCCTCCTTGGCCGAAGCTTCATCCCACACTCTCTTCCTCCATTCTTTTGTTTCCTTCACCCAAACACCACCAAATCACTTCAAATCCACTCCTCCTCCATAGATCTTCCTCTTTTCACCATTTATTTCACATTTTCATCATCAAGTGCTTGGAATTTGAAGTTGGGCGTGGGTATTTCTTGGGTATTTCTTGAAGATTCTAGTTGATTTGGTTACTTATTCTTCATTTCCTACTCCTACTAGCTTGGATCCAAGGTAAATCTCTAAAACCCTTGCATCATTTACAATATTTTGCATCAAAACTCATATTCTCTTCATCATTTTTGCATACTCATCATTTTCATCTTTAAAATGTAGTTTGTTTTTGTTGTTGGGGTGAGAGTTGGCATCTCACCCTTGAATAATTTAGTTTGTTGTTATTTTGTGTTGATCTTTGCATTTTAATGGAATAAACATGTGATTTTGTCTCCTAGGTGGTTCGCATTTTCTTGGGGTTCTAATTTATCTTGTTGTTCTTTTGTTACTTGATAATGTTTAATCTTGTTATTAGTGTTTAAATCCTCGTGTTAAATGTGACTTTTAGTCCATATTACTTGCAAACATTTGTGGTGTTGATGATTTAGCAAGATGACTCCTACTTGTGCTTTATGCATCTTATGTTAAAGTAGTGAGGTTTGCTAGATAGGATTCAACCTTGTCTTAGTTTATTACTCTTGTGTTATTTGTTTATTGTTAATTGTTGATGATTTTGCAACCTGATTCTCACTTGTGCTTAGAGCACCATGGTTTAAGTGAGAGGATTGCAAGATATGATTCAACCTTGTTTATGAGTTTTTCTTGTTTAATCTTTTTAGTTGTTAATTGTTGATGATTTTGCAACTTGATTCTCACTTGTGCTTAGAGCAAAGATATGATTTAAGTGAGAGGATTGCAAGATATGATTCAACCTTGTTTATGAGCTTTTCTTGTTTAATCTTTTTAGTTGTTGTTTGTTGATGATCTAGTCACTTGATTCTCACTTGTGCCTAATGAACTATGATTTAAGTGAGAGGATTTCTAGGTGTGATTCAACCAAGTTTATGTGTTCCTCTTGCTTAATCCTTCTTAGTTGTTGTTCATTTAATCTTGCTCTAATTTGCTTGTTATGGAGTGTTGATGATAGGCAAGTTGATTCTCACTTGTGCCTATGGCACCTTAATTCAAGTGAGAGGATTGATCTATGTGATTCAACTTGTGTTTATGTGTTAATCTAGTCTTATTCCCTTGCTTATTATTAATTGTTGATGATAGGCAAGTTGATTCTCACTTGTGCCCATGGCACTTTAATCCAAGTGAGAGGATTGTTCTATATGATTCAACTTTGTTTAATGTTCATTATTGTTCATGGTTGAGGATAGATCAAGTGATTCTGACTTATGCCTAGTGCATTGTGTCCAAAGTGGTGAAGATAGTTTTAGATGATTCAACCCCTTTCATTTGTATTCTTGAATAATTACAAATGAGGTTTTGGGCTTAAAGTTTAGGGTTTGAGCAAAGGATAGACTTATCCAAGTCTTGATGCAATTCTCTTTGTTCACATGGATGGTTGCAAAGGATAGGTCCAATTCGACCTTGATGCCTTAGCTTGTTTAATCAAATAATCATTGTTCTATGTTCATTAGTTTAATTAAGATCACTCCATGCCTATGGTCAATTGTTTACTTGTTATTGATGCCAATTAGATGTCTTAACTTGATTGTGCGCCACCATTTCCACTTGCATGATTTCCTAATGAAGACGTAAGCCTACATGTATGTTGTAGCATAGGGTCATTAGGGTTTGTGCACCCTCTCTCACACACACAATTACTTTTGAGAACTCTACTTTGCATCTTTGACAATTAAACTCTTGATTCATATTGACATGTTTAGTCTTAACTAATAATTGACATGTTCATGGTAAATTGAATTGGCAAATGTGTTTGAATGGTTGTGGACTTGGAATTGATTGAAACGTCCTACTCTTTTCCTAAAATCTCACCAAATTAACTTCTTTTCCTTTCACAAGTAAATAAAAACTCATTAGATCCGGTTGACTAGCGTCCTAAGATCGGAGTTGTACAACTCAAACATCTTGGGATACTTATGAGAAATAAAACAAGCAACTAACAACTTAAACCCTATTTCAAAAATGAGTAAGGAATCAAGTCGGATGTACATCTGGGTTGGTTAGCGTCTTAGGGTTAGCGAGCTGTACAGTTCGTGCGAGCCTGAGATACTTGCTCAAATAAAAGCAACCAACCTCACAACAAATTTTTCAAGTAATTCAAATCACTTTTCAATAAGTAGGGGCACGTCGCTTTGACAAGGGGGGGATGTCTATGTTTTAGGGTTAGTGGACTGCATGCGATTCGGACGAGAACCCCTACAATAAAAAAACACCAAGACACCAAAACTTCTCGACTCGGAGAACTACGTCGACTTTGAATTCTCCAACGCACCGGAGATACGTAGGAGCGGGGCCACGTCCCATCAATCGCGCTTTTCAAAAATTCTAAAAAGAATCTTTCTTTTCTCCGCTTACAAAACATTTTTCTCAAATAAAAAGAATACGAAAAGAAGTAGAACAATTGTTTCAAATCAAACCTTGTCGAAACCACACATCAAATTAATGGTTCCCTTTCGGTAGAAAGAAGTTCATGCACTTTCCCCTTCTATCATGATCCCCTCTTCTTAGCTCCTCTTCTTAAGGTAAGTAGAGTTTTAGATGATTGTTAGTACCTTAGGTTGATTTCTTGCTTAGACTTAAATGATATATGCAAAACCCTAGGGTAGATGATTTTCTTTGGCTGGACTGCTTCTGGATTTTCTTTGCAGGTGGGGGGTATGTTTGGCATTGTGCTCCTACACAACACGTTGCATTCCCTTTATTTTTTTTGTTTCTTGGTGAGACAGCCCTATACTCGGGCAAGAGTATATCTTAGGCTAGAACGAAGTCATTAGTGGTTGCTCACTGGACGTACGTCTTGTTGGGTGATTGCGAAGACTTCACCTAGAGTTTGGCTTTGTTTGATGACATCATCACTTGGACGTACGGCCCTGTGATCGGTGCTCTCAGACGAAGTCGTTGGCTCTAGGAACCTTATCTAGGGCCCCTTTTAGTGCTTTCCTTGAAGTGTGCACCCTTAGAAAAGCCTTAGATCCTGTCTCTAAGAAACCTCAGAGGACACAAAGGAGCCGCATACCCCAAGCATCCAAACTTTTTTGAAAAAATTATATATTTTCAGTATGAAGTTCCAAATTTTTGAAAATCCTATGTTGTAAATAATTTTCTTTCAATCATCCTCATCATGCATTCTCACCGGTGTCGTGGAATTGTAGGTATCGATGAAAAATGGATCGAATTTGAAAAGAACCCTCAAGTGGAATTTCAAGCAAATGGATGTCCAAAGCTTTCGATCCTCGTTGCTTGTCAAAATAAAACGCGCAATTTCCCTGGCACTACGTGAGAGAAACGCATCCGCATTTCATACGCATACGTATATATTTATGCATCCATTCATTTCATGCATTCAGGTGCTCATAAAAACATTCCCTGGCACTACGTGAAAGAAAAGGGCAAGCTGGTTCATCCACATCGCTACTTCACCCGTTTGCAAGCGAAACTGATGGCGTCCAACGAAGACTGTCTGGGTCAAGATGAAATGGTGGTAGAGATCCTTAATCTTGAGCAGCTGGCTCAGGAGAACCAAGCTCTGAAAACTAAGGTGGAGGCCATGGAAGCTCAGATGGCCGAGGTAATGAATATGCTGCAAAATCTGAGAAGTGGGGCCGCTGCTGGGGCCGCCGCGGTCGTGAATCCAGAATGGGTCATTACCTTTGTTTCTCCTCCTGTATCAGCTGAAATCATAACTGTTCATCCCCCTCCCAGGCCAGAAGTTAGTCATTTTCCGGGGATAAGCGATCAGAGACAGCCAAATGCACAAATATATCCTTGGGGGATGCCCATGAATTATACACCATCCACCACTGAAACCATTCCTGTGGTGACAAGTCAGCCTGCTGTGGTTACTTCTAGTGGAGCTGCGGGTGTGCCACACATTCACATCCCTAGTCCCAGTATTATACCTCCAAGAAGTTCTCTTGTTCCTGCTCCGGGGATTACTGTGAATCCTCCAAATGCTGCTTATCAAATGGGAAACCCTGCTCAGTATGGGGGTTACTATTTCAGTCTAGGGAGCTATCCTCAGGGCCAGATGGTTGAAAGTTCACAGCCAAGAGACAAATATCACTTGCTAGAAGAACGATTGAGAGCAATGGAAGGGTCAGGTACAAGGGCTAAGGATGCAAGGGACATGTGTCTTGTCCCAGATGTTGTTATACCTCCCAAATTCAAGGCGCCAGATTTTGATAATTACCGCGGCACTGGGTGTCCCTCCAGCCATCTAATGATGTATGTTAGGAAGATGGCAGCTTATGCCCATGATGATAAAGTGTTGATCCATTTCTTCCAAAATACCTGATCAGAGCTAGGCGTCTAGAAGTCGGTATATGCAAACAGCAATCCACCGACGTCCATAGTTGGAAGGATCTCTCCGAAGCATTTCTTAAACAGTATCAATACAATATGGATCTTGCTCTCGATGTGATTTCAACTACAACACATGAGCAAAGGTGACAGAGAATCATTTAAAGAATATGCCCGTAAGGGAGAAGTGTAGCGGCCAGTAAAGCCACCATTGACGAGAAAAGGAAATGGTGTATATGTTCATGGAGACTCTCCCAGGAATATACTATGATCAGTTTGTGGGTAGTGTCTCCTCTAGTTTCTCTGATATGGTGGTCATTGGGGAGCGTTTGGAACACGTGATTGCGTAGTGGAAAAATTGCCAAGGTTTTGGCAATTCAGGTGCAAGCGTAAGAAACCTTTTCTAATTTCCCTAAGAAGAAGGAAGGGGAAACAAATGTCATTCTCTGCAGGGGAGGATAGGTCCTTCACTCTCCACCACGTAAAGTTCCGTTCTCTTTTCCGCTCGGCCACTTGCAGCAGATAATCCGTGTCACGGACTCAGAATTACCAAGAAAGGAGACGTACCAGTTTTGATCCAATTCCCATCACTTATACTGAGCTGTTTAATCACCTCATTGCCAAGAATCTAATCAACACTCGCCCTATGAAGCCGGCCCAACCCCCCTTCCCTAGGGGATATAATGCTGATGCAACATGTAGTTTCCACAATGGATGGGTTGGTCATACGATTTGAAGATTGCAAGGCGTTCAAGTATGTAGTCCAGGACCTAATTGATGCCAATTGGCTATCTTTTAAGCAGAACAATCCGAGCACGACAACTAACCCCTTGTCAGGTCATGGGGCACCGTCTGCCAATGCTATAGAGGATTCTGGGGGCCAGATCATGATAAAAAATTTTGAGAGTATCAAGACTCCTCTGGAAGACATATATGCTGAGCTATGCACCAGGAGTAATTCGTAAAAGCAAAGGTGTGTGTCTTGACTCGTGTGTGTGCAGTGCTTGTGAGGTTTTTAAGTCCTGCTTTTACAAGATCGATGGATATTATGTGGTTCGGTTGGAGGTAGTTGAGAAAGAAGAAAGTGTGCTCATGCTACAGTTCAATGATGGCAAAGGGGCCAGAAAACCAATTGAGATACTATACAATCCGAAACCGGCTCAAGTCAAACCACAACCGGTAGTTATTTAAATTCCAGCTCCATTCCCTTATGAAAAAGACAGCGCCGTGTCGTGGATTTACAGCACCTTCCCTCCAGTAGGGGTTTCTCCAAGCACTTCTGTTACAAATATAACTGGGACAAGTGGCATGACGAGGAGCGGCCGGATGTATGCTCCTGATTTTATTCGAGGAGAATATTCCAAGGAAGCCGAAGATAGAGCCCGTAAGGGTAAAGAAAAGGATGCAGAGAATATTCAGAAGAAGAAAGGGGCAGAGCCAGAAAATGATGAGTTTCTCAAGATAGTGAGACAGAGTGATTATAAAGTGGTCGATCAGATGAACCAAACTCCCGCAAAGATCTCGATGCTGTCTTTGTTGATGAGTTCAGAAGCGCATAGAACCGCTCTCATGAAGGTGCTGAATGAAGCACATGTTGCTTAGAATATTTCTGTTGGCCAGTTTGATGAAGTAGTTGGGAATATTGTAGCTGCCAACCACCTGACCTTCACTGATGAGGAGCTTCCCCCAGAGGGAAGGAAGCACAATCAAGCTTTGCACATCTCTGTTAAATGCGGGGATTTCGTGTTGGCTCGGGTCTTGATTGACAACGGTTCATCTTTGAATGTGATGCCCAAGTCAACCGTAAGCAAGCTGGATGTTGATTGTTCCTTTATGAATTCGAGCTCAACTTTGGTGAGGGCATTCGATGGGTCAAAGAAGGAGGTAATAGGGGAGATGGAGTTCCCCATTCAAATAGGTCCAGAAACATTCTATGTTAATTTTCAAGTCATGGACATTTCTTCTTCATACAGCTGCTTACTCGGGAGGCCATGGATCCATATGGCTGGGGCAATCCCTTCTTCTTTACACCAACGGGTCAAATTCGTGGTTGACGACAAGGTTGTGGTGGTATTTGGTGAGAAAGAGACTCTGGTTAACAAGCCATCAGAGTTCAAGTATGTGGAAGCCGCCGAAGAATCTTTAGAAACAAATTTTCGGTCTTTGGAGATCGCCAATGCATGCGGATTTTGAGAGGACCAAGGAGGAGGAGATGGTTGCTAAAATCATGTCAGCCCAAGGATATAAGGTTGGTTCTGGCTTGGGAAAGTATGGTCAGGGAGTTCTGGCTCCCATCCAACTGAAGGAAAACAAGGACCGTTGCGGGCTGGGATACACTCCAAGTGAGGAAGAAAGAAGAAAAATGGCAGATAAAACGAAAGCGCGATGGTTGGCCAAGTCCGGAGGCCAAGGTCCATGGCCTCAGAGGATCCCAATTTGCGACATCAGTCAAAGTTTTGTGATTGCTGGTTTGTTGGATCCCAACCAAGTTGCTGTCATCAAGGATGGTTTTGAGTCTGAAGGGGGCGGTACCAGCTTAGTCCGTCGTTGCCTTGCTTAAGAAGAGCTCAAAAATTGGGAAGCTGTCGACTTGCCCATCACTTTTAGTTCAAAGTAATGGTTGTAATGCACACCTTTGGCTCTGCCCAATGCCTTAGGGTAGTTTGTTAGGGCATGCATGTTTTTATTTTTAATGACGCCATCATCAATAAAAACGCTTGTTTTGAATTTCATCAATAACATTTCTTTTCCTTCATTTGTCTCTTTGTTTTCTTTTCGCTTTATTGTGTTTGTTTCGCTTTTCATTCTACTGTCTGCTTCCACGAATGCAGATCAAGAGTAATTATCTCTGAAAATAACAGTGCCAACAATCCCTATTACGACTTTGATCATCCAATTAACCAAATTGAAGGGGATGTTGATGAAAACTGGGAAACTCCTCCGGAATTAATGAGATTAATAGAGCAGGAAGAAAGGATCATTCAACCTCATGGGGAGTCGATTGAGATCGTCAACCTGGGTACAGAAGAGGATAAAAGAGAAGTTAAGGTCGGTACCGCCATGGAAGATAGTGAACGCAAAAAGTTAATCCAGCTCTTGCAAGATTACGGCGACGTTTGCGTGGTCGTACAAAGATAGCGGGGGCTAGATACCGAGCATTGTTGAACACAAAGTTGCCGATCGAAGCGAGTGCCCACCAGTCAAGCCGAAATTTAGAAGAATGAAGCCAGAGATGTCACTGAAAATCCGAGATGAGGTAAAGAAGCAGTTTGGTGCCGGGTTTCTAGCAGTTGCAAAGTACCCACAGTGGGTAGCCAACATCGTCCCTGTTCCGAAGAAAGATGGCAAGGTCAGAATGTGTGTCGACTACAGAGACCTGAACAGAGCTAGTCCCAAAGATGACTTCCCCCTGCCTCACATTGACATTCTGGTAGACAGTACGGCCCAGCACTCATTGTTCTCCTTCATGGATGGGTATTCAGGGTACAATCAGATAAAAATGGCTCCGAAAGATATGGAGAAAACCACCTTCATAACTCTCTGGGGCACATTCTGCTACAAAGTGATTCCTTTTGGACTCAAGAATGCCGGAGCGACTTATCAGAGGGCAATGGTGACGCTATTCCATGACATGATGCACAAGGAAATCGAGGTGTATGTGGATGATATGATTGCAAAGTCCAAGACTGATGAGGGGCACATTGTTAATCTACGAAAACTCTTCGAGCGTCTACTTGGAAGTTCAAGCTCGGACTAAACCCAGCAAAATGCACCTTGGTGTAAGATCCTAAAGGCTACCGGGATTTATCGTCGACCAAAAAGGATAGAAGTTGATCTAGATAAAGTTAAAGCAATCCTTGAAATGCTAGTGCAAAAGACGAAAAAGAGGTTCATGGTTTCCTTTGGAGATTGAACTACATCTCGAGGTTCATATCCCAATTGACCGCCACTTGTGAACCTCTCTTTAAACTGTTGTGCAAGAATCGAAAGCAGAGTGGAATGATGATTGCCAAAGGGCCTTTGAAAGAATTAAAGATTATCTGCAGAATCCGCCAATTCTGATGCCGCCGGTGTCTGGTAGACCGCTTATCTTGTATCTAACTGTGTTGGACAGTTCAATGGGGTGTGTACTGGGACAACATGATGAATCGGGAAAGAAGGAGCATGCCATCTACTATCTGAGTAAAAAGTTCACCGACTGCGAGACGAGATATTCGATGCTTGAAAAGACTTGTTGTGCCTTAGCCTGGGATGCCCATCGTTGAAGGCAGTACATGTAACGCCCCAAAAATAATCGGTTAATTATTTAACTAATTAGAGGGAATTAGCTTGCGGAGAAATATTAGAAATAATAATGTGGTATCTAGTTAGATCTAGGGAGTGGTGGGGACCAATAATTAGGTGGTGAATGTATTTGAAGGGGAGTGTTTATATAATAAGGAGTGGTGGGTGTAATTTAATTGAAGGGGGTGATATTGGTAACTCCGGAGTGGTGAAGAATGGCCCAAGAAGCCCAAGCCCGATAGCTTAAGCTCCTTAGGCGCTAAGGGGTTAGGGTTTGCGCCCCATTGTGCAAGAAGAGAAAAGAAATCAGAATTTAGAGAGAGTGTGAAGTAGGGAGCGCTGCACTAAGAAGAGGAAAGGAAGGGGGATTTCGCAAGTTTCCTTCGGAGAGAGTGAGTGGTCTGCGATTTCAAGGAGGAGGAGACTTTTCGTTCGTTGTGTTGCTGAGTTTTGTACGTGACTCAAAATCGCCGTTAATTTGGAACATACAAATTCGAGGTAAGGGTGAGCGTTTGGTTTAACGTGATTGGGTATATGATGGGTTTTGGGGTTTTGATGTTGTTTTAATAACTTGTGAGGTTGTTTTGGTGAATTCGATGTGGTTCTTTGAATGTTGTTGATGTCTTGATGAAATTGATGATTAATTGATGAATTCGGTGATTTTTGATGAATGTTTGAAGGTTGCGTGATGAGTTTGGGTGATTCCTTTGGGGTATTTTGATGTGTCTATTGATGATCGTATGATGAATATCTTGATGAACAAAATCATGTTTTGAAATCAAATTGGTAGGAAAAATATCGAAAATTCCGAAGCCGTTTTGCGTTTTGCTGTTCGCACACCGGCGCCTCGCCGCGCTCGGTGGCGCCTCAAGCGGCAGTGATGCGCTGAGGGCTGATGTTTCTGTCCTCTGGCGCCTCATCGGCGCCTCACTCGCGCCCGAGCGCGAGTCACTGTTCTCACCGCTTTTGCCTTTGTTTTTCACTGTTGTTTGTACGTTTTTGAAAAATTCATATCTTTTGAACCGGGAACCCGATTGAGGTGTTCTAAGATGCGTTGGAAAGCTTATTCAGAGGCCTAACTGAATATTCTACTTTTAAGGGAAAAATAAACTGTTTTGTGGTAGTTGATATAAGAATGAAATGTTATACTATTAGTGTGCTAATTGACTATGGCTAAATTGTGGTTTACCACTAAGGTCGAATTTCTTTCAACGTGTATTTACAAGGGCATCACTCGAGAGTCTTGCAAAGGTGGCCAATGCCTGTTGCAAGTAGTATCTCGATTACCTGAGTAATCCCATAGTCAATCAGTCCACTATTTTATAACACACTAAACCAAAAGATAACTGAAAAATATATATATTCTAAATGATGTTGGTGTGTATGGTTTTGATGAGTTGCGGTGAATGTTCTCTATGAGTATAATTATGATAGTGCTGTAGTATGACTTGTGATGAATTGTGAAGAATATACTCTATGAGTATAGTTTTAATTATGATGTTGTGATATGATTGTGATGAATTATGAAGAATACACTCTCACGAGTGTTTTATGATGACATGCCTTGAGTGGTTATTTCTTTTATGATGATGATGGTGAGTACTCCAGTGAGTTTTTTTGGTGAAATGCACATGTGTATATAGAATCTCATGGCATGTGCATACTATGACTAATATTGATGATGTTATGCCTTGAGTGGTTTTTCTTCTATGATGAAGATATGCCTTGAGTGGTTTTTAAAGATGATATGGTACCATCATGCATTATGCCACAGTGAGGTTGCACTTTCATACATCATTATAAGCGTGAATTGTCTTTATTGCGATTGGAGCCGCGGTTGTTGTGTGACCGTGTGAATTGTCTTTGTTGTGATTGGAGCCATTGTTGTGTGACCGTGAATTGGTGATGTTGATGATGCTATGTGATTGCTGCTCTCATTTCTCTATTACGTGCTGATTATGTTTTATTGAAATTCTCACCCTTACGCTTGGAATGTTGCTCTATTGTGGCAACGCCGCAGTAACCGCGAGTGAAGGTCTAGCCGCCTTCTGTTAGTTGTCGGGAAGTCCGATTGTGTCGCTCTCGATACTGTGTAGCACCTAGGGGCGTGGTTGACATTCATTAGTTATTAGTTAAGCGTTTAATGACTATGTTGATACTATGAGATGTGTTTTGAGAGGCTTAGTGAGGTTATTATTTTATTCCGCCGTGATGATTGATTTATGACATGTACTTTTAAGACGTGGTTTCTTTGCACAAACTTTAATGAGTGCAATGGATGAGACGAGTTTTTATGGCGAGGTAGCATTCTTTTCTACCAATTAAATTAATATTTTTGAAAATGAAATTACTCGATAATGATGTGGCGAGGGGTAGAAAAGGGGTGTTACATTAGTGGTATCGAGCGATTCGATCACAATCCGGCCAAGTTGTCGATGATCGAGTCTAGTTATCTCTCGAGTCTTGGTACTCGTTCTAACCATTGTCCGTGTAGTAGTAAGTGATGTTTCGCAGTGTAGGACAAACCGAGTAATCTTCTTTGAATGGTAAGTAAATAAGTGGGGAGATACCCCATGGAGATAATGTGTCTTTGTATTGTGTTTCCAACGTGTGAACTCTGTGTCTTCTGTTTTTGAATTCCCTGATTGTTTGGAAAATGCTTGGTTGCGAAAGGTGCGTTAGTTACTTCTTTTGAAACCGAAGGAAAATATTTTTGCCGCTCTAGGCTCCAATGTTCTTATAAATAATTATTACATGATTTTAAGAGTTGAGGACACCTTTCATTTACGAAAATCATTTCCAAAAATTAAATTGTTGATTGTGTTGGAAAACAACGTTTCCTCATTTTTCGCACTCCTACTTATAAATATTTTTGAAGTAGAGATGTCGCATTTATTGATATGTAGATTGTGTGATTGTTATTTGACTTAAATTTGGTCCATGACCTTGTTGTTGTTGTTGTTGATGGGTCAATGTGACCAAAGCGTTTGTTGTTGTTGTTGATGGGTCAATGTGACCAAAGCGTTGTTGTTGTTGTTGATGGGTTAATGTGACCAAAGCGTTGTTGTTGTTGTGGTTGGGTCAATGTGACCAAAGTGCCGTGTGTTGTTGTTGTCGGGTTGTGAATAATGTATTTGGGAGTTAAATGACTGTACATTAAATGATGAAATTGCGGTGTTTAGTGTAGAGATGAACTATGAACATATGTTGCCTACAAGTTGTTTGATAGTATTACCTTGTGAGTTTTGAAGGTGAAATTACTATGCTTAAGTAGTATATGATGTTGAAAGTGGTATTTTGGTGGTTGGGTGAATTTGAGGTGTCGGGATGATTTGATTAGAGTGTAGTCAAAGTGTTGCATGTAAAGTGTTGATAAAATGCATAAGTGAAGTTTAGAGTGCATGTAGGTGTTTGACCAAATATCAAAATGTTGATCGGATGCCCAAGTGTTGTTTGATGACATGAATTGTTAAATTTGAGTGTTGTTTGAGATTATTGTTTCGTGTGAAACATGATGAATTTTACGTGTTTACGGTTTTGTGCATTTTGACACTGTTTGATTGATCCAAAAATTATGTGGCTGATTGTTTTGAAAAATGGATTTAACTCCTATTGCGTTTTGCGATCGGTTTCATAAATTTTCAATAAGAGAGGAGAAAGAAAATTCGGTTGCAAGTTGAGTAAGAAGTTACTGTCCAAGTTTGGTACCTAAGTGCAGTATTTTGAAAAATTGTACCAATTGGCTACTTATTTTGAAAAATAAAACTCATAGATAGAAACTACACTCGAGAGCTTTTCAACAAGTATTTGTTTGTCGAAATTCGATGTCGTTTACTATTTTAAATTAATTCGTCAAAATAGACGCATAGTTGCGAGAATTTTCGCAACCGAGTTTATGAAGATTTGCAAAAACGTTTTGAACTCGGATCTTCATATGTTGTGGATTTGTAATTTAAAAACGAAGTGATTTTTGAGGTTGCTTGTGAACCTTTAACAAACGATGTTATGGTTGGGTATTAATGTGAGTATTAAATTTATTTTCAACAAATGAGTACTCACCTTGTTGTCGTATGTTCTCCTATGTGTTTACTTATGTGGCTAAATTAAACTATAGTCTCGCATGAACTTGTTATGTGGTTGATTTAACATTATCCCTTTGACTAATAGAATTGGTGAAAGTGTAGCATGAAGTATAATATGAATTTTCTTGTAACATGTTCTTGATTTAGTGGTAATGTTGGATGCTAAATGCATTGTCGATTAATCTTTCTATTTGTGTTAAGATGCTTCATTGTCTTGACCATTAAGAGTGATCCTTTGTAGGGGGTACCCAGTGACCCGATTTGTGTTTATGTGTTGTGTGTTATGTGTTAGGTATTATGTGAGAGCCATTGTAGTAGCAAAGGAGTAAATGTAAATGATGAGTTCCTTATAGTAAATTGAGTAAATGCATGCTTTGATGATGACGTAATTGAATATGATTAAGATTGATTGATGATTTGTTTAAGTGTCTTTGGCTTGTTCCTTTCTAACTAACTAGTTGATGTGATGAAAAGTTGTGTCGTTAATTGTTCGGATAGGTATGGTTAAAAGAGTTTTAACGATGTCAAAAGAGTGGGAGTCGTGGCGGCGCCTTCTAGCACTCTAGACCGCGTTAAAAGCCTTTTTGCGTAGTATGTGTAAATTGGAAGGATTGTAGTTTTGTGACCTCAATTAATTGGTGGCATGAGTAGGAGGGACTGATCACCCCAATAACTCATCCCCAATGAAAGGGGCGACAATAACTCGTGATATTATAAATTTTGGATATATGTGTTAATTTTGATTTGGGTAATTAAGTGGTGTGCTCATACTTGACTTCATGTTAATTATTACATGTGTATCTATAAGTGTTCTCAATACGTGATGTTGTGAAAAATGCTTGATTTTGAAGTCACGTGTAGTACTACAAATTTGTTATTCATTTTAGAACTTGTGGGTCGTATAACTGATTATGTATTTCTCTATGTGTGGTCCTTGAGAATAGAAGGTTAATTAAATCTTGTTTTAAATTTCGTGCCTTTATTGAGTTGTGGGTAGTAGTTGTGTTTGGATTGAAGGTAGATAGTTATATGGTATGAGGATTGAATCAATACCTTAAGTTGAGACTCGTGAGGAATAATAAGACCATACATTATAAGAACTTTTGGGAATGTGTCCTTATGGAATTTGATATGAGTTTGATGATGGTTGAGTAGTTGAGTAGGACTTTGATAACCTACAGATTAGAACATCTAAGTGGAAGTAAAGATGTAAAGAAAAGTGTTTAGTATGCTACTAAGTATATGATGGATCAAGGGGAATGATGGTGAACCAAGTAGATGTAACCGGGTAGTTGTAGAGGTGGGTGATGATGAGGTGTAGTTGCCTAAGTAAAGTGTCAAGGTGTTTGAGTAGTTGAGTAGAACTTTGATGACCTTGATTAGAATGGTCAAAGTGTCAAGGCTAAGTATCACGATGGGTGACGGACAAGGATGGTTAGAGGTGACAAGGAGATTGGGTTTGGTTTCGTGAGTCGGAGTAAATTTTCGAGGACGAAAATAATCTAAGTGGGGGAGAGTTGTAACGCCCCAAAAATAATCGGTTAATTATTTAACTAATTAGAGGGAATTAGCTTGCGGAGAAATATTAGAAATAATAATGTGGTATCTAGTTAGATCTAGGGAGTGGTGGGGACCAATAATTAGGTGGTGAATGTATTTGAAGGGGAGTGTTTATATAATAAGGAGTGGTGGGTGTAATTTAATTGAAGGGGGTGATATTGGTAACTCCGGAGTGGTGAAGAATGGCCCAAGAAGCCCAAGCCCGATAGCTTAAGCTCCTTAGGCGCTAAGGGGTTAGGGTTTGCGCCCCATTGTGCAAGAAGAGAGAAAGAAATCAGAATTTAGAGAGAGTGTGAAGTAGGGAGCGCTGCACTAAGAAGAGGAAAGGAAGGGGGATTTCGCAAGTTTCCTTCAGGAGAGTGAGTGGCTGCGATTTCAAGGAGGGAGGAGACTTTTCGTTCGTTGTGTTGCTGAGTTTTGTACGTGACTCCGTCGCCGTTAATTCCGGAACATACAAATTCGAGGTAAGGGTGAGCGTTTCGGTTTAACGTGATTGGGTATATGATGGGTTTTGGGGTTTTGATGTTGTTTTAATAACTTGTGAGGTTGTTTTGGTGAATTCGATGTGGTTGCTGAATGTTGTTGATGTCTTGATGAAATTGATGATTAATTGATGAATTCGGTGATTTTTGATGAATGTTTGAAGGTTGCGTGATGAGTTTCGGGTGATTCCTTTGGGGTATTTTGATGTGTCTATTGATGATCGTATGATGAATATCTTGATGAACAAAATCATGTTTTGAAATCTGAAATTGAGCTGGGAAAAATATCGAAAATTCTGAGTTTTCTGCGTTTTGAGCTGTTTCTGCCCACTGGCGCCTCAGTCGCGCTCGGGTGGCGCCTCAAGCGACAGAGTGATGCGCTGAGGGCTGATGTTTCTGTCCTCTGGCGCCTCACTCGCGCCCGAGCCGCGAGTCACCTGTTCTCACTGTTTTTGCACTTTATTTTTTCCGTTGTTTTTTATGCGTTTTGAAAAATTCATATCTTTTGAACAGGGAACCCGATTGAGGTGTTCTAAGATGCGTTGGAAAGCTTATTCAGAGGCCTAACTGAATATTCTACTTTTAAGGGAAAAATAAACTTTTTTGTGGTAGTTGATATAAGAATGAAATGTTATACTATTAGTGTGCTAATTGACTATGGCTAAATTGTGGTTTACCACTAAGGTCAGAATTTCTTTCACTGGTGTATTTACAAGGGCATCACGAGAGTCTTGCAAAGGTGGCCAATGCACATTGCAAGTAGTATCGATTACACAGAGTAATCCCATAGTCAATCAGTCCACTATTTTATAACACACTAAACCAAAAGATAAGCCAAAAATATATATATTCTAAATGATGTTGGTGTGTATGGTTTTGATGAGTTGCGGTGAATGTTCTCTATGAGTATAATTATGATAGTGCTGTAGTATGACTTGTGATGAATTGTGAAGAATATACTCTATGAGTATAGTTTTAATTATGATGTTGTGATATGATTGTGATGAATTGCGAAGAATACACTCTACGAGTGTTTTATGATGACATGCCTTGAGTGGTTATTTCTTTTATGATGATGATGGTGAGTACTCCAGGTGAGTTTTTTTGGTGAAATGCACATGTGTATATAGAATCTCATGGCATGTGCATACTATGACTAATATTGATGATGTTATGCCTTGAGTGGTTTTTCTTCTATGATGAAGATATGCCTTGAGTGGTTTTTAAAGATGATATGGTACCATCATGCATTATGCCCTAGTGGGGGTTGCACTTTCATACATCATTATAACTGTGAATTGTCTTTATTGCGATTGGAGCCATTGTTGTGTGTGACCGTGTGAATTGTCTTTGTTGTGATTGGAGCCGTTGTTGTGTGACCGTGAATTGGTGATGTTGATGATGCTATGTGATTGCACGCTCTCATTTCTCTATTATGTACTGATTATGTTTTATTGAAATTCTCACCCTTACGCTTGGAATGTTGCTCTATTGTGGCAACGCTGCAGTAACCGCGAGTGAAGGTCTAGCCGCTTTGCCTTCTGTTAGTTGTCGGGAAGTCCGATTGTGTCGCTTTCTCGATCTGTAGCACCTAGGGGCGTGGTTGACATTCATTAGTTATTAGTTAAGCTGTTTAATGACTATGTTGATACTATGAGATGTGTTTTGAGAGGCTTAGTGAGGTTATTATTTTATTCATTGTGATGATTGATTTATGACATGTACTTTTAAGGCGTGTTTTTCTTGCACAAACTTTAATGAGTGCAATGGATGAGACGAGTTTTTATGGCGAGTAGCATTCTTTTCTACCATTTAAATTAATATTTTTGAAAATGAAATTACTCGATAATGATGTGGCGAGGGGTAGAAAAGGGGTGTTACATTAGTGGTATCGAAGCGATTCGATCTGTCCGGCCAAGTTGTCGATGATCGAGTCTAGTTATCTCTCGAGTCTTGGTACTCGTTCTAACCATTATCTGTGTAGTAAGTGATGTTTCTGCAGTGTAGGACAAACCCAGAGTCTTCACGAATGGTAAGTAAATAAGTGGGGAGATACCCTACGATAATGTGTCTTTGTATTGTGTTTCCAACGTGTGAACTCTGTGTCTTACATTTTTGAATTCCCTGATTGTTTGGAAAATGCTTGGTTGCGAAAGGTGCGTTAGTTACTTCTTTTGAAACCGAAGGAAAATATTTTTGCCGCTCTAGGCTCCAATGTTCTTATAAATAATTATTACATGATTTTAAGAGTTGAGGACACCTTTCATTTACGAAAATCATTTCCAAAAATTAAATTGTTGATTGTGTTGGAAAACAACGTTTCCTCATTTTTCGCACTCCTACTTATAAATATTTTTGAAGTAGAGATGTCGCATTTATTGATATGTAGATTGTGTGATTGTTATTTGACTTAAATTTGGTCCATGACCTTGTTGTTGTTGTTGTTGATGGGTCAATGTGACCAAAGCGTTGTTGTTGTTGTTGATGGGTCAATGTGACCAAAGCGTTGTTGTTGTTGTTGATGGGTTAATGTGACCAAAGCGTTGTTGTTGTTGTGGTTGGGTCAATGTGACCAAAGTGTCGTGTTGTTGTTGTCGGGTTGACGAATAATGTATTTGGGAGTTAAATGACTGTACATTAAATGATGAAATTGCGGTGTTTAGTGTAGAGATGAACTATGAACATATGTTGCCTACAAGTTGTTTGATAGTATTACCTTGTGAGTTTTGAAGGTGAAATTACTATGCTTAAGTAGTATATGATGTTGAAAGTGGTATTTTGGTGGTTGGGTGAATTTGAGGTGTCGGGATGATTTGATTAGAGTGTAGTCAAAGTGTTGCATGTAAAGTGTTGATAAAATGCATAAGTGAAGTTTAGAGTGCATGTAGGTGTTTGACCAAATATCAAAATGTTGATCGGATGCCCAAGTGTTGTTTGATGACATGAATTGTTAAATTTGAGTGTTGTTTGAGATTATTGTTTCGTGACGAAACATGATGAATTTTACGTGTTTACGGTTTTGTGCATTTTTGACACTGTTTGATTGATCCAAAAATTATGTGGCTGATTGTTTTGAAAAATGGATTTAACTCCGGTCGTTTTGCCACTGGTTTCATAAATTTTCAATAAGAGAGGAGAAAGAAAATTCGGTTGCAAGTTGAGTAAGAAGTTCATCCAAGTTTGGTACCTAAGTGCAGTATTTTGAAAAAATTGTACCAATTGGCTACTTATTTTGAAAAATAAAACTCATAGATAGAAACTACACTCGAGAGAGCTTTTCAACAAGTATTTGTTTGTCGAAATTCGATGTCGTTTACTATTTTAAATTAATTCGTCAAAATAGGCGCATAGTTGCGAAATTTTCTGCAACCGAGTTTATGAAGATTTGCAAAAACGTTTTGAACTCGGATCTTCATATGTTGTGGATTTGTAATTTAAAAAGCGAAGTGATTTTTGAGGTTGCTTGTGAACCTTTAACAAACGATGTTATGGTTGGGTATTAATGTGAGTATTAAATTTATTTTCAACAAATGAGTACTCACCTTGTTGTCGTATGTTCTCCTATGTGTTTACTTATGTGGCTAAATTAAACTATAGTCTCGCATGAACTTGTTATGTGGTTGATTTAACATTATCCCTTTGACTAATAGAATTGGTGAAAGTGTAGCATGAAGTATAATATGAATTTTTACTTGTAACATGTTCTTGATTTCGTGGTAATGTTGGATGCTAAATGCCTTGTCGATTAATCTTTCTATTTGTGTTAAGATGCTTCATTGTCTTGACCATTAAGAGTGATCCTTTGTAGGGGTACCCGGTGACCCGATTTGTGTTTATGTGTTGTGTGTTATGTGTTAGGTATTATGTGAGAGCCATTGTAGTAGCAAAGGAGTAAATGTAAATGATGAGTTCCTTATAGTAAATTGAGTAAATGCATGCTTTGATGATGGCGTAATTGAATATGATTAAGATTGATTGATGATTTGTTTAAGTGTGCTTGGCTTGTTCCTTTCTAACTAACTAGTTGATGTGATGAAAAGTTGTGTCGTTAATTGTTCGGATAGGTATGGTTAAAAGAGTTTTAACGATGTCAAAAGAGTGGGAGTCGTGGACGACGCCTTCGCACTCTAGACCGCGTTAAAAGCCTTTTTGCGTAGTATGTGTAAATTGGAAGGATTGTAGTTTTGTGACCTCAATTAATTGGTGGCATGAGTAGGAGGGACCGATCACCCCATAACTCATCCCCAATGAAAGAGGCGACAATAACTCGTGATATTATAAATTTTGGATATATGTGTTAATTTTGATTTGGGTAATTAAGTGGTGTGCTCATACTTGACTTCATGTTAATTATTACATGTGTATCTATAAGTGTTCTCAATACGTGATGTTGTGAAAAATGCTTGATTTTGAAGTCACGTGTAGTACTACAAATTTGTTATTCATTTTAGAACTTGTGGGTCGTATAACTGATTATGTATTTCTCTATGTGTGGTCCTTGAGAATAGAAGGTTAATTAAATCTTGTTTTAAATTTCGTGCCTTTATTGAGTTGTGGGTAGTAGTTGTGTTTGGATTGAAGGTAGATAGTTATATGGTATGAGGGATTGAATCAATACCTTAAGTTGAGACTCGTGAGGAATAATAAGACCATACATTATAAGAACTTTTGGGAATGTGTCCTTATGGAATTTGATATGAGTTTGATGATGGTTGAGTAGTTGAGTAGGACTTTGATAACCTACAGATTAGAACATCTAAGTGGAAGTAAAGATGTAAAGAAAAGTGTTTAGTATGCTACTAAGTATATGATGGATCAAGGGGAATGATGGTGAACCGAAGTAGATGTAACCGAGGTAGTTGTAGAGGTGGGTGATGATGAGGTGTAGTTGCCTAAGTAAAGTGTCAAGGTGTTTGAGTAGTTGAGTAGAACTTTGATGACCTTCAGATTAGAATGGTCAAAGTGTCAAGGCTAAGTATAATGATGGGTGACGGACAAGGATGGTTAGAGGTGACAAGGAGATTGGGTTTGGTTTAGTGAGTCGGAGTAAATTTTCGAGGACGAAAATAATCTAAGTGGGGAGAGTTATAACGCCCCAAAAATAATCGGTTAATTATTTAACTAATTAGAGGGAATTAGCTTGCGGAGAAATATTAGAAATAATAATGTGGTATCTAGTTAGATCTAGGGAGTGGTGGGGACCAATAATTAGGTGGTGAATGTATTTGAAGGGGAGTGTTTATATAATAAGGAGTGGTGGGTGTAATTTAATTGAAGGGGGTGATATTGGTAACTCCGGAGTGGTGAAGAATGGCCCAAGAAGCCCAAGCCCGATAGCTTAAGCTCCTTAGGCGCTAAGGGGTTAGGGTTTGCGCCCCATTGTGCAAGAAGAGAGAAAGAAATCAGAATTTAGAGAGAGTGTGAAGTAGGGAGCGCTGCACTAAGAAGAGGAAAGGAAGGGGGATTTCGCAAGTTTCCTTCAGGAGAGTGAGTGGCTGCGATTTCAAGGAGGGAGGAGACTTTTCGTTCGTTGTGTTGCTGAGTTTTGTACGTGACTCCGTCGCCGTTAATTCCGGAACATACAAATTCGAGGTAAGGGTGAGCGTTTCGGTTTAACGTGATTGGGTATATGATGGGTTTTGGGGTTTTGATGTTGTTTTAATAACTTGTGAGGTTGTTTTGGTGAATTCGATGTGGTTGCTGAATGTTGTTGATGTCTTGATGAAATTGATGATTAATTGATGAATTCGGTGATTTTTGATGAATGTTTGAAGGTTGCGTGATGAGTTTCGGGTGATTCCTTTGGGGTATTTTGATGTGTCTATTGATGATCGTATGATGAATATCTTGATGAACAAAATCATGTTTTGAAATCAAATCGAAATGGGAAAAATATCGAAAATTCGAGTTTTGCGCGTTTGAGTTTGTTTCGCCCACTTGGCGCCTCAGTCGCGCTCGGGTGGCGCCTCAAGCGACAGAGTGATGCGCTGAGGGCTGATGTTTCTGTCCTCTGGCGCCTCACTCGCGCCCGGAGCGCGAGTCACCTGTTCTCACTGTTTTGCAATTGCTTTTTCACCGTTGTTTATGCGTTTTGAAAAATTCATATCTTTTGAACCGGGAACCCGATTGAGGTGTTCTAAGATGCGTTGGAAAGCTTATTCAGAGGCCTAACTGAATATTCTACTTTTAAGGGAAAAATAAACTTTTTTGTGGTAGTTGATATAAGAATGAAATGTTATACTATTAGTGTGCTAATTGACTATGGCTAAATTGTGGTTTACCACTAAGGTCAGAATTTCTTTCACTGGTGTATTTACAAGGGCATCACTGAGAGTCTTGCAAAGGTGGCCAATGCCTGTTGCAAGTAGTATCAGTTACCTGAGTAATCCCATAGTCAATCAGTCCACTATTTTATAACACACTAAACCAAAAGATAACTGAAAAATATATATATTCTAAATGATGTTGGTGTGTATGGTTTTGATGAGTTGCGGTGAATGTTCTCTATGAGTATAATTATGATAGTGCTGTAGTATGACTTGTGATGAATTGTGAAGAATATACTCTATGAGTATAGTTTTAATTATGATGTTGTGATATGATTGTGATGAATTGCGAAGAATACACTCTACGAGTGTTTTATGATGACATGCCTTGAGTGGTTATTTCTTTTATGATGATGATGGTGAGTACTCCAGGTGAGTTTTTTTGGTGAAATGCACATGTGTATATAGAATCTCATGGCATGTGCATACTATGACTAATATTGATGATGTTATGCCTTGAGTGGTTTTTCTTCTATGATGAAGATATGCCTTGAGTGGTTTTTAAAGATGATATGGTACCATCATGCATTATGCCCTGGTGGGGGTTGCACTTTCATACATCATTATAACTGTGAATTGTGCTGTTGCGATTGGAGCTGTTGTTGTGTGACCGTGTGAATTGTGCTGTTGTGATTGGAGCTGTTGTTGTGTGACCGTGAATTGGTGATGTTGATGATGCTATGTGATTGCCTGCTCTCATTTCTCTATTATGTACCTGATTATGTTTTATTGAAATTCTCACCCCTTCTGCTTGGAATGTTGCTCTATTGTGGCAACGCTGCAGGTAACCGCGAGTGAAGGTCTAGCTGCCTTCCTGTTAGTTGTCGGGAAGTCTGATTGTGTCGCTCTCTGATACCGTAGCACCTAGGGGGCGTGGTTGACATTCATTAGTTATTAGTTAACTGTTTAATGACTATGTTGATACTATGAGATGTGTTTTGAGAGGCTTAGTGAGGTTATTATTTTATTCCGCTGTGATGATTGATTTATGACATGTACTTTTAAGACGTGTTTTTGCTGCACAAACTTTAATGAGTGCAATGGATGAGACGAGTTTTTATGACGAGGTAGCATTCTTTTCTACCAATTAAATTAATATTTTTGAAAATGAAATTACTCTGATAATGATGTGAAAACTGAGGGGTAGAAAAGGGGTGTTACATTAGTGGTATCAGAGCAGTTCGGTCTGTCCGGCCAAGTTGTCCAGTATCGAGTCTAGTTATCTCTCGAGTCTTGGTACTCGTTCTAACCATTGTCTGTGTAGTAAGTGATGTTTCTGCAGGTGTAGGACAAACCGAGTACTGCTGAATGGTAAGTAAATAAGTGGGGGAGATACCCCGCCGATAATGTGTGCTGTATTGTGTTTCCAACGTGTGAACTCTGTGTCTTCTGTTTTTGAATTCCCTGATTGTTTGGAAAATGCTTGGTTGCGAAAGGTGCGTTAGTTACTTCTTTTGAAACCGAAGGAAAATATTTTTGCCGCTCTAGGCTCCAATGTTCTTATAAATAATTATTACATGATTTTAAGAGTTGAGGACACCTTTCATTTACGAAAATCATTTCCAAAAATTAAATTGTTGATTGTGTTGGAAAACAACGTTTCCTCATTTTTCGCACTCCTACTTATAAATATTTTTGAAGTAGAGATGTCGCATTTATTGATATGTAGATTGTGTGATTGTTATTTGACTTAAATTTGGTCCATGACCTTGTTGTTGTTGTTGTTGATGGGTCAATGTGACCAAAGCGTTGTTGTTGTTGTTGATGGGTCAATGTGACCAAAGCGTTGTTGTTGTTGTTGATGGGTTAATGTGACCAAAGCGTTGTTGTTGTTGTGGTTGGGTCAATGTGACCAAAGTGTCGTGTTGTTGTTGTCGGGTTGACGAATAATGTATTTGGGAGTTAAATGACTGTACATTAAATGATGAAATTGCGGTGTTTAGTGTAGAGATGAACTATGAACATATGTTGCCTACAAGTTGTTTGATAGTATTACCTTGTGAGTTTTGAAGGTGAAATTACTATGCTTAAGTAGTATATGATGTTGAAAGTGGTATTTTGGTGGTTGGGTGAATTTGAGGTGTCGGGATGATTTGATTAGAGTGTAGTCAAAGTGTTGCATGTAAAGTGTTGATAAAATGCATAAGTGAAGTTTAGAGTGCATGTAGGTGTTTGACCAAATATCAAAATGTTGATCGGATGCCCAAGTGTTGTTTGATGACATGAATTGTTAAATTTGAGTGTTGTTTGAGATTATTGTTTCGTGACGAAACATGATGAATTTTACGTGTTTACGGTTTTGTGCATTTTTGACACTGTTTGATTGATCCAAAAATTATGTGGCTGATTGTTTTGAAAAATGGATTTAACTCCGGTCGTTTTGCCACTGGTTTCATAAATTTTCAATAAGAGAGGAGAAAGAAAATTCGGTTGCAAGTTGAGTAAGAAGTTCTGTCCAAGTTTGGTACCTAAGTGCAGTATTTTGAAAAAATTGTACCAATTGGCTACTTATTTTGAAAAATAAAACTCATAGATAGAAACTACACTCAGAGAGCTTTTCAACAAGTATTTGTTTGTCGAAATTCGATGTCGTTTACTATTTTAAATTAATTCGTCAAAATAGACGCATAGTTGCAGAATTTTCTGCAACCGAGTTTATGAAGATTTGCAAAAACGTTTTGAACTCGGATCTTCATATGTTGTGGATTTGTAATTTAAAAACGAAGTGATTTTTGAGGTTGCTTGTGAACCTTTAACAAACGATGTTATGGTTGGGTATTAATGTGAGTATTAAATTTATTTTCAACAAATGAGTACTCACCTTGTTGTCGTATGTTCTCCTATGTGTTTACTTATGTGGCTAAATTAAACTATAGTCTCGCATGAACTTGTTATGTGGTTGATTTAACATTATCCCTTTGACTAATAGAATTGGTGAAAGTGTAGCATGAAGTATAATATGAATTTTTATTGTAACATGTTCTTGATTTCGTGGTAATGTTGGATGCTAAATGCCTTGTCGATTAATCTTTCTATTTGTGTTAAGATGCTTCATTGTCTTGACCATTAAGAGTGATCCTTTGTAGGGGGTACCCGGTGACCCCGATTTGTGTTTATGTGTTGTGTGTTATGTGTTAGGTATTATGTGAGAGCCATTGTAGTAGCAAAGGAGTAAATGTAAATGATGAGTTCCTTATAGTAAATTGAGTAAATGCATGCTTTGATGATGGCGTAATTGAATATGATTAAGATTGATTGATGATTTGTTTAAGTGTGCTGGCTTGTTCCTTTCTAACTAACTAGTTGATGTGATGAAAAGTTGTGTCGTTAATTGTTCAGATAGGTATGGTTAAAAGAGTTTTAACGATGTCAAAAGAGTGGGAGTCGTGACGACGCCTTCGCACTCTAGACCGCGTTAAAAGCCTTTTTGCGTAGTATGTGTAAATTGGAAGGATTGTAGTTTTGTGACCTCAATTAATTGGTGGCATGAGTAGGAGGGACTGATCACCCCAATAACTCATCCCCAATGAAAGGGGCGACAATAACTCGTGATATTATAAATTTTGGATATATGTGTTAATTTTGATTTGGGTAATTAAGTGGTGTGCTCATACTTGACTTCATGTTAATTATTACATGTGTATCTATAAGTGTTCTCAATACGTGATGTTGTGAAAAATGCTTGATTTTGAAGTCACGTGTAGTACTACAAATTTGTTATTCATTTTAGAACTTGTGGGTCGTATAACTGATTATGTATTTCTCTATGTGTGGTCCTTGAGAATAGAAGGTTAATTAAATCTTGTTTTAAATTTCGTGCCTTTATTGAGTTGTGGGTAGTAGTTGTGTTTGGATTGAAGGTAGATAGTTATATGGTATGAGGGATTGAATCAATACCTTAAGTTGAGACTCGTGAGGAATAATAAGACCATACATTATAAGAACTTTTGGGAATGTGTCCTTATGGAATTTGATATGAGTTTGATGATGGTTGAGTAGTTGAGTAGGACTTTGATAACCTCTGATTAGAACATCTAAGTGGAAGTAAAGATGTAAAGAAAAGTGTTTAGTATGCTACTAAGTATATGATGGATCAAGGGGAATGATGGTGAACCGAAGTAGATGTAACCGAGGTAGTTGTAGAGGTGGGTGATGATGAGGTGTAGTTGCCTAAGTAAAGTGTCAAGGTGTTTGAGTAGTTGAGTAGAACTTTGATGACCTTCAGATTAGAATGGTCAAAGTGTCAAGGCTAAGTATACGATGGGTGACGGACAAGGATGGTTAGAGGTGACAAGGAGATTGGGTTTGGTTTCGTGAGTCGGAGTAAATTTTCGAGGACGAAAATAATCTAAGTGGGGGAGAGTTGTAACGCCCCAAAAATAATCGGTTAATTATTTAACTAATTAGAGGGAATTAGCTTGCGGAGAAATATTAGAAATAATAATGTGGTATCTAGTTAGATCTAGGGAGTGGTGGGGACCAATAATTAGGTGGTGAATGTATTTGAAGGGGAGTGTTTATATAATAAGGAGTGGTGGGTGTAATTTAATTGAAGGGGGTGATATTGGTAACTCCGGAGTGGTGAAGAATGGCCCAAGAAGCCCAAGCCCGATAGCTTAAGCTCCTTAGGCGCTAAGGGGTTAGGGTTTGCGCCCCCATTGTGCAAGAAGAGAGAAAGAAATCAGAATTTAGAGAGAGTGTGAAGTAGGGAGCGCCGCACTAAGAAGAGGAAAGGAAGGGGATTTATGCAAGTTTCCTTGAGAGAGTGAGTGGCTGCGATTTCAAGGAGGAGAGGAGACTTTTGGTTCGTTGTGTTGCTGAGTTTTGTCACGTGACTCCGTCGCCGTTAATTCGGAACATACAAATTCGAGGTAAGGGTGAGCGTTTCGGTTTAACGTGATTGGGTATATGATGGGTTTTGGGGTTTTGATGTTGTTTTAATAACTTGTGAGGTTGTTTTGGTGAATTCGATGTGGTTCTTTGAATGTTGTTGATGTCTTGATGAAATTGATGATTAATTGATGAATTCGGTGATTTTTGATGAATGTTTGAAGGTTGCGTGATGAGTTTCGGGTGATTCCTTTGGGGTATTTTGATGTGTCTATTGATGATCGTATGATGAATATCTTGATGAACAAAATCATGTTTTGAAATCTGAAATTGAGCTGGGAAAAATATCGAAAATTCTCGAGTTTTTGCGTTTTGAGTCGTTTTACGCCTTGGCGCCTCGGTCGCGCTGGGTGGCGCCTCAAGCGACAGTGATGCGCTGAGGGCTGATGTTTCTGTCCTCTGGCGCCATCACTTGGCGCCTCACTTCGCCGGGCCGAGCGCGAGTCACCTGTTCTCACCGTTTTGCACTTTGTTTTTCACCTTTGTTGTTTACGCTTTTGAAAAATTCATATCTTTTGAACCGGAACCCGATTGAGGTGTTCTAAGATGCGTTGGAAAGCTTATTCAGAGGCCTAACTGAATATTCTACTTTTAAGGGAAAAATAAACTTTTTTGTAGTTGTTGATATAAGAATGAAATGTTATACTATTAGTGTGCTAATTGACTATGGCTAAATTGTGGTTTACCACTAAGGTCAGAATTTCTTTCACTGGTGTATTTACAAGGGCATCACTGAGAGTCTTGCAAAGGTTGCCAATGCCTGTTGCAAGTAGTATCAGTTACCTGAGTAATCCCATAGTCAATCAGTCCACTATTTTATAACACACTAAACCAAAAGATAACTGAAAAATATATATATTCTAAATGATGTTGGTGTGTATGGTTTTGATGAGTTATGTGAATGTTCTCTATGAGTATAATTATGATAGTGTTGTAGTATGACTTGTGATGAATTGTGAAGAATATACTCTATGAGTATAGTTTTAATTATGATGTTGTGATATGATTGTGATGAATTGCGAAGAATACACTCTACGAGTGTTTTATGATGACATGCCTTGAGTGGTTATTTCTTTTATGATGATGATGGTGAGTACTCCAGGTGAGTTTTTTTGGTGAAATGCACATGTGTATATAGAATCTCATGGCATGTGCATACTATGACTAATATTGATGATGTTATGCCTTGAGTGGTTTTTCTTCTATGATGAAGATATGCCTTGAGTGGTTTTTAAAGATGATATGGTACCATCATGCATTATGCCCTGGTGGGGGTTGCACTTTCATACATCATTATAACTGTGAATTGTGCTGTTGCGATTGGAGCTGTTGTTGTGTGACCGTGTGAATTGTGCTGTTGTGATTGGAGCTGTTGTTGTGTGACCGTGAATTGGTTATGTTGATGATGCTATGTGATTGCCTGCTCTCATTTCTCTATTACGTACCTGATTATGTTTTATTGAAATTCTCACCCCTTCTGCTTGGAATGTTGCTCTATTGTGGCAACGCTGCAGGTAACCGCGAGTGAAGGTCTAGCTGCCTTCCTGTTAGCTGTCGGGAAGTCTGATTGTGTCGCTCTCTGATACCGTAGCACCTAGGGGGTGTGGTTGACATTCATTAGTTATTAGTTAACTGTTTAATGACTATGTTGATACTATGAGATGTGTTTTGAGAGGCTTAGTGAGGTTATTATTTTATTCCGCTGTGATGATTGATTTATGACATGAACTTTTAAGACGTGGTTTTGCTGCACAAACTTTAATGAGTGCAATGGATGAGACGAGTTTTTATGACGAGGTAGCATTCTTTTCTACCAATTAAATTAATATTTTTGAAAATGAAATTACTCTGATAATGATGTGAAAACTGAGGGGTAGAAAAGGGGTGTTACAGTACATGCTGAGTCATACAACCTGGTTGGTATCTAAAATGGATCAAATCAAGTATATTTTTGAAAAGCCAGCCCTCACAGGACGGATTGCTTGGTGGCAGATGTACATGTTATTATCAGAGTATGATATCCTGTATGTCACGCAGAAAGCGATCAAGAGCGATGCACTTGCTTTAGTATTTAGCATGTCAGCCAATTCAAGATTACCAGTCAATGCAGTATGATTTTCCCGATGAAGACATCATGGCACTGTTTGATGAAGGGAAATCTCAAGAAGATGAGAGGTGGAGGATGATATTTGACGGTGCATCCAATGTGTGGGGACATGGAGCTGGGGCAGTGTTAATCTCCCCTGATAATCGCTTTGTTCCAATCACTGCCAGATTAAGCTTTTATGTCACCAATAACATTGCAGAATATGAGGCATGCATCCTGGGCATTCAGGCAGCCCTCGAGTGGAAGGTTAAAAGACTTGATGTGTATGGTGATTCGGCTTTGGTTGTTCATCAGGTGAAAGGCGATTGGGAGACCAGAGATCCCAAATTAACCCCCTACTGCAACTATGTCCAAGAGTTGATGGGGTCTTTTGATGAGATCACCTTCCAGCATATTCCCCGAGGCGAAAATCAGCTGGCCGATGCATTGGCAACCTTGTCGTCAATGTTCAACATTAATTGCGACAAGAATCTGACTCATATCGAATTCGACGCGGAGTCGCCTTGGCGTATCATTCTTATCTTCGCAATTGAAGAAGAGCCTGATGACAAGCCATGGTATCATGATATCAAACGGTACATCACCAAAAGAGAATACCCACCTGGGGCATCAGAGAACGACAAAAGAAAGCTCAGAAGATTGTCGAGAAGCTTCTTTCTGAATGGTGAAGTCCTCTACAAAAGGAACTATGATATGATCCTACTCAGATGTGTTGCTAAGGAAGAGGCTAAGAAAATTATGAAAGAGGTCCATGAAGGTTCATTCGGGGATCACTCCAGTGGACACACTATGGCTAGAAAGATTTTGAGAGCCGGCTATTACTGGTTGCTAATGGAGCCTGATTGCTACAGTTTTGTGAGGAAGTGCCACAAGTGCTAGATCTATGCTGATCACATTCATGTACCGCCTGCTAAATTGAATGTCTTGACTGCGTCTTGGCCGTTCTCAATGTGGGGCATGGACGTCATAGGTCCAATTGAACCCAAAGCATCAAATGGGCATCGTTTCATCCTGTTCGCCATTGACTATTTCACAAAGTGGGTTGAAGCTGCCTCATATTCAAGTATAACCAGTTCAGTGGTTGCCAAGTTTGTCAAGAAACATCTGATCTGCCGTTACAGTCTTCCCAACAAGATCATCACTGATAATGGCAGCAACTTGAACAGTAGAATGATGAAGGACCTGTGCGCCGAATTCAAGATTCGAAGATCACGGTTCATCCCCGTCTGCATCCCCCAAGATGAATGGGGCGGTTGAAGCGACCAACAAGAATATCAAGAAAATAGTGCAGAAAATGGTGGTAACTACAAGGATTGGCACGAAATGCTCCCTTTCGCTTTGCATGGCTATCGTACCTCGGTGCGTACATCGACTAGAGCAACCTCTTTCTCTCTGGTATATGGGTCAGAAGCAGTGCTTCCCATTGAGGTTGAAATACCCTCCCTGCGGGTACTAATGGAAACCAAGTTGGAAGAAGCAGAGTGGGTACAGGCCCGTCTGGATCAACTAAATCTCATTGAGGAGAAAATAATTGCGACCTTGTGTCATGGGCAATCAGTATCGTGAGAGGATGAAAACTGCTTTCGACAAGAAGGTTCGTCCCCGAGAATTCAATGAGGGAGATCTAGTACTCAAGAAGATTCTGCCTATCCAGAGTGATCCCCGTGGGAAGTGGACGCCGACTGTCATACCCCAAAAATTAATAAATAAAAGAGAAAAGAGCATCATGCATTGCATTTAGGGTTCTAAAAGTCATTTCAAAGCTTCTAAAATCATTTTTGGAGTTGGAATGCACTTTTTGGACAAACTGGGGTTTTTCAATGCAAAAGGGTATTTTAGTCATTTCGCAAATAAGGGATAATTCCTCAGGACAAGCCATTCAACATGAATTTTAAGGTATTAGAGGTCATTCCTAGGGTGAAAAGTCATTTTTGAAGTGAAGATGTACTTTGGGCAAAGAACTAGTGTCTTTAGGGTGGAAGGGCATTTTGGTCATTTCATAATAAAAACGGTCTTTCGTCCTAAATCACTGAGCAATCATCAATGATTTACTTGAGGAATATTTGTGCTTAATTTTGATTGTTTTTGTGCATAAATATTAAACCTTTTGGCATAAAAATCAAATTTTTGGATAGAAGGGTAAAATGGTCATTTCCTTTGAGGTGGGGTCAACAAATCAATTTTGGGATTGGTGAGATCATAAAATTCAGAGCCCAATCATTGAATCATGGGACATGACCCAAAATGGCATGAATTTAGTACAAGTTGCAATTCCACTCACTCCCTCTCCTTAGCTGCGCACACATCAGCCCATATCCATTCAATTTTGATTTATTTTTATTGGTTGCAAATTGTGTTTAAATCATGGCCTTCCATTCAAGTTTTAAGTACAATCTTCACCTTTCATTTGAATTAAAATGGCACTTGTGTAATAAGCTTCATGGAAAAATACAATTTTGTAAATGAACTTATCCTTCACCACCCTCCTTATCTTTGCAAGACTCAAATCTCTCTCTCTCACTTTGTGTTTTCTCATTGCCCCTAATCCATGTGCATTGCAATCCTAGCCCTTGATTTAAATTCTATCTCAAATCTTAGTGGTTTGCAAAAGCACAATGTCCCATATACCCTTAATTTTGCATCTCATATAAAACCCAAAAATAAGAGATCATAAGAGAGACTCTCATTTGTTTACCCTAGCACACAAGGCTCCCCTCCTCTCCCCTCTCTCAAGGCCGAAACCTCCTCTTCCTCCTCCTCCATTTTCTTTTCAACTTCCATCCACCAAATCACCTCAAACTCACTCCATATTCATATATCTTCTTCCTTTCATCCTTAATTCCACATTTACATCATCAAAGGGGTTTTTCTTCAAGGTTGCGTGGTCATTTGTTGGTCACTTTTGAGGATTGTTGGTGATTTGTTACTCTTGATTTTCATTTCTACTCTTGTTTAGCTTGGAACTAAGGTATAACCTAAAATCCTTTGCATTTTCACCCACTCTCTTGCATCAAAATCAGTTTTCAACTTATATTTGCATCTCATAACATCATTTAAATGTAGATTAGGGGCTGTTGTGGGTGAGAGTTGGCTTCTCACCCACCAAATAAATTGTTCTTGTGATTATGTGTTGATTATTTGTTGTTCTTGTGATTTGTTCTTTGTTCATGTGATTTTCACCAAACAAAAACATGTTTTCCTTTTCTTTTTGCTTCAGCCTTGGGCCTAATTCATGATCCTTGTGTTGTTCTTGTTCATTAGATGATTGGAAGTGGAATAGTGCATGATTAATTGTGCTAATTTTGTGAATTAATGATGAGCTATGCTTGTTGTTGAATCTTGATGTTTTGGACTTGGATATAAGGGAATGAGGTTTCGGTTTTGGGCTCCAATGTTAGAGTTCTTGCTTGTTTCTTGTTGTTTATCATGTATTCATGCTCATCTATGTGATTGGGTCAATTGTGAAGAAAGAATTGGATGATTTTGGGGTAAATAAGGCCTTGGGTTCAAGCAAATTTCTAGGGTTCATGTGACTTTTATGCATTTCTTTGCTTGATCATGTGAATCCTTGCCAAAAATTTAATCTATGTTGCTATCTTGCATTTTCATGAATAAAATGATGATTTGAAGTTCATGTTCATTTCACATATTAGAAGAAAATTAGGGTTCATGTGTCTTTTATGCATTTCTTTGCTTGATCATGTGAATCCTTACCAAAAGTTTAATCTATGTTGTTTGCTTGCATTTTATGAATAAATGGTGATTTGAAGTTCATGTTCATTTCTAAGTTGCATATTCACATGTTCATGCATACTCAAATGTTCACATCTTGTACAATAACTATCATTCATTCATGCATAGTCTTGTATGCTTGTTCCTTCATGCATAGTCTTATATGATCCTTCATTCATATCTTTGTATGCTCATGCATTTGCATACTTGCCTAATCATGCACACTTGCCTAATCATGCACATCATTGCTTGCATGTTCACTCACCCAACCTAAATTGTTCTATGCCTATAATTAATCGTATCTCTTTTGTTCATGATGCCATTTAAATGTCTTGACTTAATTGTGTGCAATTCCTTCCTCATGCATGTGCTCTTATATGAAGACGTAAGCCTACTACTTGTGTAGCATAGAGTCATTAAGACAAATGCACCTCTCTCACACACACGCACAATTATTTTAAGAACTTTGTCTTGCATCTTTGATAATTGAATCTCTTAATTATATTGGCATGCTTAATCTTGGTTGATGACATGTTCATGATTGCTTAATCGTTGAAGTATGAGTCTTGTTCATTCATTTGCATTTGGTTATGGATTTAGAATTGATTTGAAATGTTCTACTTCTTTTCCAAAACCCGTTTCCTATACTCAAATAAAAAAAACCCTCCTATTTTCAAAATAAGGATAAGATAAATTGTCATTAATAATCAATCGCACCGTTGCTGTTTAGATTATTAATGGTGATTTGCTTATCCCCGGCGAGTTAGTAGTGGGACCATTCTAACCGTTGTTGTTCCGTCTCCACAAACACTCCCGTCTTTGCGAAAACATTTTCTTCCCCATTAAATAAAACCAATTGTCATTGATAACCAATCGCGCCGTTGCCGTTTAGGTCATTAATGACGATTTTATTTTCAAAAGAGTTAGTAGTGTGGCCATTCTAACCGTTGTTGTTCGGTCGTCACAAACGCTCACCCAATTGCGAAAAACTCTTAAGCCGTTTTCAGACGCAAAAACAAGAACTACGTAGCTTTGATCCATCATTCCAGTGAGGGTACGTAGGACCGGGTTCATGTCCCGTCAAGCACCCTTTTAAAAAAAAATCTTTGTTTTGTTCCGCTTTTCAAAGATAACCAAAAATATTCCTCTTCCCCTCCTGTTTTCAATAAAACAAACTCTTAAATAAAAGAAAAGAAAAGAAAAGAAGTAGAACAAATTGATTTCAACCCAAACTTTGTGTAAACCACACATCAAGTTAATGGTTCCCTTTCGGTAGAAAGGACGCGTGGGGTGCTAATACCTTCCCCATGCTTAACCGACCCCCGAACCTACATCTCTGTGTTTACAAAAGACCACCCGTTTTTTCAAAAAAGGTTTTTTCAATGTTTTCCTAAATAAATATTGGTGGCGGCTCTACTATTTTTCACGTTGTCAAATGTAACACCCCATTTCTACCCGGTAATTTAAATCAAAATCAGAGTATTTAAAAATCATTTTTCATTAAATGGAATGCTACATTCATCTCTTAAAACAACTCAAACGGCCAATTCAGCTCATAAACAAAAATCAATACGTAACACCATACAAACGTGGGATATAACTCATGTCACGCAGCGGAAATGAACTACATGTCAAAACAAGTAATCATCAAATCTCAGCAATACACATCATAACATTATGAAAGCTCAACAGTGAGCAAAACAAAGCAATAACAATCTAAAACCCCATCCCCTAGGTGCTACGTGTAACACCCTTTTTCTACCCCTCAATTTTCACGTCATTATCAGAGTAATTTCCTTTTCAAAAATATTAATTTAATTGGTAGAAAAGAATGCTACCTCGTCATAAAAACTCATCTCATCAATTGCACTCATTAAAGTTTGTGCAGCAAAACCACGTCTTAAAAGTACATGTCATAAATCAATCATCACAGCGGAATAAATAATAACCTCACTAAGCCTCTCAAAATACGTCTCATAGTATCAACATAGTCATTAATCAGCTAACTAATAACTAATAAATGTCAACCACGCCCCCTAGGTGCTACGGTATCAGAGAGCGACACAAACAGACTTCCCGACAGCTAACAAGAAGGCAGCTAGACCTTCACTCGCGGTTACCTGCAGCGTTGCCACAATAGAGCAACATTCCAAGCAGAAGGGGTGAGAATTTCAGTAAAACATAATCAGATACATAATAGAGAAATGAGAGCAGGCAATCACATAGCATCATCAACATCACCACATCATAAATACACAACACCAGCTCCAATCACAACAGCAACAACTCACAGTTATGATTATGTATGAAAATGCAACCCACACGCGGGCATATGCATGATGGTACCATATCATCTTTAAAAACCACTCAAGGCATATCTTCATCATAGAAGGAAAACCACTCAAGGCATAACATCATCAATATTAGTCATAGTATGCACATGCCATGAGACTCTATAACACATGGGCAACTAAATCAACACTCACTCGGAGTACTCATCATCATCATCATAAAAGAAATAACCACTCAAGGCATGTCATCATCAAAATCACTCATAGCATGAACCGACACATTCATCACAAGTCATATCACAACATCATAATCACTCATAGAGTGAACTCATCACGTTTCACACAATTCATACTACAACACTATCATAATTATACTCATAGAGAACATTCACATAAACTCATCAAAACCATACACACCAACATCATTTAGAGTATATATATTTTTCAGTTATCTTTTGGTTTAGTGTGTTATAAAATAGTGAACCCGATTGACTATGGGATTACTCGGTAATCGATACTACTTGCAATGAGCATTGGCCACCTTTGCAAGGCTCTCGATGATGCCCTTGTAAATACACCGATGAAAGAAATTCTGACCTTAGTGGTAAACCACAATTTAGCCATAGTCAATTAGAACACTAGTAGTATAACATTTCACAGTAAGTCACTTATATAAACATAGTATCACCATTTTCATAAAACATCACCTTTTACTTAATAAATACAGCAACAATAAACGCTTTATTTTGCCTTAAAAATAGAATATTCAGTTAGGCCTCTGAATAAGCTTTCCAACGCATCTTAGAACACCTCAATCGGGTTCCCGGTTCAAAAGATATGAATTTTTCAAAAACGTGCAAGCAACAAAGGAAAAAGCAAAGGCAAAACAGGTGAGAACAGGTGACTCGCGCTCCGGGCGCGAGTGAGGCGCCAGTGAGGCGCCAGAGGACAGAAACATCAGCCCTCAGCGCATCACTCTGTCGCTTGAGGCGCCACCCGAGCGCGACTGAGGCGCCAGTGGGCAGAAACAGCTCAAAACGCAGAAAAACTTCGAAATTTTCGATATTTTTCCACTTCAATTTGATTTCAAAACATGATTTTGTTCATCAAGATATTTATCATAAGATCATCAATAGACACATCAAAATACCCCAAAGGAATCACCCAAACTCATCACGCAACCTCCAAACATTCATCAAAAATCACCGAATTCATCAATTAATCATCAATTTCATCAAGACATCAACAACATTCAAAGAACCACATCGAATTCACCAAAACAACCTCACAAGTTATTAAAACAACATCAAAACCCCAAAACCCATCATATACCCAATCACGTTAAACCAAACGCTCACCCTTACCTCGAATTTGTATGTTCCGAATTATTAGCGACGAGTCACGTGCAAAACTCAAAGAACACAACGAACGAAACGTCTCCTCCTCCTTGAAATCGCATCCACTCACTCTCCCTGAAGGAAACTTGCAAAATCCCCTTCCTTTCCTCTTCTTAGTGCAGCGCTCCTTTCTCTCTTTCTCACTCTCTCCAAATTCGATTTCTTTCTCTCTTCTTGCACAATGGCGCAAACCCTAACCCCTTAGCGCCTAAGGAGCTTAAGCTATCGGGCTTGGGCTTCTTGGGCCATTCTTCACCACTCCGGAGTTACCAATATCACCCCCTTCAATTAAATTACACCCACCACTCCTTATTATATAAACACTCCCCTTCAAATACATTCACCACCTAATTATTGGTCCAAACCACTCCCTAGATCTAACTAGATACCACATTATTATTTCTAATATTTCTCCGCAAGCTAATTCCCTCTAATTAGTTAAATAATTAACCGATTATTTTTGGGGCGTTACACTACGTATCAGAGCAGACGACTCGGGGAGTAGTGAAGGTAGAGAGCCCTCACTCATGACTACCTGTGGTAAACAACAACAGAAAGGGTGAGTCTCGAACTATATAATAAAAGTGATAAGAGGCAATATATACAATCACAGTTCACAGCAAAATCAAACACACCAATCATCACTCAATAACATTCATGCACTCATGAGAATGTATGCAATGTGGTTATGCATGTGGTACCATTTGCCCTCCGGCATTCTCAATATTTGCCCTCCGGCATTCTCATCAATAATGGAGTCCTCATGACTCGCCCCTCCCGACCCCTCAGGCTTCACAATCATTTATAAGCTCTACGACCGCAGCCGAATGTATGCATGAGACTCCATGTAACAATACACACACAATCTCAAACATCTCAATGCACACTCTAACTCTTACCTCAGTGTCAATCTCATTTCATAGCCCTCATGGCTTGGCCCTCCGGCTCATGCCCCCATGGCATTCTCAGTCATCTCATTATACACTCTTTACACCATTAAGTCCCAAGGACTAATCTCCTCTAGAGTACTCAACCTCACTCAGGGACCTAAACCACCATTTAGGAGCAAAACAATCATCTAGGGACCAAACTGTCACCTAGGAACCAAAACAGCACACTCTTAGGCACTTGGCAGCACTAGGTGCCACTTTCCCCACATTCTGGCGCCCCACGTGCAACATGCAAGACTAGCGCCAGGCTTCAAAGACTTTGCGCCCCTGGCAACACACACCGGGCGCCACTTTTCTAGCAATCGGCGCCCTGGGCAACACAGGACCTGAGACACAAACTAAGACACAAATCGAGACACAAACCTGCACACGAGGCACGGCCCGGCGCCTGGGCGTAGACACAGCGCCCCAACCGACCCCAAAGACCCGGCACAACACTTGCAAACCAAAAACCACCCGAGCCAAAATGTTTCACCCAGAAAATATGGCACGGTGAAATATGCCCAGAAAAGTAAGTTTCACCCAACCCACCCCATTTACACACACCAAGTCACCCCCACCGAGACATTTTTAAACAACACACAGTAATCGTGAAACCACTCGAGCCAAAACACTTAAAATTGAATTTGGGCGGTGAGTGCAAAATTTGTACAATAAAATATGTTCTAAATGTGAGTTTCCCTCAACCCACCCCATTCACACACACAAAACCACCCCCACCGGACATTTTCAAAATAACACTGCAACTGAAAAACCACTCGAGCCAAAATACTTAAAATTGAATTTGGGCGGTGAATACAAAATTTGGCACGAGAAAATGTGCCCAGAATACAAGTTTCACTCACCGGCCCCAAAATACCCACATTCTCGCGCCAGCCCGGACGGCAAACACACACTCCCAAAGACTCAAAGCGATTACTGGCGCCATTTCCCAAAGAACTTGGCGCCCGAGCAGCAACACTGCACACGGATGCAACTCCAAAGACATGAACGATGTAACCCAGCGCCATTTTCTCAAAGAATGTGGCGCCAGACAAAGAACACAACACCAAAAACTCCCTCACTCACGGTACCGGGCGCCATTTCCTAGCACATTGGCGCCTACTAGAGTGTCTAAAGTCCCTTACAACGATTTTCAACCAATTTCTCTCAAACCCATTCATCAACAACAATCTTAAAACACGTTATAATCATGCTAACACTCCCAATTTCAAAAATTAGCACTCAATCATCAACCAAAGCAAAATCAAGAACACAAAACCTAAATTAAAGCCCCAAATCGATTTTAGCATGCAAATTATCAAATTCAATCCAACAACCATTCGATTAACAATCAACATCATCAAATTAAGACTCTATGACTTACATACGACCTATTATACCCTCTATTATAGAGTGAGACTCCCCTTACCTTATTTTAACCGTAGAAATCCCTTCTCCTTGAGTCACGTACAAAACCACCGCAACAAAAGCTCTTTCCTTTCCTCCTTGAGTGGTGCGATCTACTCTTCTCCCTTCTCCTCTAGGGTTTGCGCTGTTTCCTCTTCTTTCCTCTCTCTCTCCCTTCTCGCAAGTTTCTTTCTTTCTTCTCACAATGGGAGCAAATTCTTAATTTGGGTATATGTACATTGGGCAAGCGCACCTTGGGCCCTTTTTACACCCCCTCTCCATTTCTTCCACCATCCCCTTCAATTACAAATAAAAGACCATAATAATGATTCAATACAATTTAACTAGTGCAACACTTAAACAATTTAATCAATTGCTTAATTAAATTATTTAGGGTGTTATAACTCTCTCCACTTAGGAAATTTCGTCTCGAAATTGTGTACTGAGTCAAATAGCCCTGGATAAGACTCCCGCAGCTTGCTCTCCAAATCTCCCCCAGTCATACTCACAGAAATTCTCCCAACGACACTACCTTGACTAAGGCAATGTCTTTTCCTCTCAACACCTTTACTCCTCTATCATCAATCCTTACTGGCATAGTCTCCACAGTGAGGTTCTCACGTACCTCCACATCATCCATGTGAATCACATGAGACGGGTCCGAATATACTTACAAGCGTGGCACGTGGAAGACATCGTGCAAGTTCGAAAGATTAGGCGCAAAGCCACCCTATAAGCAACCTTTCCAACCTCTCGGTGATGCAGTGCGGCCCAATAAACCTTGGAGTTAACTTCTTTGCCTTCAGAGCACGCCCAACACCACTCATAGGTGTGACCCTCAAGAACACATGCTCACCAGCCTGAAACTCCAAGTCCTGTCTCCTCCTATCATTCAACAACTTACACTGACTTACATCTACATTTCGACAACTCTCCTTCGATTTATATACACTATACCTCGGCGACACTAAATCCGGCGTGTGCCTATACCTCACTTTAATACATACATACCTCGGTTATATCCTCTCAATTTACCACCACTGGTCTCGGTTTACTTACCTTAGACCTCAATAACCACGCTTAGGCTTATGTTCACTGCACCTCAACATTTATACTTCAGCACATATATACTCTACACTTGGCCATTACTAATCTCGGTGACTACACTACCTTAAGCGCACCACACTTTAACACAACACTTCAACTCGGTACCTCGGTTCACATATCGACAAAGAACTCAAATATAAACCAAACACCATCCACCCATTAATCCTCAACTCCAAATAAACCCGGTTTAAAACACATCAACTCTCACTCAACCACGCTATAACACAAAGAACTCATACTCGTCAAAACAATATCAAACTCATATGTAAATGCATGGATGCAACCCAACACCAATGTTTAATGCATGAGTACCATCACCGCGTAATGGCACTCGCACCGCCCTTTAATGATATCTAGGCCAAACCTGTCTCCGTCCCTTTACACCGCCGTCTATTTCACCTAGACAACCCCAATAGCGCTAAGGCTAACGCCCACTCACGGGACACCTCAACACCACACTCACTAGCCCTACGGCCTAACGCCCAACTCCTTCGGGCGCCTCAACACCAAAGAGATCAAGTCTTCTCACACCGAATGCCCGGAAGGCGACCTCAAACACCACGGGTACAACACGAGAACGAGGTCCTGCACCCATCACTCAACGTCGGTTCCCATTTGGAACCTCACCACTTAAACACATCGCCACTCAAAGCTCTAAGGTCATTATCATACCTCGGACACATAGCCCCATGGCTATCGTCCAACTCACCATCCAATACACCTCCAATTGTAGTTCTCACACTACCCCAACATCCTCACACCAAACGTAGTGGACTAAACAGTCCCTACGAGGACCACAACGTCACCTAGGACTAAAACGTCACCTAGGGACTAAACGAACTATCCCATTTCAACCACTTAAGCGTTCACAACGCCAAACAACACCCCCAGTTGCGCCTGGCAGCGCCTTGCACAACTGTGGCTTCGAACGGCACCTCGGCACCCTCTCCTGGAACCTCGGCTCACGCACCACTAACCTCGACACACAGGCACTAAGCCTCTTCTCTACACCATAAATCATCTCGGCATCTATACTTATACCACTACTACCATACTTACTTCACCTTAGTCTTACTGCAACTAGGTTACTTCTACTTCAATTCACCCTTAATCACCTCGGTTCACCACCTCGGCTACGCCTACTCTTAGTCACGCATCTTATCTTCAATGGCGTCCTTGTGTCTCACCTCGGTTACCCTGGTTACTTAACTTAGGCTACCTATCACTCACCTCAGTTCACTTAGGCACAAGCCTCTATTTCATTCACCTCGGCTGCCATACCATCTCGGCAACCTCAGTTCAGCAACTACACTTAGGTGTATAAATACACGCCATACTCTAGTAATCACCTCGGTATACCTATGCTACACCTCGGCAACTACAAGTCGACCCTACACTCCAACTCTCACACTTTGACAACTTGGCATACAATTTCCTCTCTTTCAAAACCTCTAGCACCAACCTCAAGTGCTCTGAATGCTCTTCCTCAGATTTTGAGTACACCAGAATATCACCAATAAAAACAACCACAAACCGATCCAGATAGCTGCTGTTTTCTGGATGTCTTCATCCTTCACCTTAATCTGGTGATACCCTGACCTCAAGTCAATCTTGCTAAACACTTTAGCACCCACCAGCTGATCCATCAGATCGTCTATCCTCGGGAGAGGATACTTATTCTTGATAGTTACTTTATTCAATTGTTTGTAGTCTACGCACAGACGCATACTCCCATCCTTCTTCTTTACTAACAAAACTGGAGCTCTCCATGGTGACACACTAGGCCTCACAAATTTCTTCTCAAGAAGCTCCTCTAACTGCTTCTTCAATTCGCATAACTCGGAAGTCGACATCCCAGTGCGGTGCCATAGACACAGGCCTAGTACCAGGCACAAGCTCAATCCCGAACTAAACTTCCCTCTCTGGTGGCACACTAGGAATCTCATCAGGGAACACTTCAGGAAACTCACACACCACCTGCAACCCATCAACTACAACTTGGTTCTCAGCAGACGTAGACGCCATCAAAGCAAACAGCTGACCACCCTCTTTCACCAACCCCGCGCAATTGCTCAGCAGACAGCAAAATAGACTCTTCCTCTTCAGGGAGAAGAAAACTAGCAGACTTGCAACCGAAGCTCTTGTGACCCGGCTTGCCACACTTGAAACACACCATATCAGCGGAAGCATCTCCCCCACTTGGCTTTTCGCCCTCCGCAGACCTCTACCCTCAGCAGACCTACTACCACCAGCATACCTCTATTTTCCTCTATCAGCAGACACCTCTCATGGCTTCCTCTGGTTCTGGAAATCACCTCTATCAGCGGCATGAACAACAATTTAGAACTAGTCTAGCAACACCTACTTGTCATAGACACTATGACTGACAGACACACTTGGTCGGACAGACCGAACTTTTGCTCTGATACCACTAATGTAACACCCCATTTCTACCCAGTAATTTAAATCAAAATCAGAGTATTTAAAAATCATTTTTCATTAAATGGAATGCTACATTCATCTCTTAAAACAACTCAAACGGCCAATTCAGCTCATAAACAAAAATCAATACGTAACACCATACAAACGTGGGATATAACTCATGTCACGCAGCGGAAATGAACTACATGTCAAAACAAGTAATCATCAAATCTCAGCAATACACATCATAACATTATGAAAGCTCAACAGTGAGCAAAACAAAGCAATAACAATCTAAAACCCCATCCCCTAGGTGCTACGTATCAGAGCAGACGACTCGGGGAGTAGTGAAGGTAGAGAGCCCTCACTCATGACTACCCGGTAAAAACAACAACGAAAGGGTGAGTCTCGAACTATATAATAAAAGTGATAAGAGGCAATATATACAATCACAATTCACAAAGAAAATCAAACACACCAATCATCACTCAATAACATTCATGCACTCATGAGAATGTATGCAATGTGGTTATGCATGTGGTACCATTTGCCCTCCGGCATTCTCAATATTTGCCCTCCGGCATTCTCATCAATAATGGAGTCCTCATGACTCTGGCCCTCCGGCCGCCCTCAGGCTTCACAATCATTTATAAGCTCTACGACCGCAGCCGAATGTATGCATGAGACTCCATGTAACAATACACACACAATCTCAAACATCTCAATGCACACTCTAACTCTTACCTCAGTGTCAATCTCATTTCATAGCCCTCATGGCTTGGCCCTCCGGCTCATGCCCCCATGGCATTCTCAGTCATCTCATTATACACTCTTTACACCATTAAGTCCCAAGGACTAATCTCCTCTAGAGTACTCAACCTCACTCAGGGACCTAAACCACCATTTAGGACCAAAACAATCATCTAGGGACCAAACTGTCACCTAGGAACCAAAACAGCACACTCTTAGGCACTTGGCAAAGACTAGCGCCACTTTCCCCACATTCGGCGCCCCGGTGCAACACAAAGACTGGGCGCTGCTCAAAGACTTTGGCGCCCACAGGCAACACAACCACTCTGGCGCCACTTTTCTAGCAACTGCGCCCTGCGGGCAACACGCAGACCTGGACACAAACTAAGACACAAATCGAGACACAAACCTGCACACGTGCACGGCCCGAGCGCCTGGCAAAGACGATTTGGCGCCCCCACCGACCCAAAGACCCACAACACTTGCAAACCAAAAACCACCCGAGCCAAAATGTTTAAAAATGTTTTTGGGCGGTGAATACAAAATATGGCACGGTGAAATATGCCTGAAAAAAGTAGTTTCACCCAACCCACCCCATTTACACACACCAAGTCACCCCACCGAGACATTTTTAAAACAACACCATAATCGAGAAACCACTCGAGCCAAAACACTTAAAATTGAATTTGGGCGGTGAATGCAAAATTTGGCACATAAAATATGTTCTGTAAATGTGAGTTTCCTCAACCCACGCCATTCACACACACAAACCACCCCCACCGGGACATTTTCAAAATAACACCTGCAACTGTGAAAACCACTCGAGCCAAAATACTTAAAATTGAATTTGGGCGTGTGAATACAAAATTTGGCACGAGAAAATGTGCCTGAAATACAAGTTTCACTCACCGGCCCCAAAATACCCACATTCTCGCGACGGACAAAGAACACACACTCCCGGCACTCAAACAATTGCAGACTGCGCCATTTCCCAAAGAACTTGGCGCCCGCAAAGAACACCCTGCACACAGATGCAACTCCAGCACATGAACAGTAACCCAGGCGCCATTTTCTCAGCAATGTGGCGCCCAGGACAGCAACACAACACCAAAAACTCCCTGCTACAGTACCCAGGGCGCCATTTCCCTAGCACATTGGCGCCCTAGAGTGTCTAAAGTCCCTTACAACGATTTTCAACCAATTTCTCTCAAACCCATTCATCAACAACAATCTTAAAACACGTTATAATCATGCTAACACTCCCAATTTCACAAATTAGCACTCAATCATCAACCAAAGCAAAATCAAGAACACAAAACCCTAAATTAAAGCCCCAAATCGATTTTAGCATGCAAATTATCAAATTCAATCCAACAACCATTCGATTAACAATCAACATCATCAAATTAAGACTCTATGACTTACATACGACCTATTATACCCTCTATTATAGAGTGAGACTCCCCTTACCTTATTTTAACCGTAGAAATCCCTTCTCCTTGAGTCACGTACAAAAACACCGCAACAAAAGCTCTTTCCTTTCCTCCTTGAGTGGTGCGATCTACTCTTCTCCCTTCTCCTCTAGGGTTTGCGCTGTTTCCTCTTCTTTCCTCTCTTCTCCCTTCGCAAGTTTCTTTCTTTCTTCTCACAATGGGAGCAAATTCTTAATTTGGGTATATGTACATTGGGCCAAGCGCACCTTGGGCCCTTTTTACACCCCCTCTCCATTTCTTCCACCATCCCCTTCAATTACAAATAAAAGACCATAATAATGATTCAATACAATTTAACTAGTGCAACACTTAAACAATGTAATCAATTGCTTAATTAAATTATTTAGGGTGTTACATCAAACGAGAAGTCCAAACCGGATTTTTCGGGGCACAACACCCACCTATGACGGACCGTACGTTGTCAAGAAAGCCTTTTCCGGAGGAGCGCTGATACTCACAAATATGGATGGCGAAGATCTGAGGAACCCAGTTAATTCTGATCAGGTGAAGAAGTATTATGCCTGAAAGAAATAGACGAAAAAAGAGGAAGATAAGCCAAGTAAAAAATAGCTCGCTAGGTTGAAAACCCGAAAGGGCGGCCTAGGAAAAATCAGAGCGACCTGGTGGATTGAAAACCCGCAAAGGGCGATCCAGGCAAAATTAAGCTTGGGCATGAAAAGTAGACAAAGGCATACAACACCCCGAAGGTTTGGATAAGAGGGTGGTCAAAGTCATGGAAACAAATGGTTGGCACTGTCCCACAGAGATGGATAGTCAGAAATTAGCTTCTTCTTTTTTTCGTGTCTTTTTGTAGTTTAAACTTTCATATGTATTGAACAGTCGGCGTAACTTTCTGTACGACCGACTTTTACATCAATAAAGTTCAATCTTTCTCATATCTGTTTGCTATTTTCTGCTTTTTCTGCTCAAAATAAGCGTTTTATGATGATGGTGACATTGATCTGTAAAACATGTACATAAATCATAAAGCATCACAATCATTGCGAAATTTCTAAAAGTCATGGAAAGGAAACAACTTTTCAAAGCAAATTAAGTTCGCAAGTAAACAATTATGCTCGTAATCATCCTCAAATGGCAAAATTATAAAGCAAATCTGCACTTGGCTCATACGCCACCACAATCCTAATCAGTTCCACAGTTGTGTCACGGGTTGGTCGAACCAGCAAAAGAAAAAGCCAAAAGAGCAAATGAAAAAGCAGATGATCGAGAAAAAAAAGGCGATCAAGCAAGATCATTCAAAAAAAAAAAGAGCAAATGAAAAAGCGGATGATCGAGAAAAGAAAGGCGATCAAGAAAAATCAAATCAAAAGGAAAACCTCAAGAGTGTTCCACCACATGCATCATCACACCAAAATCATAGCATTGCATGCGCTCGCATAACATGCTCCTGCATAACATGCCTTTGCATAACATGCACCCATGCTTCATGTGTAACACCCTAAATGATTTAATTAATTAATTGATTAAATTATTTAAGTGTTGCAGTATTTTAATTATATTAAATTATTAATATAGCCTTTTAATTATAATTGAAGGGAGTGGTATCAATAATTTTGGGATGGCAAGTATTGGCCCAAGAGCCCAAGCCCAATGACTTAGGCTCCTAGGGTTGGTGCAATTCGCACCATTTGGTGAAAGAAAGAAAGAAAACGAAAAACAGAGAGAAGGGAGAAGAGAGAAGAGAAATCGGCGCTAGGGAGAGAAAGAAAGGAGGGTTTTGATCGCGCAAGGGAAAGGAGAAGAAGAGCTTCATTGTTGCTATGGTTGTAACGCCCCAATTTTATTAGAGTAGTTGACTAAATTGGAGAGTTTTTGGGCATAGGGACCATGTTGAGAAGGACTAAAATTGATGTTAGAAATACTTAATATATGATTATTATTATTATTCTCATTATTATTAAAAAAAACAAGTTTCTAGGGAGAACCAAAGTGGTTATGGGAGGGAGGAAAAGTAGGAGGAAAAGTAGCGTATGGTTGGGAATTAAAAATCAAATTAAAAAGGGTTAGAGTGTTGATGCTCATTTAAATAAGGAGTGGGGTGTAGTAAATAAATGGGGAGTGTTTTAGTTAAATAGGGAGGGATACGAGAAAGTAATTAAGGGTGTGCAAATAGGGCCCATTAGTGTTAAGTGGCCCAAACCCAATTAATAAAACCCTTGAGACCTAGGAGAAACCCTCATTAGAGCAAGGAAATCAAAAATTAGAAAGTGAGAAGAGTGAGAGAGGAGAGGCGCGACGGCCATAGAGGGAGAGAGGGAGAGAAGCGCTTGATTCAAAGGAGAAAGAAGGAGAACTTGGAGTGTTGGTGTCTTGGAGAGATCTTTCTTGGAAAACTTGAGTGTCTTCCTTCAATTAACAAGGTATGGGGGCTCTCTTTCGTAGTTAATAATTTATAGAACATGAAACCATAGGGATTAGGTGTTAGGAGAAATTGTATAATTGATTCTTGGTGTGCTTGAATGATTGATTCGAATGACTATACTCATTGTTTTTCATGTTTTATGTTGTTGTCATTGTTTGGGAGATAAAAGGTTGCTTTGTTTTATGATTTATGTTGTTTGCTTGCTATTTGGACAAATAAAAGGTTGCGCTTTTCATGTTTTATGGTGTCATTTGATGTTTTGGAAAATAAAAAGGGTGTTGTTTTAATGATTTATGTGTTGTTTCTTTGCTTTGGAAAATAAGGGGTTCTTTTTTTTCATAAATCAATGTTGCTTTTTTTTTATTGAAATATGAGTTTCTGTTTTCTCTTAAAAATCATGTCTTTATTCTTTGCTTTAATCGAAATATGAGTCGCTTTTTTCTTTATAAATTATGGTCGTTTTAGCGCGAAAAATTCTCTCTTTTTTTCGTGTCGTTTTATTCTGTTTCTTTGTCATCATGCGCTAAAGGGTCGCTATTTTCCTCTATTTTCTATCGTTTTTGGTGTTGTCACGCTTCAAAGAGCTACATTTTCATTCCGTCTTTGCCATTGTTTTTGAACCGAATTTTCTGCGGTCTATGTAAATGAAAGGGGCATGCTAATGTGGCTGTTTTTATACATAAATAAAAGAAAACGGCTGATATTTTATTACTATCCTTGGAATTTAATCGTGTTGTTTTCCCAACTTTAAAGGTGATGTTTCCTTCTAAATTTTAAATGTGTTGTTACTAAATTCTAAATGGGTTATTTTCTCAACTTTAAAGGTGGTGTTTCTTCCTAAATTATAAATGTGACGTTTCTTTCTAGATTTTAAATGTGTTGTCACTAAAAGTCTAAATGTGCTGTTTTCTCAATTTTTAAATGTAATATTTCTTTCTAAAATCTAAAATGTGTTGTTACTAAAAATCTAAATGTGGTGTTTACGATGACGCGGTGATATAATTGTGATGGTTATGACTGTGATGTTATGATGATGTTGTGATATAATTGTGTTGGTTTAGTCCCTGGCGTTGACTTTAGTCCTTTGGTGTTCTTTTAGTCCCTTAGGGTGTCGTTTTAGTCATTGTAGAGTTACTATTTATGGTGATGTATATTAATGGTGATTATATCATGGTGATGGGAGGTGTATGACTTCTTTTGGTGATTGGTGAGTATACAAATTGTTGGTGAGCATATAAATGAATTATTTGGTGTTCTGGTGTTATGGTGCATAGTCATGGTGTCGCATAATCATATGCATATTTTTGGTGAATAGGCCTCGGCCTCATAAATTATTGGTGAATGCCCTCAAGACTATTTTGGTGATGGATCCACATGCATGTGCCCGTGGAGTTTTGGGTTGCATCACATACATTACATTCATTTTTCTGGTGACTGATTTAGGTGTTCATAAACTAATGGTGTATTGGATTTGACTCTATTGCTGGTGTACTTGACTTAAGTGTATTTCTGGTGTACTTGACTTAACTGTATTTCTGGTGTACTAGCTTGCCTGTTCCATTGTGTTTTCTCGTTTTATTTATTATTACCTATGTAAAGAGACTCACCCTACTACATTATGTTACTTCTTATGTCGGCAACTGCAGTTGACGGTGACTGAAGGTGACTAGAGTAACTTCTTCTAGTGTGGTCGAGTCAGCTCTGATACGTAGCACCGGGGGGGATGTTTAGTATTTGTTATTTCCTTTATGTTTCGAACCACTATGTTAATTTTATTATTTTCCGCTGCTGTAGTACCTTATCCTCGGATTTTAATTGGTGCTATGTATCTTATATTGGAGTTTATTGATTATTACTTTGGAGTTTTGATTATGGTGTTTAAATGTGGCACCCTCGAGTGGTCGCACTGAAAATTTTTATAGACTCTGATTTCCAATTAATTAAATAGTAGTTTATGTTAGAAGGGGGTGTTACATTAGTGGTATCAGAGCAGTTCGATCTGTCCGGCCAAGTTATCGAGTCGTCGAGTCTATTAACCCTCGAGTCTTGCTACTCTTTCTAAGTTATACTTATGTTGTTGTTTATTGCTGTCAAATGTTGTGAACGTCTAGGTCTTGTGTTGTCTGCTATGATTGATCTTGTATTGCCTGGTGTGTTCTCTGTGTCCCTTGTCGATCTTCGACAGATACTTTGTTATGAATTTTTGTTTGCCGTTGGGTGGGGTAATTGTAATCTTGGGTATGAACTGGTTAGGGCATAACCATGTTCCTATTAGTTAAATTTTCGAGGACGAAAATTTTCTAAGTGGGGGAGAGTTGTAACGCCCCAAATTTTATTAGAAATTATTTGGAGTTGATTTGATAGGTTAGTGGACTAAATTGGAGAGTTTTTGGGCATAGGGACCATGTTGAGAAGGACTAAAGTTGATGTTAGAAATACTTAATATATGATTATTATTATTATTATTACTATTATTCTCATTATTATTAAAAAAAACAACAAGTTAGGGAGAACCAAAGTGGTTATGGGAGGGAGGAAAAGTAGGAGGAAAAGTAGCGTATGGTTGGGAATTAAAAATCAAATTAAAAAGGGTTAGAGTGTTGATGCTCATTTAAATAAGGAGTGGGGTGTAGTAAATAAATGGGGAGTATTTTAGTTAAATAGGGAGGGATACGAGAAAGTAATTAAGGGTGTGCAAATAGGGCCCATTAGTGTTAAGTGGCCCAAACCCAATTAATAAAACCCTTGAGACTTAGGAGAAACCCTCATTAGAGCAAAGAAATAAAAATTAGAAAGTGAGAAGAGTGAGAGAGAGAGGCGCGACGGCCATAGAGGAGAGAGGAGAGAGAGCGCTTGATTCAAAGGAGAAAGAAGGAGAACTTGGAGTGTTGGTGTCTTGGAGAGATCTTTCTTGGAAAACTTGAGTGTCTTCCTTCAATTAACAAGGTATGGGGGCTCTCTTTCAGTAGTTAATAATTTATAGAACATGAAACCATAGGGATTAGGTGTTAGGAGAAATTATATAATTGATTCTTGGTGTGCTTGAATGATTGATTCGAATGACTATACTCATTTTTTCATGTTTTATGTTGTTGTCATTGTTTGGGAGATAAAAGGTTGCTTTGTTTTTATGATTTATGTTGCTTTGTTTGCTTGTTTGGACAAATAAAAGGTTGCTGTTTTTCATGTTTTATGGTGCTGTTTGCTGTTTTGGAAAATAAAAAGGGTGCTGTTTTAATGATTTATGTGCTGTTTCTTTGTTTTGGAAAATAAGGGGTTCTTTGCTTTTTCATAAATCAATGTTGCTTTTTTTTTTATTGAAATATGAGCTGCTGTTTTCTCTTAAAAATCATGTGTTGTTCTTTGCTTTAATCGAAATATGAGTTGCTTTGTTTTCTTTATAAATTATGGTGTTTTTTTTAGCGAAAATTCTGCTTTTTTTAGTGTCGTTTTATTCTGTTTCTTTTCTTTGTCATTCGCTAAAGGGCTCTTTGTTTTCCCCTCTATTTTATCTTTGTTTTTGGTGTTGTCACGCTACTCAAAGAGCTACTTTTCATTCCATCTTTGCGTCATTGCTTTGAACCGAATTTTCTGCGGTCTATGTAAATGAAAGGGGCGTGCTAATGTGGTTGTTTTTATACATAAATAAAAGAAAACTACCGATATTTTATTACTATCCTTGGAATTTAATCGTGTTGTTTTCCCAACTTTAAAGGTGATGTTTCCTTCTAAATTTTAAATGTGTTGTTACTAAATGCTAAATGGGTTATTTTCTCAACTTTAAAGGTGGTGTTTCTTCCTAAATTATAAATGTGACGTTTCTTTCTAGATTTTAAATGTGTTGTCACTAAAAGTCTAAATGTGCTGTTTTCTCAATTTTTAAATGTGATGTTTCTTTCTAAAATCTAAAATGTGTTGTTACTAAAAATCTAAAGGTGTTGTTTTTCCTCAATTTTTAAATGTGGTGTTTACAATGATGCGGTGATATAATTGTGATGGTTATGGACCGTGATGTTATGATGATGTTGTGATATAATTGTGTTGGTTTAGTCCCTGGCGTTGACTTTAGTCCTTTGGTGTTCTTTTAGTCCCTTAGGGTGTCGTTTTAGTCATTGTAGAGTTACTATTTATGGTGATGTATATTAATGGTGATTATATCATGGTGATGGGAGGTCTATGACTTCTTTTGGTGATTGGTGAGTATACAAATTGTTGGTGAGCATATAAATGCATTATTTGGTGTTCTGGTGTTATGGTGCATAGTCATGGTGTCGCATAATCATATGCATATTTTTGGTGAATATGCCTCGGCCTCATAAATTATTGGTGAATGCCCTCAAGGCTATTTTGGTGATGGATCCACATGCATGTGCCCGTGGAGTTTTGGGTTGCATCACATACATTACATTCATTTTTCTGGTGACTGATTTAGGTGTTCATAAACTAATGGTTTATTGGATTTGACTGTATTGCTGGTGTACTTGACTTAACTGTATTTCTGGTGTACTTGACTTAACTGTATTTCTGGTGTACTAGCTTGCCTGTTCCACTGTGTTTTCTCATTTTATTTATTATTACCTATGTAAAGAGACTCACCCTACTGCATTATGTTGCTTCTTATGTCGGCAACTGCAGGTGACGGTGACTGAAGGTGACTAGAGTAACTTCTTCTAGTGTGGTCGAGTCAGCTCTGATACGTAGCACCGGGGGGGGTGTTTAGTATTTGTTATTTCCTTTATGTTTCGAACCACTATGTTAAGTTTGTTATTTTCCGCTGCTGTAGTACCTTATCCTCGGATTTTAATTGGTGCTATGTATCTTATATTGGAGTTTATTTTGATTATTACTTTGGAGTTTTGATTATGGTGTTTAAATGTGGCACCTCGAGTGGTCGTGATACTTTGAAAATTTTATAGACTCGATTTCCAATTAATTAAATAGTAGTTTATGTTAGAAGGGGTGTTACATTAATGGTATCAGAGCAGTTCGGTCTGTCTGGCCAAGTTTTCGAGTCGTCGAGTCTATTAACCCTCGAGTCTTGGTACTCTTTCTAAGTTATAGTTATGTTGTTGTTTATTGCTGTCAAATGTTGTGAACGTCTAGGTCTTGTGTTGTCTGCTATGATTGATCTTGTATTGCCTGGTGTGTTCTCTGTGTCCCTTGTCGATCTTCGACAGAGACTTTTTTATGAATTTTTGTTTGCCGTTGGGTGGGGTAATTGTAATCTTGGGTATGAACTGGTTAGGGCATAACCATGTTCCTATTGGTTAAATTTTCGAGGACGAAAATATTCTAAGTGGGGGAGAGTTGTAACGCCCCAAATTTTATTAGAAATTATTTGGAGTTGATTTGATAGGGTAGTGGACTAAATTGGAGAGTTTTTGGGCATAGGGACCATGTTGAGAAGGACTAAAATTGATGTTAGAAATACTTAATATATGATTATTATTATTATTATTATTACTATTATTCTCATTATTATTAAAAAAAAAAAAAGTTTCTAGGGAGAACCAAAGTGGTTATGGGAGGGAGGAAAAGTAGGAGGAAAAGTAGCGTATGGTTGGGAATTAAAAATCAAATTAAAAAGGGTTAGAGTGTTGATGCTCATTTAAATAAGGAGTGGGGTGTAGTAAATAAATGGGGAGTATTTTAGTTAAATAGGGAGGGATACGAGAAAGTAATTAAGGGTGTGCAAATAGGGCCCATTAGTGTTAAGTGGCCCAAACCCAATTAATAAAACCCTTGAGACTTAGGAGAAACCCTCATTAGAGCAAAGAAATCAAAAATTAGAAAGTGAGAAGAGTGAGAGAGGAGAGGCGCGACGGCCATAGAGGGAGAGAGGGAGAGAAGCGCTTGATTCAAAGGAGAAAGAAGGAGAACTTGGAGTGTTGGTGTCTTGGAGAGATCTTTCTTGGAAAACTTGAGTGTCTTCCTTCAATTAACAAGGTATGGGGGCTCTCTTTCGTAGTTAATAATTTATAGAACATGAAACCATAGGGATTAGGTGTTAGGAGAAATTATATAATTGATTCTTGGTGTGCTTGAATGATTGATTCGAATGACTATACTACTGTTTTCATGTTTTATGTTGTTGTCGCTGTTTGGGAGATAAAAGGTTGCTGTTTTTATGATTTATGTTGCTGTTTGCTGTTTGGACAAATAAAAGGTTGCTGTTTTTCATGTTTTATGGTGCTGTTTGGTCGCTTTGGAAAATAAAAAGGGTGCTTTATTTTAATGATTTATGTGCTTTATTTCTTTGTTTTGGAAAATAAGGGGTTGCTGTTTTTCATAAATCAATGTTGCTGTTTTTTTTATTGAAATATGAGCTCTCTTGTTTTCTCTTAAAAATCATGTGTTGTTCTTTGCTTTAATCGAAATATGAAATTTCTTGTTTTCTTTATAAATTATGGTCGCTTTTAGCGCGAAAAATTCTTTGTTTTTTGGTGTCGCTTTATTCTGTTTTGCTTTGTCATTCGCTAAAGGCTGTTGTTTTCCCCTATTTTATCTGCTTTGTTTTGGTGTTGTCACGCTCAAAGAGCTACTGCTTTTCATTCCATGTTATTATTGCTTTGAACCGAATTTTCTGCGGTCTATGTAAATGAAAGGGGCGTGCTAATGTGGCTGTTTTTATACATAAATAAAAGAAAACGGCTGATATTTTATTACTATCCTTGGAATTTAATCGTGTTGTTTTCCCAACTTTAAAGGTGATGTTTCCTTCTAAATTTTAAATGTGTTGTTACTAAATGCTAAATGGGTTATTTTCTCAACTTTAAAGGTGGTGTTTCTTCCTAAATTATAAATGTGACGTTTCTTTCTAGATTTTAAATGTGTTGTCACTAAAAGTCTAAATGTGCTGTTTTCTCAATTTTTAAATGTGATGTTTCTTTCTAAAATCTAAAATGTGTTGTTACTAAAAATCTAAAGGTGTTGTTTTTCCTCAATTTTTAAATGTGGTGTTTACAATGATGCGGTGATATAATTGTGATGGTTATGACTGTGATGTTATGATGATGTTGTGATATAATTGTGTTGGTTTAGTCCCCAGGCGTTGACTTTAGTCCTTTGGTGTTCTTTTAGTCCCTTAGGGTGTCGTTTTAGTCATTGTAGAGTTACTATTTATGGTGATGTATATTAATGGTGATTATATCATGGTGATGGGAGGTCTATGACTTCTTTTGGTGATTGGTGAGTATACAAATTGTTGGTGAGCATATAAATGCATTATTTGGTGTTCGGTGTTATGGTGCATAGTCATGGTGTCGCATAATCATATGCATATTTTTGGTGAATATGCCTCGGCCTCATAAATTATTGGTGAATGCCTCTCAGGCTATTTTGGTGATGGATCCACATGCATGTGCCCGTGGAGTTTTGGGTTGCATCACATACATTACATTCATTTTTCCTCGGTGGTCGATTTAGGTGTTCATAAACTAATGGTTTATTGGATTTGACCGTATTCTTTGTGTACTTGACTTAATCGTATTTACGTGTACTTGACTTAATCTGTATTTACGGTGTACTAGCTTGCCTGTTCCACTGTGTTTTCTCATTTTATTTATTATTACCTATGTAAAGAGACTCACCCTACTGCATTATGTTGCTTCTTATGTCGGCAACTGCAGGTGACGGTGACTGAAGGTGACTAGAGTAACTTCTTCTAGTGTGGTCGAGTCAGCTCTGATACGTAGCACCGGGGGGGGTGTTTAGTATTTGTTATTTCCTTTATGTTTCGAACCACTATGTTAAGTTTGTTATTTTCCGCTGTTGTAGTACCTTATCCTCGGATTTTAATTGGTGCTATGTATCTTATATTGGAGTTTATTTTGATTATTACTTTGGAGTTTTGATTATGGTGTTTAAATGTGGCACCCTCGAGTGGTCGCACTGAAAATTTTTATAGACTCTGATTTCCAATTAATTAAATAGTAGTTTATGTTAGAAGGGGTGTTACATTAATGGTATCAGAGCAGTTCGGTCTGTCTGGCCAAGTTTTCGAGTCGTCGAGTCTATTAACCCTCGAGTCTTGGTACTCTTTCTAAGTTATAGTTATGTTGTTGTTTATTGCTGTCAAATGTTGTGAACGTCTAGGTCTTGTGTTGTCTGCTATGATTGATCTTGTATTGCCTGGTGTGTTCTCTGTGTCCCTTGTCGATCTTCGACAGAGACTTTTTTATGAATTTTTGTTTGCCGTTGGGTGGGGTAATTGTAATCTTGGGTATGAACTGGTTAGGGCATAACCATGTTCCTATTGGTTAAATTTTCGAGGACGAAAATATTCTAAGTGGGGGAGAGTTGTAACGCCCCAAATTTTATTAGAAATTATTTGGAGTTGATTTGATAGGGTAGTGGACTAAATTGGAGAGTTTTTGGGCATAGGGACCATGTTGAGAAGGACTAAAATTGATGTTAGAAATACTTAATATATGATTATTATTATTATTATTATTACTATTATTCTCATTATTATTAAAAAAAAAAAAACAAGTTTCTAGGGAGAACCAAAGTGGTTATGGGAGGGAGGAAAAGTAGGAGGAAAAGTAGCGTATGGTTGGGAATTAAAAATCAAATTAAAAGGGTTAGAGTGTTGATGCTCATTTAAATAAGGAGTGGGGTGTAGTAAATAAATGGGGAGTATTTTAGTTAAATAGGGAGGGATACGAGAAAGTAATTAAGGGTGTGCAAATAGGGCCCATTAGTGTTAAGTGGCCCAAACCCAATTAATAAAACCCTTGAGACTTAGGAGAAACCCTCATTAGAGCAAAGAAATCAAAAATTAGAAAGTGAGAAGAGTGAGAGAGAGAGAGGCGACGGCCATAGAGGGAGAGAGGGAGAGAAGCGCTTGATTCAAAGGAGAAAGAAGGAGAACTTGGAGTGTTGGTGTCTTGGAGAGATCTTTCTTGGAAAACTTGAGTGTCTTCCTTCAATTAACAAGGTATGGGGGCTCTCTTTCGTAGTTAATAATTTATAGAACATGAAACCATAGGGATTAGGTGTTAGGAGAAATTATATAATTGATTCTTGGTGTGCTTGAATGATTGATTCGAATGACTATACTACTGTTTTCATGTTTTATGTTGTTTATCATTGTTTGGGAGAGATAAAAGGTTCTTTGTTTTTATGATTTATGTTCTTGTTTCTTTGTTTGGACAAATAAAAGGTTGCTGTTTTTTCATGTTTTATGGTGCTTTGTTTCTTTGTTTTGGAAAATAAAAAGGGTCTTTATTTTAATGATTTATGTCTTTGTTTCTTTGTTTTGGAAAATAAGGGGTTCTTTGTTTTTCATAAATCAATGTTCTTTATTTTTTTATTGAAATATGAAATTTCTTTATTTTCTCTTAAAAATCATGTGTTGTTCTTTATTTTAATCGAAATATGAAATTCTTTATTTTCTTTATAAATTATGGTTGTTTTAGCGAAAAAAATTCTTTACATTTTTTGGTGTCGTTTTATTCTGTTTGCTTTGTTGTCATTCGCTAAAGGGTCGTTGTTTTCCCTCTATTTTATCACTTTGTTTTTGGTGTTGTCACGCGCTCAAAGAGCTACTGTTTTCATTCCATGCTGCCGCTGTTTTGAACCGAATTTTCTGCGGTCTATGTAAATGAAAGGGGCGTGCTAATGTGGCTGTTTTTATACATAAATAAAAGAAAACGGCTGATATTTTATTACTATCCTTGGAATTTAATCGTGTTGTTTTCCCAACTTTAAAGGTGATGTTTCCTTCTAAATTTTAAATGTGTTGTTACTAAATGCTAAATGGGTTATTTTCTCAACTTTAAAGGTGGTGTTTCTTCCTAAATTATAAATGTGACGTTTCTTTCTAGATTTTAAATGTGTTGTCACTAAAAGTCTAAATGTGCTGTTTTCTCAATTTTTAAATGTGATGTTTCTTTCTAAAATCTAAAATGTGTTGTTACTAAAAATCTAAAGGTGTTGTTTTTCCTCAATTTTTAAATGTGGTGTTTACAATGATGCGGTGATATAATTGTGATGGTTATGACTGTGATGTTATGATGATGTTGTGATATAATTGTGTTGGTTTAGTCCCTGGCGTTGACTTTAGTCCTTTGGTGTTCTTTTAGTCCCTTAGGGTGTCGTTTTAGTCATTGTAGAGTTACTATTTATGGTGATGTATATTAATGGTGATTATATCATGGTGATGGGAGGTCTATGACTTCTTTTGGTGATTGGTGAGTATACAAATTGTTGGTGAGCATATAAATGCATTATTTGGTGTTCTGGTGTTATGGTGCATAGTCATGGTGTCGCATAATCATATGCATATTTTTGGTGAATATGCCTCGGCCTCATAAATTATTGGTGAATGCCCTCAAGGCTATTTTGGTGATGGATCCACATGCATGTGCCCGTGGAGTTTTGGGTTGCATCACATACATTACATTCATTTTTCTGGTGACTGATTTAGGTGTTCATAAACTAATGGTTTATTGGATTTGATTGTATTCTTTGGTGTACTTGACTTAATCGTATTTACGTGTACTTGACTTAACTGTATTTACGTGTACTAGCTTGCCTGTTCCATTGTGTTTTCTCATTTTATTTATTATTACCTATGTAAAGAGACTCACCTCTTGCATTATGTTGCTTCTTGCTGTCGCAAATCTGCAGTGTGATGGATCGAAGGTGACTAGAGTAACTTCTTCTAGTGTGGTCGAGTCGACTCGATCACGTAGCACCGGGGTGTTTAGTATTTGTTATTTCCTTTATGTTTCAACCACTATGTTAAGTTTGTTATTTTCATTTGTTGTAGTACCTTATCCTCGGATTTTAATTGGTGCTATGTATCTTATATTGGAGTTTATTTTGATTATTACTTTGGAGTTTTGATTATGGTGTTTAAATGTGGCACCCTCGAGTGGTCGCACTGAAAATTTTTATAGACTCTGATTTCCAATTAATTAAATAGTAGTTTATGTTAGAAGGGGGTGTTACATTAATGGTATCGGAGCGGTTCGGTGCAATGCGGCCAAGTTTTCGAGTCGTCGAGTCTATTAACCCTCGAGTCTTGGTACTCTTTCTAAGTTATAGTTATGTTGTTGTTTATTCTTTGTCAAATGTTGTGAACGCGTCTAGGTCTTGTGTTGTCCGCTATGATTGATCTTGTATTGCACAGTGTGTTCTCTGTGTCCCTTGTCGATCTTCGACAGAGACTTTTTTATGAATTTTTGTTTGCCGTTGGGTGGGGTAATTGTAATCTTGGGTATGAACTGGTTAGGGCATAACCATGTTCCTATTGGTTAAATTTTCGAGGACGAAAATATTCTAAGTGGGGGAGAGTTGTAACGCCCCAAATTTTATTAGAAATTATTTGGAGTTGATTTGATAGGGTAGTGGACTAAATTGGAGAGTTTTTGGGCATAGGGACCATGTTGAGAAGGACTAAAATTGATGTTAGAAATACTTAATATATGATTATTATTATTATTATTACTATTATTGTCATTATTATTAAAAAAAAAAAAAACAAGTTTCTAGGGAGAACCAAAGTGGTTATGGGAGGGAGGAAAAGTAGGAGGAAAAGTAGCGTATGGTTGGGAATTAAAAATCAAATTAAAAAGGGTTAGAGTGTTGATGCTCATTTAAATAAGGAGTGGGGTGTAGTAAATAAATGGGGAGTATTTTAGTTAAATAGGGAGGGATACGAGAAAGTAATTAAGGGTGTGCAAATAGGGCCCATTAGTGTTAAGTGGCCCAAACCCAATTAATAAAACCCTTGAGACTTAGGAGAAACCCTCATTAGAGCAAAGAAATCAAAAATTAGAAAGTGAGAAGAGTGAGAGAGAGGAGAGCGCGCGGCCATAGAGGGAGAGAGGAGAGAAGCGCTTGATTCAAAGGAGAAAGAAGGAGAACTTGGAGTGTTGGTGTCTTGGAGAGATCTTTCTTGGAAAACTTGAGTGTCTTCCTTCAATTAACAAGGTATGGGGGCTCTCTTTCGTAGTTAATAATTTATAGAACATGAAACCATAGGGATTAGGTGTTAGGAGAAATTATATAATTGATTCTTGGTGTGCTTGAATGATTGATTCGAATGACTATACTCTTTGTTTTCATGTTTTATGTTGTTGTCATTTGTTTGGGAGATAAAAGGTTCTTTATTTTTATGATTTATGTTGCTTGTTTCTTTGTTTGGACAAATAAAAGGTTCTTTGTTTTTCATGTTTTATGGTGCTTGTTTCTTTGTTTTGGAAAATAAAAAGGGTGTTGTTTTAATGATTTATGTCTTTGTTTCTTTGTTTTGGAAAATAAGGGGTTGCTTTTTTTCATAAATCAATGTTGCTGTTTTTATTGAAATATGAGCTGCTGTTTTCTCTTAAAAATCATGTGTTGTTCTTTGCTTTAATCGAAATATGAGTTTCTTTGTTTTCTTTATAAATTATGGTTTGTTTTAAGCGCGAAAAATTCTGCTTGTTTTAGGTGTCGTTTTATTCTGTTTTTTCTTTCTTTGTCATTCGCTAAAGAAATCTTTGTTTTCCCCTCTATTTTATCTTTGTTTTTGGTGTTGTCACGCTCAAAGAGCTCTTTTTTTCATTCCGTCTTCTTGCACTGTTTTGAACCGAATTTTCATGGTCTATGTAAATGAAAGGCGTGCTAATGTGGTTGTTTTTATACATAAATAAAAGAAAACGGCTGATATTTTATTACTATCCTTGGAATTTAATCGTGTTGTTTTCCCAACTTTAAAGGTGATGTTTCCTTCTAAATTTTAAATGTGTTGTTACTAAATGCTAAATGGGTTATTTTCTCAACTTTAAAGGTGGTGTTTCTTCCTAAATTATAAATGTGACGTTTCTTTCTAGATTTTAAATGTGTTGTCACTAAAAGTCTAAATGTCTTTGTTTTCTCAATTTTTAAATGTGATGTTTCTTTCTAAAATCTAAAATGTGTTGTTACTAAAAATCTAAAGGTGTTGTTTTTCCTCAATTTTTAAATGTGGTGTTTACAATGATGCGGTGATATAATTGTGATGGTTATGACTGTGATGTTATGATGATGTTGTGATATAATTGTGTTGGTTTAGTCCCTGGCGTTGACTTTAGTCCTTTGGTGTTCTTTTAGTCCCTTAGGGTGTCGTTTTAGTCATTGTAGAGTTACTATTTATGGTGATGTATATTAATGGTGATTATATCATGGTGATGGGAGGTCTATGACTTCTTTTGGTGATTGGTGAGTATACAAATTGTTGGTGAGCATATAAATGCATTATTTGGTGTTACGGTGTTATGGTGCATAGTCATGGTGTCGCATAATCATATGCATATTTTTGGTGAATATGCCTCGGCCTCATAAATTATTGGTGAATGCCCTCAAGGCTATTTTGGTGATGGATCCACATGCATGTGCCCGTGGAGTTTTGGGTTGCATCACATACATTACATTCATTTTTCTGGTGACTGATTTAGGTGTTCATAAACTAATGGTTTATTGGATTTGACCGTATTCTTTGGTGTACTTGACTTAATCAGATTTACGTGTACTTGACTTAACTGTATTTCCGGTGTACTAGCTTGCCTGTTCCACTGTGTTTTCTCATTTTATTTATTATTACCTATGTAAAGAGACTCACCCTACTGCATTATGTTGCTTCTTATGTCGGCAACTGCAGGTGACGGTGACTGAAGGTGACTAGAGTAACTTCTTCTAGTGTGGTCGAGTCAGCTCGATACGTAGCAACTTAGGGGTGTTTAGTATTTGTTATTTCCTTTATGTTTCAACCACTATGTTAAGTTTGTTATTTTCATTTTGTTGTAGTACCTTATCCTCAGATTTTAATTGGTGCTATGTATCTTATATTGGAGTTTATTTTGATTATTACTTTGGAGTTTTGATTATGGTGTTTAAATGTGGCACCCTCGAGTGGTCATGACTTTGAAAATTTTATAGACTCGATTTCCAATTAATTAAATAGTAGTTTATGTTAGAAGGGTGTTACATTAATGGTATCGAGCGATTCGGTGCTGTGCGGCCAAGTTTTCGAGTCGTCGAGTCTATTAACCCTCGAGTCTTGGTACTCTTTCTAAGTTATAGTTATGTTGTTGTTTATTGTCTTTGTCAAATGTTGTGAACGTCTAGGTCTTGTGTTGTCTCTGCTATGATTGATCTTGTATTGCCTGGTGTGTTCTCTGTGTCCCTTGTCGATCTTCGACAGAGACTTTTTTATGAATTTTTGTTTGCCGTTGGGTGGGGTAATTGTAATCTTGGGTATGAACTGGTTAGGGCATAACCATGTTCCTATTGGTTAAATTTTCGAGGACGAAAATATTCTAAGTGGGGGAGAGTTGTAACGCCCCAAATTTTATTAGAAATTATTTGGAGTTGATTTGATAGGGTAGTGGACTAAATTGGAGAGTTTTTGGGCATAGGGACCATGTTGAGAAGGACTAAAATTGATGTTAGAAATACTTAATATATGATTATTATTATTATTATTACTATTATTCTCATTATTATTAAAAAAAAAAACAAGTTTCTAGGGAGAACCAAAGTGGTTATGGGAGGGAGGAAAAGTAGGAGGAAAAGTAGCGTATGGTTGGGAATTAAAAATCAAATTAAAAGGGTTAGAGTGTTGATGCTCATTTAAATAAGGAGTGGGGTGTAGTAAATAAATGGGGAGTATTTTAGTTAAATAGGGAGGATACGAGAAAGTAATTAAGGGTGTGCAAATAGGGCCCATTAGTGTTAAGTGGCCCAAACCCAATTAATAAAACCCTTGAGACTTAGGAGAAACCCTCATTAGAGCAAAGAAATCAAAAATTAGAAAGTGAGAAGAGTGAGAGAGGAGAGGCGCGACGGCCATAGAGGGAGAGAGGGAGAGAAGCGCTTGATTCAAAGGAGAAAGAAGGAGAACTTGGAGTGTTGGTGTCTTGGAGAGATCTTTCTTGGAAAACTTGAGTGTCTTCCTTCAATTAACAAGGTATGGGGGCTCTCTTTCGTAGTTAATAATTTATAGAACATGAAACCATAGGGATTAGGTGTTAGGAGAAATTATATAATTGATTCTTGGTGTGCTTGAATGATTGATTCGAATGACTATACTACTGTTTTCATGTTTTATGTTGTTGTCGCTGTTTGGGAGATAAAAGGTTGCTGTTTTTATGATTTATGTTGCTGTTTGCTGTTTGGACAAATAAAAGGTTGCTTTGTTTTCATGTTTTATGGTGCTTTGTTTCTTTGTTTTGGAAAATAAAAAGGGTCTTTGTTTTAATGATTTATGTCTTTGTTTCTTTGTTTTGGAAAATAAGGGGTTCTTTGTTTTTCATAAATCAATGTTGCTTTTTTTTTATTGAAATATGAGCTCTTTATTTTCTCTTAAAAATCATGTGTTGTTCTTTGCTTTAATCGAAATATGAGTCTCTTTATTTTCTTTATAAATTATGGTCATTTTTTAGCGCGAAAAATTCTGCTTGTTTTTCGGTGTCGTTTTTCTCTGTTTTGTCTTTGTCATTCGCTAAAGGGTCTTTGTTTTCCCCTCTATTTTATCATTTTTGGTGTTGTCACGCGCTCAAAGAGCTCTTGCTTTTCATTCCGTCTTTCGCATTGTTTTGAACCGAATTTTCTGCGGTCTATGTAAATGAAAGGGGCGTGCTAATGTGGCTGTTTTTATACATAAATAAAAGAAAACGGTGATATTTTATTACTATCCTTGGAATTTAATCGTGTTGTTTTCCCAACTTTAAAGGTGATGTTTCCTTCTAAATTTTAAATGTGTTGTTACTAAATGCTAAATGGGTTATTTTCTCAACTTTAAAGGTGGTGTTTCTTCCTAAATTATAAATGTGACGTTTCTTTCTAGATTTTAAATGTGTTGTCACTAAAAGTCTAAATGTGTTTGTTTTCTCAATTTTTAAATGTGATGTTTCTTTCTAAAATCTAAAATGTGTTGTTACTAAAAATCTAAAGGTGTTGTTTTTCCTCAATTTTTAAATGTGGTGTTTACAATGATGCGGTGATATAATTGTGATGGTTATGACTGTGATGTTATGATGATGTTGTGATATAATTGTGTTGGTTTAGTCCCCCGGCGTTGACTTTAGTCCTTTGGTGTTCTTTTAGTCCCTTAGGGTGTCGTTTTAGTCATTGTAGAGTTACTATTTATGGTGATGTATATTAATGGTGATTATATCATGGTGATGGGAGGTCTATGACTTCTTTTGGTGATTGGTGAGTATACAAATTGTTGGTGAGCATATAAATGCATTATTTGGTGTTCTGTGTTATGGTGCATAGTCATGGTGTCGCATAATCATATGCATATTTTTGGTGAATATGCCTCGGCCTCATAAATTATTGGTGAATGCCCTCAAGGCTATTTTGGTGATGGATCCACATGCATGTGCCCGTGGAGTTTTGGGTTGCATCACATACATTACATTCATTTTTCTCGTGATCGATTTAGGTGTTCATAAACTAATGGTTTATTGGATTTGACCAGATTCTTTGGTGTACTTGACTTAACTGTATTTCTGGTGTACTTGACTTAACTGTATTTCTGGTGTACTAGCTTGCCTGTTCCACTGTGTTTTCTCATTTTATTTATTATTACCTATGTAAAGAGACTCACCCTACTGCATTATGTTGCTTCTTATGTCGGCAAATCGCAGTGTGTGATGGATCAAGGTGACTAGAGTAACTTCTTCTAGTGTGGTCGAGTCGGCTACGATCACGTAACAACCGGGGGTGTTTAGTATTTGTTATTTCCTTTATGTTTCGAACCACTATGTTAAGTTTGTTATTTTCCGCTGTTGTAGTACCTTATCCTCGGATTTTAATTGGTGCTATGTATCTTATATTGGAGTTTATTTTGATTATTACTTTGGAGTTTTGATTATGGTGTTTAAATGTGGCACCCTCGAGTGGTCGCACTGAAAATTTTTATAGACTCTGATTTCCAATTAATTAAATAGTAGTTTATGTTAGAAGGGTGTTACATTAATGGTATCGAGCGATTCGGTCCTGCAATCGCCAAGTTTTCGAGTCGTCGAGTCTATTAACCCTCGAGTCTTGGTACTCTTTCTAAGTTATAGTTATGTTGTTGTTTATTGCTGTCAAATGTTGTGAACGTCTAGGTCTTGTGTTGTCTGCTATGATTGATCTTGTATTGCCTGGTGTGTTCTCTGTGTCCCTTGTCGATCTTCGACAGAGACTTTTTTATGAATTTTTGTTTGCCGTTGGGTGGGGTAATTGTAATCTTGGGTATGAACTGGTTAGGGCATAACCATGTTCCTATTGGTTAAATTTTCGAGGACGAAAATATTCTAAGTGGGGGAGAGTTGTAACGCCCCAAATTTTATTAGAAATTATTTGGAGTTGATTTGATAGGGTAGTGGACTAAATTGGAGAGTTTTTGGGCATAGGGACCATGTTGAGAAGGACTAAAATTGATGTTAGAAATACTTAATATATGATTATTATTATTATTATTATTACTATTATTCTCATTATTATTAAAAAAAAAAAAACAAGTTTCTAGGGAGAACCAAAGTGGTTATGGGAGGGAGGAAAAGTAGGAGGAAAAGTAGCGTATGGTTGGGAATTAAAAATCAAATTAAAAAGGGTTAGAGTGTTGATGCTCATTTAAATAAGGAGTGGGGTGTTGTAAATAAATGGGGAGTATTTTAGTTAAATAGGGAGGGATACGAGAAAGTAATTAAGGGTGTGCAAATAGGGCCCATTAGTGTTAAGTGGCCCAAACTCAATTAATAAAACCCTTGAGACTTAGGAGAAACCCTCATTAGAGCAAAGAAATAAAAAATTAGAAAGTGAGAAGAGTGAGAGAGGAGAGGCGCGTTGGCCATAGAGGGAGAGAGGGAGAGAAGCGCTTGATTCAAAGGAGAAAGAAGGAGAACTTGGAGTGTTGGTGTCTTGGAGAGATCTTTCTTGGAAAACTTGAGTGTCTTCCTTCAATTAACAAGGTATGGGGGCTCTCTTTCGTAGTTAATAATTTATAGAACATGAAACCATAGGGATTAGGTGTTAGGAGAAATTGTATAATTGATTCTTGGTGTGCTTGAATGATTGATTCGAATGACTATACTACTGTTTTCATGTTTTATGTTGTTGTCGCTGTTTGGGAGATAAAAGGTTGCTGTTTTTATGATTTATGTTGCTTTTCTCTTGTTTGGACAAATAAAAAGTTGCCGTTTTCATGTTTTATGGTGTCTTTGTTCTTTTTTTTGGAAAATAAAAAGGGTGGTGTTTTAATGATTTATGTGTTGTTTCTTTGTTTTGGAAAATAAGGGGTTCTTGTTTTTCATAAATCAATGTTGTTTTTTTTTTTATTGAAATATGAGTCGTTGTTTTCTCTTAAAAATCATGTGTTGTTCTTTGCTTTTAATCGAAATATGAGTCATTGTTTTCATTATAAATTATGGTTGCTTTTAGCGCGAAAAATTCTGCTGCTTTTGGTGTCGTTTTATTCTGTTTCTTTGTCGATGTCATGCGCTAAAGGGTCATTGCTTTCCCTCTATTTTATTCTTGTTTTTGGTGTTGTCACGCTTCAAAGAGCTACTGCTTTTCATTACAATCTTTGCCATTGCTTTTGAGCTGAATTTTCTGCGGTCTATGTAAATGAAAGGGGCGTGCTAATGTGGCTGTTTTTATACATAAATAAAAGAAAACGGCTGATATTTTATTACTATCCTTGGAATTTAATCGTGTTGTTTTCCCAACTTTAAAGGTGATGTTTCCTTCTAAATTTTAAATGTGTTGTTACTAAATTCTAAATGGGTTATTTTCTCAACTTTAAAGGTGGTGTTTCTTCCTAAATTATAAATGTGACGTTTCTTTCTAGATTTTAAATGTGTTGTCACTAAAAGTCTAAATGTGTTGTTTTCTCAATTTTTATATGTGATGTTTCTTTCTAAAATCTAAAATGTGTTGTTACTAAAAATCTAAAGGTGTTGTTTTTCCTCAATTTTTAAATGTGGTGTTTACGATGATGCGGTGATATAATTGTGATGGTTATGACTGTGATGTTATGATGATGTTGTGATATAATTGTGTTGGTTTACTCCCTGGCGTTGACTTTAGTCCTTTGGTGTTCTTTTAGTCCCTTAGGGTGTCGTTTTAGTCATTGTAGAGTTACTATTTATGGTGATGTATATTAATGGTGATTATATCATGGTGATGGGAGGTCTATGACTTCTTTTGGTGATTGGTGAGTATACAAATTGTTGGTGAGCATACAAATGCATTATTTGGTGTTCTGGTGTTATGGTGCATAGTCATGGTGTCGCATAATCATATGCATATTTTTGGTGAATAGGCCTCGGCCTCATAAATTATTGGTTAATGCCCTCAAGGCTATTTTGGTGATGGATCCACATGCATGTGGTCGTGGAGTTTTGGGTTGCATCACATACATTACATTCATTTTTCTGGTGACTGATTTAGGTGTTCATAAACTAATGGTGTATTGGATTTGACTGTATTGTTGGTGTACTTGAATTAACTGTATTTCTGGTGTACTTGACTTAACTGTATTTCTGGTGTACTAGCTTGCCTGTTCCACTGTGTTTTCTCGTTTTATTTATTATTACCTATGTAAAGAGACTCACCCTACTGCATTATGTTGCTTCTTGTAACGACCCAAAATAATTTAATTATTTATTTAATTAAGTTAGTTGAGAATTACAACATTTTATTAAGTCAATTAATTAATTTGGAGTTTTATTTTATTTAGGAGGTGTTATAGTGATTAGTTATATTAAAAATAGGGTGTTTAATATAACTAAGAGGTGTTGGGTAGTAAATAAGGAGTGGTGATTTAATTATTTCAGGAGGTGTTTAAGTAGCTAAGGGGTGCCAATAAAGGGCTCAAGACCCATTAGTAGGCCCAAATGCAAGGAATTAAACTTAGGGGTAGGGTTTTCCTTCTCATTTGCAACAAAGAAAAAAAAAGAGGAGAGCATGGGGAGGGTGGCGACTTTGGAAGTGCAAGGGGAGGGAGGAAAATTCCATTTCTTGCTTTGGGTAAGTGGTATGTGGTACCAATCTTCTTCATTTTTCTTCCTCTATCTTTTAGTGTAAATTTCACACCCTAATTCCTTTCCATTTTCACTTTACCATGGATGGGGTTTGAAGCTCAAAGTGTTGGAGAAGCCATTTTTGGTGGTTCTTGTGTTGGTGAAGGAGAGACTACTTGGGTTCTTCAATTTTGAGGTTAGGGGGCTCTCTTTCATACATAATAGGTTATAAGATGAGTAATTATGTGTGGGTTAGGTTTTAGGATAGTTAATTGATTGATTTATGTGTTATTTGTGTTGGTTGGTGTTTGTGTTGAACTCAATTTGATGAAATGTCATGTTGATTTTATTGGGTGTTGATGATGAGTTTTACTTGTTTATGGTTTTTGTGTGTTTTCTAGACACTGTTTCGGTCTTTCTCAAACTGGTACTGTTTGGTTGATCCAAAAATTTTGTGGCTAATTGTTTTTGAAAATAGACTTAAGTCCGGTCGTTTTGGCACTGGTTTCGTTCAATTCGGAGTTGTGTAGCTCAAGTTATGAGTCTCCAAAGTTAGGTCAAATTTCTGGAATCAAACTGGGAGTAGGTTCGGTTTGTGCAGGTTTTGTGTTCTCAATTGAACTCTGTTTTGAATGATTCTTATTTCATTGAAAAATAGACTTAATTCTCTACGAAATAGGCACTGGTTTCACTAAATTTCATTAAGAAATGAGAAAGAAAATTTGGTTGCAAGTTGGGTAAAGAGTTCTGTCCGATTTTGGTACCTCAGTGTAGTGTTTTGAAAAACTGTACCAACTGGACACTTATTTTGAAAAACTAAAATCATAGGTAGAAACTAGACTCAGAGGGCTTTCCAATGAGTGGTCTTTTGTTGAAATCCGATGTCGTTTGCTATTTTAATTAATTCGCCGAAGTAAGTGCACTGCTGTAGGAATTCAGCATTGTGCCACTATTTTGTTGTTTAAGTGTATTGGTGAAATGGGTGTATGAGTGTGTGTTGGCGAAATGGGTGTGTGGGCGTATGTTGTGGGAGAGGGGCGCCAAAGTGGCATGCCCATGTTGCCCCGGAGATGCGCCTATGTTGTGTCTTAATCCCTAAAAATGTTGTTTTGGTCCCTCTGAACTTTTTAGTCCTCAAAAATGCTATTTTGGTCCTTTGAACCTTTTTAATCCTCAAAAATGCTATTTTGGTCCCTATGCACTATTGGTCCTTCTAAAATATTGTTTTGGTCCCTAGGTGACTGTTTAGTCCCTTAGGTGACCGTTTAGTCCTTGGGGGTGTCGATTTAGTCCTTAGGTGACAAGTTGGTCCTTTTGTGAGAGTTGGTCCTTGGCATTGATGTTAGCCTTAGAGCTATGTTTTGGGTGTTAGCCTTAGAGCTAGTGGTTAGTGATGTCTTGGTGAGTCGAGGTGGTTGTTTAATATTTCGTGGTGGTTGATTAATACTTATGGTGGTTGATTAATATTTTATGTCGGTTGTTAATACCTTAAGGTGGTTGTTTAAGGTAATTGTTTAAGGTGATTGATTAAGATGGTTGTTAATACCTTAAGGTGGTTGTTTAAGGTAATTGTTTAAGGTGATTGATTAAGATGGATGTTAATACCTTAAGGTGGTTGTTTAAGGTAATTATTTAAGGTGGTTGTTTAATGGCGGTGATGATTTGTATACAATGAGGTTGTTTGTGATTGATGCATAGTTCATAGTGTCTCATGTTTCATATGCATCAAAGGGTGGTTGTAGGCTTCGGCCTTGATATCAATGGTGGTTGTGATATCTATTATGGTGGTTGTAGGCTTCGGCCTTGATATCAATGGTGGTTGTGATATCTATTATGGTGGTTGTGCCCTCGGGCAAAATTTATGACGGTTGATGGTACCACATGCATACTTGCATTCATGCATACATTCATGTGATTGGTGTTGCCTTGATGATGATTGTGAGTTGATGTGCCAAAAATTGATGTCATGTGCTATTTGTTGGAATGTGATTGTTGCTAGTTGCCTTCCCTAATATAATGCTTATCATATTTGCTATTATTTATGTAAAGAGACTCACCCTACTACTTTCGTGTTGCTTCTCATGTCGGCAACCTGCAGGTGATAGCGAATGACGTAGTCTGGTTATGGTCAAGCTCTGATATGTAGCACCGGGGATGGGGGTCTTAGTTATTTAGTATTTTGTTTTGATGCTGCTAGACTATCATTTAGTGATGTATTAAATATTCCTAGAGTTGTTGATATTCCGCTGTGCTAGAGAATTATATTTTCGGATGTTGTAAATAACTAAACCGGTGTTTTTGAGGGTTCGCCCCATTTTAATGTGCTATATATCACGCAATAGTTGTTTTATGAAATTCCAACGTGTTGTTCTATGTTTTTGAAGAAATGTAGCACTCTCTTTGTGGTGCGTGGAAAATATTTTTGAAAACTCTGATTTTAAATTGGCTAAATATTAGTATTTAGAAAGGGGTGTTACATTAGTGGTATCGAGCGCGCTCGGTCTGTCCTAGCCAAGTTGTTGAGTCTGTTAACCCTCGAGTCTTGGTACTCGTTCTAAATCATAATTATGTTGCTGTTTATTACTGTTACCTTTGTTGGTTTGCTCTTTCATTGACATGCCTTGCAATTTATTTGATGGATAGCGATTGAAAAATTATATTGATTGACTACGATATGTGTGATTGAAATATGTAACTGTTGGTTGTAGCATTGATTTTGATTGGTTGCGAATGTTGTTTGTATCATTAAGATAGGTGTGATTAAAAGAGTTCTAACGACGTCAAAGGAGTGAAAGTCGTGACGACGCCTTCACACTCCAGACTGCGTTAAAAGTCTTTTAAGGTAGTAGTTATAAATTGAAAGGAAGTAGTTTTTGTGACCTTAATTAGTTGGTTGCATGAGTAGGAGGGACTGATCACCCCAATCACTCATCCCCAATGAAAGAGGCGACAATAACTCATGGTTATTATTCACTTTGGATGCATGCACTAATTTTAATTTGATTGATTGCTTGACTAGCCAGTTAAAATGTAGAAATGTACTTTTATATGACCTAACCTTGGTGAGTTATACACTACACAATATTTGGAGGATCGCTTGTTGAATATTGTTGCACTTGCTTGACGTCTCTTCTATAAGCTGATTGTTTCTGTGATGCATATGAGTTTAAGTTTGACTTGTGCTTAATTGTCTCGAAGTTAGTATGCTAAAATGAAATGTTGTGTAAGGCTATATTTTCATTAACTCAGATAAGATTGCATAATTTGAAGTTTTGACATTTTCAGTGTTTCAATTTGGCTTGTTTCGTGAGCATGATGTGATTTGTCAAAATTAAATGATTAGCTTTCCTTACCTTCTGAGTTTATGTTGGAAATTAAATTTTGAGCTAATAATTAGTTGTTTATGTGGTTGCATGCTCGATCGATAGTAAGGTTGGGATTCGCATATGGTTTCCTTTTTGACAAAATCGTGAGTTCTATGGTTTTCAAAAAAGCGGTACTTGGGAATTTTATGCTATTGGAAAATGAATGTGATGTCAAATTAGTGTTGAATTCTGCTCCCCAAAATGTTTTAGGGTTTTTATTTCAAAATGTGACATAACTTGGCTTTTGGACCGATTGGGTTGTAGTTTGATGTTGTTTGAAAATGATGAAGTTTTACACTAATTGCATGGTTAGATAAGGTAGAATTTTTATGACACGTGAAGGTGAGTCCAATAATGATCATCAAAGTTTTAGAAACAAATATATACAATTTTAAGTACTTTCTAACTGTGAACTACAACTGTGAAATTTTTGTTCGATTTATGATTTAACCGTGGCATTTGTTGTTGCTATTACTATTATTAAATGTCACTTCTTGGTTTGATTTACGTGGCTTCTAAATCTAATGATGAAACTGTGCAGCGAGACCTTTTGTGCACTTCTATTACTTGATTAGTTTCCTTGCTAAGTGTTGACAAGGGTATTAATTTCATTTGTTTAAACTAATATCAAGTTTTGTGTCAAAACAATTGTATTATAATGCATGTGTTGGTTATATTCTTTTGTGATATGAAATCAGTTCATTTTGGTAGAATTATATGTTCCATGTTACTTCTAGGGAAGTTAAAAAATCGCATGTTAGCCGATCCCTAGGAGTAAAGAGATCGAAGATGATGCCTATATGTTTAATCCTTTCGGACTTGTGTGTTTAAATTGTTTGCAATGAATCATGAAATATATATATATATATATATATATATATATATATATATGTTGTTGGTGTTGTTTTGAGTGTTGATGGCTTTGAATAAAATCGATGGTAAAATGTTGCATATAAGGTGTTTGATGAATGCATTGATAGTGTTTGAATTAGTGGCTGAATTGTGATGATTGTTTGTGTTGTTGAATTCAACTGCTTTGTTTTGAGACGTTACGACATAGGTTCAGATTTCAGTTGATCGAGAACGTTTCTTGATTGGAAAATTAGGTGGTTTGTCATTTCAAAACTTGATTGAATGCTTGTTAATTTGGCACTGATTTGGTTGCATTTGGAGTTGTATAGCTTGAGATATGAATTCCACAAGTTAATGTAAGATTCTGGAAACAAGCTGGACATAGGGTCAGTTTTTTATTTTTTATTTTTTTTAGATAGGCAGGACATAGGGTCAGTGTTTTGGTTACTGCATTTTCAAAAGAGCTCATTTTCGAACGATTCTTTTCCATTAGAAACTATACTCCAATGCTTTTGTTCAAGCTAAAGTTTTGTCCCTTTTGGTCAAGTTTAAGTCAGTTTAGAGTGAAATGAAGTGGGGGGACAGAATCTGTCCAGTCTGGGAACTGTTCGGGTTGTTTCTAAAAACTGTACTAATTGGCTCATTATTTTGAAACTTTAGAGATATATTCAGAAACTACACATCCGTGGCTTTCCAACAAGTACTTATTTGTCGAAATCCGACGTCGTTTACTATTTTAATCAATTCACCAAAGTAGACGCAAAGTTACAGAATTTTCTGCACCTGATTTTAGGTAGATTAATTTGAACGTTGAATGAAACGATTAATTTGTTGAATAGGTTGAAGTTGAATTTTGTTGTTGTCGTGTTAATTGTTGAGATTGGTGTTGTTGTGTTAATTGCGATTGTTGGTGTTGTTGGGCCTCTGGCCGTGATTGTTGTTGTCTCTGGTGTCGTATGCGTTTGCTTTCCGTTGAATATGAAAATAAAAGTGACGATATAGGTATTTGTATCTAAAAGAAACGATGTAGACTTAGCGTCTCAAAGCGACGACGAGGATTCGGTCCTACTTAATTGGTGATGATGCCACGGGTTGGTTATTTTATGGGGTGGTTCGGTGACGGGAGCTCTGCTCCAATTTTTTTTTTATGTTTGGAGTGAACCTTAACTGGTGTTTGGGTAGTCGGGTAGGATTTTGATAACCTACAGGTTAGAATACCTATTTTGGGAGTAAGAGTGTAGAGGAGGGTGTTTGGTCTGTTGTGCGTACGGTAGAACATGGATGAGAACGGTTAGAGGTGATAAGGAGATTGGATGTTGAGTTCATGAGTTGGCGTAGATTTTCGAGGACGAAAATATTCTAAGTGGGGGAGAGTTGTAACGACCCAAAATAATTTAATTATTTATTTAATTAAGTTAGTTGAGAATTACAACATTTTATTAAGTCAATTAATTAATTTGGAGTTTTATTTTATTTAGGAGCTGTTATAGTGATTAGTTATATTAAAAATAGGGTGTTTAATATAACTAAGAGGTGTTGGGTAGTAAATAAGGAGTGGTGATTTAATTATTTCAGGAGGTGTTTAAGTAGCTAAGGGGTGCCAATAAAGGGCTCAAGACCCATTAGTAGGCCAAAATGCAAGGAATTAAACTTAGGGGTAGGGTTTTCCTTCTCATTTGCAACAAAGAAAAAGGAGAGGGAGAGAGCATGGGGGAGGGCTGACGGCTGGAAGTGCAAGGGGAGGGAGGAAAATTCCATTTCTTGCTTTGGGTAAGTGGTATGTGGTACCAATCTTCTTCATTTTTCTTCCTCTATCTTTTAGTGTAAATTTCACACCCTAATTCCTTTCCATTTTCACTTTACCATGGATGGGGTTTGAAGCTCAAAGTGTTGGAGAAGCCATTTTTGGTGGTTCTTGTGTTGGTGAAGGAGAGACTACTTGGGTTCTTCAATTTTGAGGTTAGGGGGCTCTCTTTCATACATAATAGGTTATAAGATGAGTAATTATGTGTGGGTTAGGTTTTAGGATAGTTAATTGATTGATTTATGTGTTATTTGTGTTGGTTGGTGTTTGTGTTGAACTCAATTTGATGAAATGTCATGTTGATTTTATTGGGTGTTGATGATGAGTTTTACTTGTTTATGGTTTTTGTGTGTTTTCTAGACACTGTTTCGGTCTTTCTCAAACTGGTACTGTTTGGTTGATCCAAAAATTTTGTGGCTAATTGTTTTTGAAAATAGACTTAAGTCCGGTCGTTTTGGCACTGGTTTCGTTCAATTCGGAGTTGTGTAGCTCAAGTTATGAGTCTCCAAAGTTAGGTCAAATTTCTGGAATCAAACTGGGAGTAGGTTCGGTTTGTGCAGGTTTTGTGTTCTCAATTGAACTCTGTTTTGAATGATTCTTATTTCATTGAAAAATACACTTAATTCTCTACGAAATAGGCACTGGTTTCACTAAATTTCATTAAGAAATGAGAAAGAAAATTTGGTTGCAAGTTGGGTAAAGAGTTCTGTCCGATTTTGGTACCTCAGTGTAGTGTTTTGAAAAACTGTACCAACTGGACACTTATTTTGAAAAACTAAAATCATAGGTAGAAACTAGACTCAGAGGGCTTTCCAATGAGTGGTCTTTTGTTGAAATCCGATGTCGTTTGCTATTTTAATTAATTCGCCGAAGTAAGTGCACTGCTGTAGGAATTCAGCATTGTGCCACTATTTTGTTGTTTAAGTGTATTGGTGAAATGGGTGTATGAGTGTGTGTTGGCGAAATGGGTGTGTGGGCGTATGTTGTGGGAGAGGGGCGCCAAAGTGGCATGCCCATGTTGCCCCGGAGATGCGCCTATGTTGTGTCTTAATCCCTAAAAATGCTGTTTTGGTCCTCCGAACTTTTTAGTCCTCAAAATGCTATTTTGGTCCTTTGAACCTTTTTAATCCTCAAAAATGCTATTTTGGTCCCTATGCACTATTGGTCCTTCTAAAATATTGTTTTGGTCCCTAGGTGACTGTTTAGTCCCTTAGGTGACCGTTTAGTCCTTGGGGGTGTCGGTTTAGTCCTTAGGTGACAAGTTGGTCCTTTTGTGAGAGTTGGTCCTTTGCATTGATGTTAGCCTTAGAGCTATGTTTTGGGTGTTAGCCTTAGAGCTAGTGGTTAGTGATGTCTTGGTGAGTCGAGGTGGTTGTTTAATATTTTGTGATGGTTGATTAATACTTATGGTGGTTGATTAATATTTTATGTCGGTTGTTAATACCTTAAGGTGGTTGTTTAAGGTAATTGTTTAAGGTGATTGATTAAGATGGTTGTTAATACCTTAAGGTGGTTGTTTAAGGTAATTGTTTAAGGTGATTGATTAAGATGGATGTTAATACCTTAAGGTGGTTGTTTAAGGTAATTATTTAAGGTGGTTGTTTAATGGTGGTGATGATTTGTATACAATGAGGTTGTTTGTGATTGATGCATAGTTCATAGTGTCTCATGTTTCATATGCATCAAATGGTGGTTGTAGGCTTCGGCCTTGATATCAATGGTGGTTGTGATATCTATTATGGTGGTTGTAGGCTTCGGCCTTGATATCAATGGTGGTTGTGATATCTGTTATGGTGGTTGTGCCCTCGGGCAAAATTTATGACGGTTGATGGTACCACATGCATACTTGCATTCATGCATACATTCATGTGATTGGTGTTGCCTTGATGATGATTGTGAGTTGATGTGCCAAAAATTGATGTCATGTGCTATTTGTTGGAATGTGATTGTTGCTAGTTGTCTTCCCTAATATAATGCTTATCCTATTTGCTATTATTTATGTAAAGAGACTCACCCTACTACTTTCGTGTTGCTTCTCATGTCGGCAACCTGTAGGTGATAGCGAATGACGTAGTCTGGTTATGGTCAAGCTCTGATATGTAGCACCGGGGATGGGGGTCTTAGTTATTTAGTATTTTGTTTTGATGCTGCTAGACTATCATTTAGTGATGTATTAAATATTCCTAGAGTTGTTGATATTCCGATGTGCTATATATCACGCACTAGTTGTTTTATGAAATTCCAACGTGTTGTTCTATGTTTTTGAAGAAATGTAGCACTCTCTTTGTGGTGCGTGGAAAATATTTTTGAAAACTCTGATTTTAAATTGGCTAAATATTAGTATTTAGAAAGGGGGTGTTACACTTCTTATGTCGGCAAATCTGCAGTGACGGTGGTAAGGTGACTAGAGTAACTTCTTCTAGTGTGGTTGAGTCAGCTCTGATACGTAGCACCGGGGGGGATGTTTAGTATTTGTTATTTCCTTTATGTTTCGAACCACTATGTTAAGTTTGTTATTTTCCGCTGCTGTAGTACCTTATCCTCGGATTTTAATTGGTGCTATGTATCTTATATTGGAGTTTATTTTGATTATTACTTTGGAGTTTTGATTATGGTGTTTAAATGTGGCACCCTCGAGTGGTCGCACTGAAAATTTTTATAGACTCTGATTTCCAATTAATTAAATAGTAGTTTATGTTAGAAGGGGGTGTTACATTAGTGGTATCAGAGCAGTTCGGTCTGTCCGGCCAAGTTATCGAGTCGTCGAGTCTATTAACCCTCGAGTCTTGGTACTCTTTCTAAGTTATAGTTATGTTGTTGTTTATTGCTGTCAAATGTTGTGAACGTCTAGGTCTTGTGTTGTCTGCTATGATTGATCTTGTATTGCCTGGTGTGTTCTCTGTGTCCCTTGTCGATCTTCGACAGAGACTTTGTTATGAATTTTTGTTTGCCGTTGGGTGGGGTAATTGTAATCTTGGGTATGAACTGGTTAGGGCATAACCATGTTCCTATTAGTTAAATTTTCGAGGACGAAAATATTCTAAGTGGGGGAGAGTTGTAACGCCCCAAATTTTATTAGAAATTATTTGGAGTTGATTTGATAGGGTAGTGGACTAAATTGGAGAGTTTTTGGGCATAGGGACCATGTTGAGAAGGACTAAAATTGATGTTAGAAATACTTAATATATGATTATTATTATTATTATTATTCTCATTATTATTAAAATAAAAAAACCAAAGTGGTTATGGGAGGGAGGAAAAGTAGGAGGAAAAGTAGCGTATGGTTGGGAATTAAAATTCAAATTAAAAAGGGTTAGAGTGTTGATGCTCATTTAAATAAGGAGTGGGGTGTAGTAAATAAATGGGGAGTATTTTAGTTAAATAGGGAGGGATACGAGAAAGTAATTAAGGGTGTGCAAATAGGGCCCATTAGTGTTAAGTGGCCCAAACCCAATTAATAAAACCCTTGAGACTTAAGAGAAACCCTCATTAGAGCAAATAAATCAAAAATTAGAAAGTGAGAAGAGTGAGAGAGGAGAGGCGCGACGGCCATAGAGGGAGAGAGGGAGAGAAGCGCTTGATTCAAAGGAGAAACAATGAGAACTTGGAGTGTTGGTGTCTTGGAGAGATCTTTCTTGGAAAACTTGAGTGTCTTCCTTCAATTAACAAGGTATGGGGGCTCTCTTTCGTAGTTAATAATTTATAGAACATGAAACCATAGGGATTAGGTGTTAGGAGAAATTGTATAATTGATTCTTGGTGTGCTTGAATGATTGATTCAAATGACTATACTACTGTTTTCATGTTTTATGTTGTTGTCGCTGTTTGGGAGATAAAAGGTTCTTTGCTTTTATGATTTATGTTGTTTGTTTCTTTGCTTTGGACAAATAAAAGGTTGCCGCTTTTCATGTTTTATGGTGTCATTTGCTATTTTGGAAAATAAAAAGGGTGTTGTTTTAATGATTTATGTGCTTGTTTCTTCGTTTTGGAAAATAAGGGGTTCTTTGTTTTTCATAAATCAATGTTGCTTTTTTTTATTGAAATATGAGTTCTTTGCTTTCTCTTAAAAATCATGTCTTTATTCTTTATTTTTAATTATGGTCGCTTTTTTTAGCGCGAAAAATCTACTTTTTTTAGGTGTCGTTTTATTCTGTTTCTTTGCTTTGTCATGCGTAAAAGGGCTCTTTGCTTTCCTCTATTTTATCTTGCTTTTTGGTGTTGTCACGGCTCAAAGAGCTACTTTTTTTCATTCCGTCCCGCTATTGCTTTTGAACCGAATTTTCTGCGGTCTATGTAAATGAAAGGGGCGTGCTAATGTGGTCGTTTTTATACATAAATAAAAGAAAACGGTGATATTTTATTACTATCCTTGGAATTTAATCGTGTTGTTTTCCCAACTTTAAAGGTGATGTTTCCTTCTAAATTTTAAATGTGTTGTTACTAAATTCTAAATGGGTTATTTTCTCAACTTTAAAGGTGGTGTTTCTTCCTAAATTATAAATGTGACGTTTCTTTCTAGATTTTAAATGTGTTGTCACTAAAAGTCTAAATGTGCTGTTTTCTCAATTTTTAAATGTGATGTTTCTTTCTAAAATGTGTTGTTACTAAAAATCTAAAGGTGTTGTTTTTCCCCAATTTTTAAATGTGGTGTTTACGATGATGCGGTGATATAATTGTGATGGTTATGACTGTGATGTTATGATGATGTTGTGATATAATTGTGTTGGTTTAGTCCCTGGCGTTGACTTTAGTCCTTTGGTGTTCTTTTTAGTCCCTTAGGGTGTCGTTTTAGTCATTGTAGAGTTACTATTTATGGTGATGTATATTAATGGTGATTATATCATGGTGATGGGAGGTCTATGACTTCTTTTGGTGATTGGTGAGTATACAAATTTTTGGTGAGCATATAAATGCATTATTTGGTGTTCTGGTGTTATGGTGCATAGTCATGGTGTCGCATAATCATATGCATATTTTTGGTGAATAGGCCTCAGCCTCATAAATTATTGGTGAATGCCCTCAAGGCTATTTTGGTGATGGATCCACATGCATGTGCCCGTGGAGTTTTGGGTTGCATCACATACATTACATTCATTTTTCTGGTGACTGATTTAGGTGTTCATAAACTAATGGTGTATTGGATTTGACTGTATTGCTGGTGTACTTGACTTAACTGTATTTCTGGTGTACTTGACTTAACTGTATTTCTGGTGTACTAGCTTGCTGTTCCATCTTGTGTTTTCGCTTTATTTATTATTACCTATGTAAAGAGACTCACCCTACTGCATTATGTTGCTTCTTATGTCGGCAACTCCAGGTGACGGTGACTGAAGGTGACTAGAGTAACTTCTTCTAGTGTGGTCGAGTCAGCTCTGATACGTAGCACCGGGGGGGGATGTTTAGTATTTGTTATTTCCTTTATGTTTCGAACCACTATGTTAAGTTTGTTATTTTCCGCTGCTGTAGTACCTTATCCTCGGATTTTAATTGGTGCTATGTATCTTATATTGGAGTTTATTTTGATTATTACTTTGGAGTTTTGATTATGGTGTTTAAATGTGGCACCTCGAGTGGTCGACCGAAAATTTTTTTATAGACTCGTTTCCAATTAATTAAATAGTAGTTTATGTTAGAAGGGGTGTTACATTAGTGGTATCGGAGCGCGCTTCGTCAATCCGCCAAGTTATCGAGTCGTTGAGTCTTTTAACCATCGAGTCTTGGTACTCTTTCTAAGTTATAGTTATGTTGATGTTTATTGCTGTCAAATGTTGTGAACGTCTAGGTCTTGTGTTGTCTGCTATGATTGATCTTGTATTGCCTGGTGTGTTCTCTGTGTCCCTTGTCGATCTTCGACAGAGACTTTGTTATGAATTTTTGTTTGTCGTTGGGTGGGGTAATTGTAATCTTGGGTATGAACTGGTTAGGGCATAACCATGTTCCTATTAGTTAAATTTTCGAGGACGAAAATATTCTAAGTGGGGAAAGAGTTGTAACGCCCCAAATTTTATTAGAAATTATTTGGAGTTGATTTGATAGGGTAGTGGACTAAATTGGAGAGTTTTTGGCATATAGGGACCATGTTGAGAAGGACTAAAATTGATGTTAGAAATACTTAATATATGATTATTATTATTATTATTAATACTATTATTCTCATTATTATTAAAAAAAAACAAGTTTCTAGGGTTAGAGTGTTGATGCTCATTTAAATAAGGGTGTAGTAAATAAATGGGGAGTATTTTAGTTAAATAGGGAGGGATACGAGAAAGTAATTAAGGGTGTGCAAATAGGGCCCATTAGTGTTAAGTGGCCCAAACCCAATTAATAAAACCCTTGAGACTTAGGAGAAACCCTCATTAGAGCAAAGAAATCAAAAATTAGAAAGTGAGAAAAGTGAGAGAGGAGAGACGGGACGGCCATAGAGGGAGAGAGGGAGAGAAGCGCTTGATTCAAAGGAGAAAGAAGGAGAACTTGGAGTGTTGGTGTCTTGGAGAGATCTTTCTTGGAAAACTTGAGTGTCTTCCTTCAATTAACAAGGTATGAGGGCTCTCTTTCGTAGTTAATAATTTATAGAACATGAAACCATAGGGATTAGGTGTTAGGAGAAATTGTATAATTGATTCTTGGTGTGCTTGAATGATTGATTCGAATGACTATACTCATGCTTTCATGTTTTATGTTGTTGTCATTTGTTTGGGAGATAAAAGGTTGTTGTTTTTATTATTTATGTTGCTGGTTGCTTGTTTGGACAAATAAAAGGTTGCCGTTTTCATGTTTTATGGTGCTGTTTCTTTGTTTTGGAAAATAAAAAGGGTGCTGTTTTTATGATTTATGTGTTGTTTGGTCGCTTTTGGAAAATAAGGGGTTGCTGTTTTTCATAAATCAATGTTGCTGTTTTTTTATTGAAATATGAGCTTTCTGCTTTTCTCTTAAAAATCATGTCTTTATTCTTTATTTAATCGAAATATGAGTCTTTGCTTTTCTTTATAAATTATGGTCGCTTTTTAGCGCGAAAAATTCTGCTTTGCTTTTCGGTGTCGTTTTATTCTGCTTTGTTTGCTTCTCTCATGCGCTAAAGGGCTCTTTATTTTCCCCTCTATTTTATCATTTGTTTTTGGTGTTGTCACGCTTTCAAAGAGCTACTGCTTTTCATTCCGTCGTCTTTACATTGCTTTTGAACCGAATTTTTGCGGTCTATGTAAATGAAAGGCGCGTGCTAATGTGGCTGTTTTTATACATAAATAAAAGAAAACGGCTGATATTTTATTACTATCCTTGGAATTTAATCGTGTTGTTTTCCCAACTTTAAAGGTGATGTTTCCTTCTAAATTTTAAATGTGTTGTTACTAAATTCTAAATGGGTTATTTTCTCAACTTTAAAGGTGGTGTTTCTTCCTAAATTATAAATGTGACGCTTTCTTTCTAGATTTTAAATGTGTTGTCACTAAAAGTCTAAATGTGCTTTGTTTCTCAATTTTTAAATGTGATGTTTCTTTCTAAAATGTGTTGTTACTAAAAATCTAAAGGTGTTGTTTTTCCCAATTTTTAAATGTGGTGTTTACGATGATGCGGTGATATAATTGTGATGGTTATGACTGTGATGTTATGATGATGTTGTGATATAATTGTGTTGGTTTAGTCCTCAGGCGTTGACTTTAGTCCTTTGGTGTTCTTTTAGTCCCTTAGGGTGTCGTTTTAGTCATTGTAGAGTTACTATTTATGGTGATGTATATTAATGGTGATTATATCATGGTGATGGGAGGTCTATGACTTCTTTTGGTGATTGGTGAGTATACAAATTGTTGGTGAGCATATAAATGCATTATTTGGTGTTCTGGTGTTATGGTGCATAGTCATGGTGTCGCATAATCATATGCATATTTTTGGTGAATAGGCCTCAGCCTCATAAATTATTGGTGAATGCCCTCAAGGCTATTTTGGTGATGGATCCACATGCATGTGCCCGTGGAGTTTTGGGTTGCATCACATACATTACATTCATTTTTCTGGTGACTGATTTAGGTGTTCATAAACTAATGGTGTATTGGATTTGACTGTATTGCTGGTGTACTTGACTTAACTGTATTTCTGGTGTACTTGACTTAACTGTATTTCTGGTGTACTAGCTTGCCTGTTCCACTGTGTTTTCTCGTTTTATTTATTATTACCTATGTAAAGAGACTCACCCTACTGCATTATGTTGCTTCTTATGTCGGCAACTCCAGGTGACGGTGACTGAAGGTGACTAGAGTAACTTCTTCTAGTGTGGTCGAGTCAGCTCTGATACGTAGCACCGGGGGGATGTTTAGTATTTGTTATTTCCTTTATGTTTCGAACCACTATGTTAAGTTTGTTATTTTCCGTTGCTGTAGTACCTTATCCTCGGATTTTAATTGGTGCTATGTATCTTATATTGGAGTTTATTTTGATTATTACTTTGGAGTTTTGATTATGGTGTTTAAATGTGGCACCCTCGAGTGGTCGCACTGAAAATTTTTATAGACTCTGGTTTCCAATTAATTAAATAGTAGTTTATGTTAGAAGGGGGTGTTACATTAGTGGTATCGTGCGCTTCGATTCGTCTGTCCGCCAAGTTATCGAGTCGTTGAGTCTTTTAACCATCGAGTCTTGGTACTCTTTCTAAGTTATAGTTATGTTGATGTTTATTCTTTCACAAATGTTGTGAACGCCTAGGTCTTGTGTTGTCTCGCTATGATTGATCTTGTATTGCACGGTGTGTTCTCTCAGTGTCCCTTTGTCGATCTTCGACAGAGACTTTGTTATGAATTTTTGTTTGTCGTTGGGTGGGGTAATTGTAATCTTGGGTATGAACCGGTTAGGGCATAACCATGTTCCTATTAGTTAAATTTTCGAGGACGAAAATATTCTAAGTGGGGAAAGAGTTGTAACGCCCCAAATTTTATTAGAAATTATTTGGAGTTGATTTGATAGGGTAGTGGACTAAATTGGAGAGTTTTTGGGCATAGGGACCATGTTGAGAAGGACTAAAATTGATGTTAGAAATACTTAATATATGATTATTATTATTATTATTAATACTATTATTCTCATTATTATTAAAAAAAAACAAGTTTCTAGGGTTAGAGTGTTGATGCTCATTTAAATAAGGGTGTAGTAAATAAATGGGGAGTATTTTAGTTAAATAGGGAGGGATACGAGAAAGTAATTAAGGGTGTGCAAATAGGGCCCATTAGTGTTAAGTGGCCCAAACCCAATTAATAAAACCCTTGAGACTTAGGAGAAACCCTCATTAGAGCAAAGAAATCAAAAATTAGAAAGTGAGAAAAGTGAGAGAGGAGAGGCGGGACGGCCATAGAGGGAGAGAGGGAGAGAAGCGCTTGATTCAAAGGAGAAAGAAGGAGAACTTGGAGTGTTGGTGTCTTGGAGAGATCTTTCTTGGAAAACTTGAGTGTCTTCCTTCAATTAACAAGGTATGAGGGCTCTCTTTCGTAGTTAATAATTTATAGAACATGAAACCATAGGGATTAGGTGTTAGGAGAAATTGTATAATTGATTCTTGGTGTGCTTGAATGATTGATTCGAATGACTATACTACTGTTTTCATGTTTTATGTTGTTGTCGCTGTTTGGGAGATAAAAGGTTGTTGTTTTTATTATTTATGTTGCTGGTTGCTGTTTGGACAAATAAAAGGTTGCCGTTTTTCATGTTTTATGGTGCTGTTTGCTGTTTTGGAAAATAAAAAGGGTGCTGTTTTTATGATTTATGTGTTGTTTGCTGTTTTGGAAAATAAGGGGTTGCTGTTTTTCATAAATCAATGTTGCTGTTTTTTTATTGAAATATGAGCTGCTGTTTTCTCTTAAAAATCATGTCTTTATTCTCGCTTTAATCGAAATATGAGTCTTTGTTTTCTTTATAAATTATGGTCGCTTTAGCGCGAAAAATTCTGCTTTGCTTTCGTGTCGCTTTATTCTGCTTTGCTCGCTCTCATGCGCTAAAGGTCGCTGTTTTCCCTATTTTATCATTTGTTTTTGTGTTGTCACGCGCTCAAAGAGCTACTGTTTTCATTCCGTGCTGCCGCTGTTTTGAACTGAATTTTTTGCGGTCTATGTAAATGAAAGGCGCGTGCTAATGTGGCTGTTTTTATACATAAATAAAAGAAAACGGCTGATATTTTATTACTATCCTTGGAATTTAATCGTGTTGTTTTCCCAACTTTAAAGGTGATGTTTCCTTCTAAATTTTAAATGTGTTGTTACTAAATTCTAAATGGGTTATTTTCTCAACTTTAAAGGTGGTGTTTCTTCCTAAATTATAAATGTGACGTTTCTTTCTAGATTTTAAATGTGTTGTCACTAAAAGTCTAAATGTGCTGTTTTCTCAATTTTTAAATGTGATGTTTCTTTCTAAAATGTGTTGTTACTAAAAATCTAAAGGTGTTGTTTTTCCCCAATTTTTAAATGTGGTGTTTACGATGATGCGGTGATATAATTGTGATGGTTATGACTGTGATGTTATGATGATGTTGTGATATAATTGTGTTGGTTTAGTCCCTGGCGTTGACTTTAGTCCTTTGGTGTTCTTTTAGTCCCTTAGGGTGTCGTTTTAGTCATTGTAGAGTTACTATTTATGGTGATGTATATTAATGGTGATTATATCATGGTGATGGGAGGTCTATGACTTCTTTTGGTGATTGGTGAGTATACAAATTGTTGGTGAGCATATAAATGCATTATTTGGTGTTCTGGTGTTATGGTGCATAGTCATGGTGTCGCATAATCATATGCATATTTTTGGTGAATAGGCCTCAGCCTCATAAATTATTGGTGAATGCCCTCAAGGCTATTTTGGTGATGGATCCACATGCATGTGCCCGTGGAGTTTTGGGTTGCATCACATACATTACATTCATTTTTCTGGTGACTGATTTAGGTGTTCATAAACTAATGGTGTATTGGATTTGATCAGATTGCCGGTGTACTTGACTTAATCAGATTTCGTGTACTTGACTTAATCTGTATTTCGGTGTACTAGCTTGCCTGCTCCACTCGTGTTTTCTCGCTTTATTTATTATTACCTATGTAAAGAGACTCACCCTACTGCATTATGTTGCTTCTTATGTCGGCAACTCCAGGTGACGGTGACTGAAGGTGACTAGAGTAACTTCTTCTAGTGTGGTCGAGTCAGCTCTGATACGTAGCACCGGGGGGGGATGTTTAGTATTTGTTATTTCCTTTATGTTTCGAACCACTATGTTAAGTTTGTTATTTTCCACAGTAGTACCTTATCCTCGGATTTTAATTGGTGCTATGTATCTTATATTGGAGTTTATTTTGATTATTACTTTGGAGTTTTGATTATGGTGTTTAAATGTGGCACCCTCGAGTGGTCGCACTGAAAATTTTTATAGACTCTGGTTTCCAATTAATTAAATAGTAGTTTATGTTAGAAGGGGGTGTTACATTAGTGGTATCAGAGCAGTTCGGTCTGTCCGGCCAAGTTATCGAGTCGTTGAGTCTTTTAACCATCGAGTCTTGGTACTCTTTCTAAGTTATAGTTATGTTGATGTTTATTGCTGTCAAATGTTGTGAACGTCTAGGTCTTGTGTTGTCTGCTATGATTGATCTTGTATTGCCTGGTGTGTTCTCTGTGTCCCTTGTCGATCTTCGACAGAGACTTTGTTATGAATTTTTGTTTGTCGTTGGGTGGGGTAATTGTAATCTTGGGTATGAACTGGTTAGGGCATAACCATGTTCCTATTAGTTAAATTTTCGAGGACGAAAATATTCTAAGTGGGGGAAAGAGTTGTAACGCCCCAAATTTTATTAGAAATTATTTGGAGTTGATTTGATAGGGTAGTGGACTAAATTGGAGAGTTTTTGGGCATAGGGACCATGTTGAGAAGGACTAAAATTGATGTTAGAAATACTTAATATATGATTATTATTATTATTATTAATACTATTATTCTCATTATTATTAAAAAAAAACAAGTTTCTAGGGTTAGAGTGTTGATGCTCATTTAAATAAGGGTGTAGTAAATAAATGGGGAGTATTTTAGTTAAATAGGGAGGGATACGAGAAAGTAATTAAGGGTGTGCAAATAGGGCCCATTAGTGTTAAGTGGCCCAAACCCAATTAATAAAACCCTTGAGACTTAGGAGAAACCCTCATTAGAGCAAAGAAATCAAAAATTAGAAAGTGAGAAAAGTGAGAGAGGAGAGGCGGGACGGCCATAGAGGGAGAGAGGGAGAGAAGCGCTTGATTCAAAGGAGAAAGAAGGAGAACTTGGAGTGTTGGTGTCTTGGAGAGATCTTTCTTGGAAAACTTGAGTGTCTTCCTTCAATTAACAAGGTATGAGGGCTCTCTTTCGTAGTTAATAATTTATAGAACATGAAACCATAGGGATTAGGTGTTAGGAGAAATTGTATAATTGATTCTTGGTGTGCTTGAATGATTGATTCGAATGACTATACTACTGTTTTCATGTTTTATGTTGTTGTCGCTGTTTGGGAGATAAAAGGTTGTTGTTTTTATTATTTATGTTGCTGGTTCTTTGTTTGGACAAATAAAAGGTTGCCGCTTTTCATGTTTTATGGTGTGTTTGGTTGCTTTTGGAAAATAAAAAGGGTGCTGTTTTTATGATTTATGTGTTGTTTGCTGTTTTGGAAAATAAGGGGTTGCTGTTTTTCATAAATCAATGTTGCTGTTTTTTTATTGAAATATGAGCTGCTGTTTTCTCTTAAAAATCATGTGTTTATTCTTTGTTTTAATCGAAATATGAGTCTTTGCTTTCTTTATAAATTATGGTCGCTTTAGCGCCGAAAAATTCTCGCTGCTTTTCGTGTCGCTTTATTCTGCTTTGTCTTTGTCATGCGCTAAAGGGCTGCTGTTTTCCCCTCTATTTTACTGCTGTTTTTGGTGTTGTCACGCGCTCAAAGAGCTACTGTTTTCATTCCGTGCTGCCGCTGTTTTGAACTGAATTTTTTGCGGTCTATGTAAATGAAAGGCGCGTGCTAATGTGGCTGTTTTTATACATAAATAAAAGAAAACGGCTGATATTTTATTACTATCCTTGGAATTTAATCGTGTTGTTTTCCCAACTTTAAAGGTGATGTTTCCTTCTAAATTTTAAATGTGTTGTTACTAAATTCTAAATGGGTTATTTTCTCAACTTTAAAGGTGGTGTTTCTTCCTAAATTATAAATGTGACGTTTCTTTCTAGATTTTAAATGTGTTGTCACTAAAAGTCTAAATGTGCTGTTTTATCAATTTTTAAATGTGATGTTTCTTTCTAAAATCTAAAATGTGTTGTTACTAAAAATCTAAAGGTGTTGTTTTTCCTCAATTTTTAAATGTGGTGTTTACGATGATGCGGTGATATAATTGTGATGGTTATAACTGTGATGTTATGATGATGTTGTGATATAATTGTGTTGGTTTAGTCCCCTGGCGTTGACTTTAGTCCTTTGGTGTTCTTTTAGTCCCTTAGGGTGTCGTTTTAGTCATTGTAGAGTTACTATTTATGGTGATGTATATAATGGTGATTATATCATGGTGATGGGAGGTCTATGACTTCTTTTGGTGATTGGTGAGTATACAAATTGTTGGTGAGCATATAAATGCATTATTTGGTGTTCTGGTGTTATGGTGCATAGTCATGGTGTCGCATAATCATATGCATATTTTTGGTGAATAGGCCTCAACCTCATAAATTATTGGTGAATGCCCTCAAGGCTATTTTGGTGATGGATCCACATGCATGTGTGTAACACCCCAAAAATAATTAGGTGAGTATTTAACTAATTTAATTAGGTGATCATTTAACTAATTTAATTAAGTGATTACTTGACTAATTTAATTAGGTAATATTTTAGTTGACTATATTTAAATAATAATAAGGTAATTGATTTAATTAAGGAGAGAGATGTAGTAAATAAATGGGGAGTATTTTAGTTAAATTGGGAGGATGTGTGTAAGTACCTAAGGGGTGTAAATAAGGGGCCCAAGCCCACTAAATAGGCCCAAATTCATGACCTAAACTAGGGTAGGGTTTTAGTCTCATTAGAAGAAAGAACAAGGTGAAAAAGAGGAAGGGGGAAAATCAACTCGATGGCAGCGATTGGGGAGTGCGGAACTGTTGCTTCGTTTGTTCCTAACTTCTCTTTCATTAATCAGAGATCATACAATTACAAATCCTTTTTCTATTCTTTGGTTACTGTTTTTATCATCATATTATTGTCATGTCAGAGTGTTACTTTTCCATTCTTCTCCATAATCTCTACCTACTCTTGTATGAATTATTACTTACTGTTTTTATCATTCCCCAAATCAAACCCCACGTCACAATCATATTCCATTCTCGCAAAGAAAAGAGTTTCTATTCCCATATACTCACAGAAAAATAGAGAGAGAGAGGGAGAAGGGTGCCGTCGGCCTGCACTTCTAAGGGAGGAGAGAAATTTCAATTGCTTGCTTTGGGTAAGTGTTTTTGGTACCAATCAACTCCATTTTCCTTCCTCTATCATTTAGTATAAGATTCATACCCTAATCTTGTTCATTTTTCCTTTTACCATGGATGGGGTTTTGGAGCTCAAAATATTGGGGAAGCTAGTTTGGTGGTTTTTGGTGTTGTTGAAGGAGAGAGTACTTGGGTGCTTCAATTTTGAGGTTAGGGGACTCTCAATTACATCTATAATAAGTTGTAAGATATGTGTTATGTGTGGAATAGCCCTAGGAATGATTTGATTGGTTGATTTTTATGTTATCTTGTGATTGATGTTGTGTTGAATTTATTTGGGTGAATCTATATTGTTAAAGTGTTCTTTGAATGTCTTTGCTTTAATGTCTTTGGATGTGTTCTAAGTCTTCATTGAATGTGTTGTTTAATGTCTTTGGATGTGTTTAAGTCTCATCGAAAATGCCGTTTAATGTCTTTGGAAGTGTCTAAGTCTTTGTTTAATGAGTCAGTATAATGTTGCCGAATATGTCTAATTACTGATTTAGCCCCTTTATGTCAATTTAGTCCCTATTTGACAGTTTAGTCTATGATGTTAATATTGATATAATTGTTATTGGTGAATTAAATGACGATGTATTAAGTGACGTTGATGTTGGTAATTAAACGACGGTGTATTGATTGACGATGTAATGATGAATTAACAACTGAGTATTAAATGATGTTGATTAATTGTCTAGATGAGTGTTATTAAATTGAGAATTGAATTGTTGAATGAAAATGTGCTGAGTTGTGTGCCTAATGGGACCTAAGTGATGATTTAGTCCCTAAGAATTAATTTAATCCTTGGTGTGACAATATAGTCCCTAAGAATTAACTTAATCCTTGGAGAGACAAAATAGTCCCTTAGTGACTAGTTAGGCCTAATATGTCAAATTAATTCTTTAAGTACCAAATTAATCATAACGTGTCAAATAAATTCCTAAGTCCCTACATTAATTTTGGTGTGTCAAAAATGGTCCTTAAGAGAAGAAAAGGTCCTTATGAGGTGGTTTGGCCCTTAGGTGGGATTTAATCTAATAATTGTTAAGATGGTGATTAATAATTGATGAGGTGAGGATTAATAATTGATGAGGTGATGATTAATAATTGATGAGGTGATGATTAATAATTGAGGTGAATGATGATGTGGCTTCGGCCAAAAAAGTGATGTAATATTTGTTGTGATGGATTGTGTGTGATGCATTTGTCATAGTGTCACATGAATCATATGCATTACGTGATTGGTGGTGATGGTGATGTGGCTTCGCCAACAGTGATGAAATACCCGACGGGGTGGTGATGAAATACCCGACGGGGTGGTGAGGTGAATATGGATCCACATGCATATTGCACACATGCATACGATCATGCATTCCTTGGATTCCCATTAATGCTTAATTAATCCTTGTTGCAACTTGTTGATGGTCTAATTGAATGGTAAATGTTAAATTGTTATGGATTGTGGTTACTAGATGTTTTCCGAATATGATGCTTATCTTACTTGTTATTATCTATGTAAAGAGACTCACCCTAGCATTTCTTGTTGCCTTTTGCTCTCGTGGCGACAAACAGTGATTCCGAGTGAAGTGCCATGCCTCTTGGGGTCTATTGAGTCCGCTCTGATAGTAACACCGGGGATGGGATCTATTATTATTTATTTATGGTTATGCATTGAAATGATTTTGAACTATGTATTGAGTATGTGAACTCAGTTTCATTTTCCACCGTGGCTTCAAACTATTTGATGGATTATCAGAAACGCTAAACAGGTTGTTTTGAGGGTTTAAAACCCACGTGACTATGATATGCATTTTATGCGTTTGATGAGTTTGGATTTTAAATATGTTTGATGTTGTTTTCACTAAATGTACCACCCTCTTCGAGGTGCGTGGAAAGATTTTTGAAAAACTCTGATTTAATTTTAATTCATTGAAATTAGCATTAGATATAAGGGGGTGTTACATTAGTGGTATCAGAGCAGTTCGGTCCGTCCGGCCAAGTTGTCGAGTCTGCTAACCCTCGAGTCTTGGTACTCGTTTTAAATCATAACTATGTTGCTGTTTATTACTGTTAATTTTGTTGGTTTGTTCATTAATTGACGTGCCTTGTGACTTAATTGTTAGATTACGATTGAAAATTATATTGTATTATTGAAGTATATGTGATCGAACTGTAACCGTGGTTATACCGCTGATTTTGTGTCTGCTCGTGGATCGTTGTCTCAGATTATTAAGATGTGTGATTAAAAGAGTTCTAACGACGTCAAAGGAGTGAAAGTCGTGACGACGCCTTCGCACTCCGGACTGCGTTAAAAGTCTTTTAATGTAGTAGATATAAATTTGAAAGAAAGTAGTTTTTGTGACCTTAATTAGTTGGCTGCATGAGTAGGAGGGACTGATCACCCCAATCACTCATCCCCAATGAAAGAGATGACAATAACTCATGGTTAGTATTAAATTTGGATGCTCGCACTAATTTTAATTTGATTGATTGCTTGAGTAGCTTATTAGAATATAGAGAGTACCCTTATGCGACCTAAATCTTGGTAAATTATACACTAGACAATAATTGCGTGGATTATTTGTTGAATATTGTTGTAATCGATTGACATTTTGTTATAGGTTGATTGTTGTTGTGATGTGTCGGGATTTGAGTTGACTAGTACTAAATTGTTTTCAAGATAGTATGCTAGAACGAAATCTCACAAGAATGCTAAATTTTCAATTTTTCAAGTAAGGTTGCATAACTTGAAGTTTTGACATTTTTAATGTTTTAATTTGACTTGTTTCGTGGAGCATAGAGTGATTTGTCAAAGACTAAATGATTAACTTCTCTTACCTTCAGGTTATGTTGGAAATCAAATTTTGAACTAATAAGTAGTTGTTTATGTGGTTGCATGCTTGAGTGATACTAAAGTTGAAGTTTGCATGTAGTTTCCTTTTTGACAAAACGATGAGTTTTATGATTTTAAAAGGAAACGGTACTTGGAAAATTTTATGCTATTGGAAAATGAATGTGAGGTCAAGTTAGTGTCGAATTCTCGCTTTAGAAAATGTTCTAAGATTTTATTTCAAAATGTGACATAAATTCAGCTTTTTGAACCGATTAAGCCGTGATTTAATGATGTTTGAAAAATTAGGAGATTAGACATAAAGTGCATGATTAAATGAGTTAAAAATTTTATGCTATGAGAAGGTGAGTCCAATAATAATTGTCACTTCTTGAAAATTGTTTACGTGGCTTATAAAATCTAATGACGAAAACTGTGCAACGAGACTTTTGTGCACTTCTGTTACTTGGCTAGTTTTTCCTTGCTAAGTGTTAACAAGGGTAATTAATTTCATGTGGTTAAACTAATATCAAGTCTGGAATCAAAACAATTGTTTTATGATACCTGTATTGGTTATATTCTTTGTGATATGAAATCGATTCAATTGTGATAGAATTTTAAGTCCCATGTTATTTTCTAGGGAGATTGTAAATTCACATGTTAGCCAACCCTTAGGAATAAAGGACATCGAAGAAAATGCCTACATGTTAATCTTTCTAAATGGCGTGTTTAAGTTGTTGCATGATTGGTTAGGCTTACTTGATGTTTGATGAAATGCATAAGCATGTAATGATTGTAAATGGTTTTGGTGATTGATAATGGTGAGTTTTATGTACGTATGGTTTCTATACGTTACTAGATGCTGTTTCAGTCTTTTAAAAACTGGTATTGTTTGGTCAATTGAAAAATTATGTGGTTTGTCATTTCGAAAATAGACTTAAAGCCGGTCGTTTTGGCACTGGTTTCGTTAAATTCGGAGTTGTGTAGCTCCAGTTATGAATCTCCAAAGTCGAGTCAAATTTCTAGAGTCAATCTGTGGGTAGGTTTGGTTGTTGCAAGTTTTACGTCCCCAAATGAACTCCGTTTTGAACGATTCTTTTTCCATTAGAAACTACACTCAAAATGCTTTTATTCGGGCTAAAGTTTTGTCTCATTTGGTCAAGTTTAAGTCCGTTTAGCGTAAAATGAAATAGGAGGACAGAATCTGTCAAGTTTGAAAACTGTTTGGGTTATTTCTAAAAATTGTATTAATTGACTCAGTGTTTTGAAACTTTAAAGATATCTTCAGAAACTACACATCCGTGGCTTTCCAACAAGTATTTATTTGTCGAAATCCGAGGTCGTTTACTATTTTAATTAATTCGCCAAAGTAGGCACATAGTTGCAGAATTTTCTGCACCTGAGTTTAAGAAGAATAATTTGAACGTGGAGTGAAATGATTAATTGTAGAATAGGTCGAACTTGAATTTTGTTATTATGATCGTGTTAATTGTTGAAGTGAGTAATGTTGGATATATGATAAATTGTTGAGATTGGATTGATGTGTTACTTACGGTTGTTAGTGTTGTTGGGCCTCTGACCATAAATGTTGTGTCTCTTGTGTTGGGTAGTCGGGTAGGACTTTGACAACCTACAGGTTAGAATACCTAATTGGGGAGTAAGAATATAGGGAAGAATGTTTGATCTGTTGTGTGTACAATGGGACTTGGATGAGAATGGTTAGAGGAGATAAGAAGAGTGGATCTCGATTCCATGAGTTTAGCGTAGATTGTCGAGTAGGATAGCAATCGTTCATACAAGATAGTGAAGGAGAAGAGAAGTTCTCAGTTTCGTGGGAAGTCCTATGAGATTTCAGGTGGTAAGGGCAAGGGAGAGGAGAGTTCGGGCAAAGAGCCAAGTGGGGGAGACGCTACTGCGGGGATTGTGTGTCACAAGTGTGGTAAGCCGGGGCATAAGAGTTCAGATTGCATGGTCAGCAAGTGTTTCAAGTGTGGTAAGGAAGGTCACGTAGCTGCTAAGTGTGAGAAGAAGGATGTGGTCTGTTACAACTGCGGGGAATTGGGGCACATTAGTACCAAGTATCCAAAGCCGAAGAAGGAGAAGTATAGCGGGAGAGTGTTTGTCCTGGAAGTGTTCAGAGCCTACGGAGGAGTGATGGTTACATTTAGAGGTTAGCACTTCAGTTAGGGTGCTTCACTAGAAATCCCTCGTTTGTTGTGGTGAGTGTTTAAGTTTGCATATCCATGGTAGTTAGATTTTCGAGGACGAAAATATTCTAAGAGGGGGAGAGTTGTAACACCCCAAAAATAATTAGGTGAGTATTTAACTAATTTAATTAGGTGATCATTTAACTAATTTAATTAAGTGATTACTTGACTAATTTAATTAGGTAATATTTTAGTTGACTATATTTAAATAATAATAAGGTAATTGATTTAATTAAGGAGAGAGATGTAGTAAATAAATGGGGAGTATTTTAGTTAAATTGGGAGGATGTGTGTAAGTACCTAAGGGGTGTAAATAAGGGGCCCAAGCCCACTAAATAGGCCCAAATTCATGACCTAAACTAGGGTAGGGTTTTAGTCTCATTAGAAGAAAGAACAAGGTGAAAAGAGGAAGGGGGAAAATCAACTCGATGGCAAAATGATTGGGAGTGCGGAATCATTGCTTCGTTTGTTCCTAACTTCTCTTTCATTAATCAGAGATCATACAATTACAAATCCTTTTTCTATTCTTTGGTTACTGTTTTTATCATCATATTATTGTCATGTCAGAGTGTTACTTTTCCATTCTTCTCCATAATCTCTACCTACTCTTGTATGAATTATTACTTACTGTTTTTATCATTCCCCAAATCAAACCCCACGTCACAATCATATTCCATTCTCGCAAAGAAAAGAGTTTCTATTCCCATATACTCACAGAAAAATAGAGAGAGAGAGGGAGAAGGGTGCCGTCGGCCTGCACTTCTAAGGGGAGGGAGAGAAATTTCAATTGCTTGCTTTGGGTAAGTGTTTTTGGTACCAATCAACTCCATTTTCCTTCCTCTATCATTTAGTATAAGATTCATACCCTAATCTTGTTCATTTTTCCTTTTACCATGGATGGGGTTTTGGAGCTCAAAATATTGGGGAAGCTAGTTTGGTGGTTTTTGGTGTTGTTGAAGGAGAGAGTACTTGGGTGCTTCAATTTTGAGGTTAGGGGACTCTCAATTACATCTATAATAAGTTGTAAGATATGTGTTATGTGTGGAATAGCCCTAGGAATGATTTGATTGGTTGATTTTTTATGTTATCTTGTGATTGATGTTGTGTTGAATTTATTTGGGTGAATCTATATTGTTAAAGTGTTGCTGAATGTCTTTGCTTAATGTGCCGGATGTGTTCTAAGTCTTTATTGAATGTGTTGTTTAATGTCTTTGATGTGTTTAAGTGTCTTTATCGAAAATGCCGCTTAATGTCTTTGGAAGTGTCTAAGTCTTTGCTTTAATGAGTCGTATAATGTTGCCGAATATGTCTAATTATCGATTTAGCCCTTTATGTCAATTTAGTCCCTATTTGACGCTTTAGTCTATGATGTTAATATTGATATAATTGTTATTGGTGAATTAAATGACGATGTATTAAGTGACGTTGATGTTGGTAATTAAACGACGGTGTATTGATTGACGATGTAATGATGAATTAACAACTGAGTATTAAATGATGTTGATTAATTGTCTAGATGAGTGTTATTAAATTGAGAATTGAATTGTTGAATGAAAATGTGCTGAGTTGTGTGCCTAATGGGACCTAAGTGATGATTTAGTCCCTAAGAATTAATTTAATCCTTGGTGTGACAATATAGTCCCTAAGAATTAACTTAATCCTTGAGAGACAAAATAGTCCCTTAGTGACTAGTTAGGCCTAATATGTCAAATTAATTCTTTAAGTACCAAATTAATCATAACGTGTCAAATAAATTCCTAAGTCCCTACATTAATTTTGGTGTGTCAAAAATGGTCCTTAAGAGAAGAAAAGGTCCTTATGAGGTGGTTTGGCCCTTAGGTGGGATTTAATCTAATAATTGTTAAGATGGTGATTAATAATTGATGAGGTGAGGATTAATAATTGATGAGGTGATGATTAATAATTGATGAGGTGATGATTAATAATTGAGGTGAATGATGATGTGGCTTCGCCAAAAAGTGATGTAATATTTGTTGTGATGGATTGTGTGTGATGCATTTGTCATAGTGTCACATGAATCATATGCATTACGTGATCGGTGGTGATGGTGATGTGGCTTCGGCCAACAGGTGATGAAATACCCGACGGGGTGGTGATGAAATACCCGACGGGGTGGTGAGGTGAATATGGATCCACATGCATATTGCACACATGCATACGATCATGCATTCCTTGGATTCCCATTAATGCTTAATTAATCCTTGTTGCAACTTGTTGATGGTCTAATTGAATGGTAAATGTTAAATTGTTATGGATTGTGGTTACTAGATGTTTTCCGAATATGATGCTTATCTTACTTGTTATTATCTATGTAAAGAGACTCACCCTAGCATTTCTTGTTGCCCGCTCGTGGCGACAAACAGGTGATTCCGAGTGAAGTGCCATGCCTCTTGGGGTCTATTGAGTCCGCTCTGATAGTAACACCGGGGATGGGATCTATTATTATTTATTTATGGTTATGCATTGAAATGATTTTGAACTATGTATTGAGTATGTGAACTCAGTTTCATTTTCCATTGTCTTTGCAAACTATTTGATGGATTATCAGAACGCTAAACAAAGTTGTTTTGAGGGTTTAAAACCCACGTGACTATGATATGCATTTTATGCGTTTGATGAGTTTGGATTTTAAATATGTTTGATGTTGTTTTCACTAAATGTACCACCCTCTTCGAGGTGCGTGGAAAGATTTTTGAAAAACTCTGATTTAATTTTAATTCATTGAAATTAGCATTAGATATAAGGGGGTGTTACAATGTGCCCGTGGAGTTTTGGGTTGCATCACATACATTACATTCATTTTTCTGGTGACTGATTTAGGTGTTCATAAACTAATGGTGTATTGGATTTGACTGTATTTCTGGTGTACTTGACTTAACTGTATTTCTGGTGTACTTGACTTAACTGTATTTCTGGTGTACTAGCTTGCCTGTTCCACTGTGTTTTCTCGTTTTATTTATTATTACCTATGTAAATAGACTCACCCTACTGCATTATGTTGCTTCTTATGTCGGCAACTGCAGGTGACGGTGACTGAAGGTGACTAGAGTAACTTCTTCTAGTGTGGTCGAGTCAACTCTGATACGTAGCACCGGGGGGATGTTTAGTATTTGTTATTTCCTTTATGTTTCGAACCACTATGTTAAGTTTGTTATTTTCCGTTGCTGTAGTACCTTATCCTCGGATTTTAATTGGTGCTATGTATCTTATATTGGAGTTTATTTTGATTATTACTTTGGAGTTTTGATTATGGTGTTTAAATGTGGCACCCTCGTGTGGTCGCACTGAAAATTTTTATAGACTCTGATTTTCAATTAATTAAATAGTAGTTTATGTTAGAAGGGGGTGTTACAGTGGTTTTGTTGGTGACTCCGTAGAGAGAGTTTTTCTTCGGTTCAATCAAGGTAAGGGTGGGTCTTGTTCTATAATAAGGGGTATAATGGGTTGTATGTTAGGGTTAGAATGTTAATTGTTTTCTCTTGATATGTTTGATGATGAAATTGTAGTTTCAATGATTTTTGAATGATTGAATGGTTGGGTGACTTATGAAATTGCATAGGAATCGATTTGTATGTGATTGATTGTTAAAATGTGTATTTGATGGTGCTAGAGTAATTGGAGAATGTTTTGAAATGGTTGATGATGAATGAGTTTAGGAAAATTTGAGAAAATTGGGTTTTAGGAACCCTAAGTGTCATAGTGGCGCCAAGTGCTGGGAAATGGCGCCCTGTCGTGGCCGTGGCTTGTGCGTGTGTGGTGCGTGTGTGCCATCGTCTGGGCGCCGATTGCTGCCCGTAATGGCGATCGTGTAGCCGCGGCACTTTGTGTGCATGTGCGCGGCGCCAAATGGTTGCCTCGGGCGCCCGTGATGGCGCCGCAGTGGTGTGTGTGTGCCGCCTTGTGTGTGAAGTGTGCGTGAGTTGGTGCTTTGTTGGGCGCCAAAGTCGCGCGAAAAAGCGCTGGTGCGCTGCCAGGACTAGGGAAGGCGCTCGTAAGGCGCCAAGTGCTTGTGTGGTGTTGTGTCTAGTGCGGGCGCCAAAATGTACGCCGCCATGCGCTTTGTGTGTGCTTGTTCAAGTGCGGGCGCCAATGTGGCGCCTTGCAGGCGCCCGCTGTGGCGCCATGTTGCCGTGGTGGTGGCGTGTCTAAAGAGATGGGCGCCAATTTGGCTGCCCATGGCGCCTAGTATGGCGCCAAAGTTGTGTCGCAGGTGCGTGTGTGTGTGGCGCCGCATGTGGCGCCAAATGGTTGCCCCGGGCGCGCTGTGTTGCCGCCTGTGTTCAGGGCTGGGCGCCAATGTTGCTGCCCAGGGTGCCTCGTGTGCGCTTCGTGTGTCCGGACCGTGGTCTCGCCAGTGTCTTAGTTTGTGTCTAAGTTCATGTTGCGCCTCGGGCACCAATGTTGCCCGATTTGGCGCTGTGTGTGGTCGTGTTGCCACGAGCGCGCCATTTCTTGTGTCTTTGGCGCTGTGGTGCTGTGTGCACAGTGGGCGCCAGATTTCTTTGCTTTTGGCGCTGGTGGCCGTGGTTGCCACTAGGGGCGCCGCTTTGGGTTTTTTTGGCGCTGGTGACGCCATTTTGTGTCTTAGGTGCTGTTTTGGTCCCTAAGTGATGTTTTGGTCCTAGATGTGCAGTTTTGGTCCCTAAGTGATGTTTTGGTCCTAGATGTGCTGTTTTGGCCCTTAAGTGATGATTTGGTCCCTGATGTGATGTTCTGGTCCCTAAGTGATGTTTTGGTCCTTGATGTGTCAAGCAGGTCCTTGAGTGATGTTGTGGTCCTCTAGTGGTGTTTAGTCCTTGTGACATATTTTATAATGACGGTTGATGATGTATGTTTAGGCGATGATGTTATTGGATTTATGGGTCTATTGACCAAAACTAAAAAATGATGATGATGTTATTGACGATGGGTCTATTGACCAAACTAAAATTGATGATAATGTGGGATGTGATGTTGATGATGCATGAATGATGATTGTTGGTTGCTCATGGAGTCTCATGCATACATGTGCATTTTATTGACGATTTATATTGACGATGATAAAGCTCAAATTATTGACGATGATGCCCATAGTGGCTCAAATTCAAATGAATGGTACCACATGCATGATTGTATTTCATTACATTCATTCCCATAAATGTTTAATGTTCTATTGGATGATATCTAATGTGAATGTGGATCATTGTATGAATGATATGTGATGCTATGATTGATTAAATTCTATGAACTCGATTTATCACGTATTATAGCCTTTATTATGTGGTTTGAGACTCACCCCTTATGTTGTTATTTACCACAGGTAACCATGAGTGAGGTCTTATTCCTTCACTTCCCGAGTCGGTCTGCAATGATACGTAGCACCTAGGGGATGGGCTTAGACTTCTGGTTGTTTACTTTGTTTCTCTGTTGAACTATTTTAGTTGAGACTATTATGTCCTTGCTGAGACTGTAGCTCCTTTTTCTGAGATTTGATTTTATTCCGCTGCGTGATGTTTACTTTTCTAGTGCGTGGACTTAGTTAATAAATTTTTGAGAATTCCATCCCATTGATGGGTGTTGCGTATTATCTTGATGTATTAAATGATTTTTGTGATTTTGTTGTTGTTTTAACTGAAGTAAGTGTAGCATCCCGCTTGGATGAATTAAAAGAAATAATTTTTAAACTCGATTTTTACTATAAATTGCCGTAGAAATGGGGTGTTACATCATGCACCATCCTCGCATCAACCGACGATGCAGTACCTCAATTCAATACGCCAAAGATTGACCATCTCAATCACCAATCAACAGATTTGCGAATCCCTTCAGACCCACGTGTCCCTTCGTGACCAATGCGCCCTTCATATCCCGTCGTTATCGAAAGCACCGACGAATCATCGCACCTAGGGTCCTTCATTTTAGTTCAAATCAACAGTCCAAACAGCGACTTTGAACTCGACCTTCATTTCGCCAAGTCATCACTGAGCATGACGGATCGGCCCCCCCACACTTCGTGTCCTTCAGACTAGCTGTGTCAGTATAAAGCACAACGTAAGTCCATCAAGGTAAAATGTATCAGTCCCACAACTTGATATTGAACCTCAGGCCGCTCGAACAGGCCACCTTCAGAGCCAAGTGCTCCTTTAGAGCCGCAAGTGCTCCTTCAGAACCCAAGTGTTCCTTCAGAGCCACAATCGCTCCTTCTTTACCGCTTTATTTCTTGTTGTTTATGCCACCCGAGGGTTGGCACCAATTTACTTCCTACTTTTGCCGCCTGAGGGTTGGCACCAATCTATTTCCTGCTTTTGTTGGCTTACTGAGGGCTGACACTTCATTCATTACAGTCATTTCTGGCTGGTATCCATTCACCCAAAAAGAAAAAAACTAGAAGACAAAAAAGGAAAAGAAAATTCGGGTTTTTCCCTAAGTAGACAAAATCGGTATAATTTCTGAATTCTTTATCTCTATTTTGCCTCTGAATATGTTTCACCATTTCATATTCCTTATTAAAATCTAGATAAAGAGGCAAAAATTGCCATACCCCAATTTTGTCCTACTTTAGGTCAAAACCCTAATTTTCCCCAAAAATAAATAAATAGAAGAGAAAAGAGCATCATGCATTGCATTTAGGGTTCTAAAAGTCATTTCAAAGCTTCTAAAATCATTTTTGGAGTTGGAATGCACTTTTTGGACAAACTAGGGTTTTTCAATGCAAAAGGGTATTTTAGTCATTTCGCAAATAAAGGACAATTCCTCGGGACAAGCCATTCAACATGCATTTCAAGGTATTAGAGGTCATTCCTGGGGTGAAAAGTCATTTTTGAAGTGAAAATGTGCTTTGGGCAAAGAACTGGGATTTTTAGGGTGAAAGGGCATTTTGGTCATTTCGCAATAAAAACGGATTTTCGTCACAAATCACTGAGCAATCATCAATGAATTATTTGAGGAAGATTTGTGCTTAATTGTGTTTTTTTTTGCACATAAATATTAAACCTTTTGGCATAAAAATCAAATTTTTGAATAAAAGGGTAAAATGGTCATTTCCTTTGAGGTAGGGTCAACAAATCAATTTTGGGAATGGTGACATCATGGAATTTAGAGCCCAATGATTGATTCCTAGGATAGGCCCAAAATAGAAAAAATCTTCATAGAATAATCAAAAGGAATAAAAAAAGAATAATCAAGAAAATGAAAGGATAATTACAACTTGCATTTTTTCCCTCCCTCTCCCATAGTGTGGCCGAACAGCACTCCCTCCTTTCACCCTCATTTTTGTGTTTCTTCAACACCCTCAATCCATGTGATGATGAATCTCCACCCTCCATTCAAATTTAAAGTCTAATCCTAGTGCACCTCTCAAGATCAATGACCAATATACCCCCTAACTTGTTGACCAAGTTCAAATTGATTTTATTTATTAATATTCAGCTGAATATTAATTGATTTAATTGGTTTGATTACTATTTTACCCCTAAGCTCACTCCCACCTTATAAATACCTCACATATTCACTCTTTCCCAACTTTTGCTCATTCATTCTTTCACTTAGAATTGAAACACAACTCTCTCCTCTCTTTTCCTCCTCCTTGGCCGAAGCTTCATCCCACACTCTCTTCCTCCATTCTTTTGTTTCCTTCACCCAAACACCACCAAATCACTTCAAATCCACTCCTCCTCCATAGATCTTCCTCTTTTCACCATTTATTTCACATTTTCATCATCAAGTGCTTGGAATTTGATGTTGGGCGTGGGTATTTCTTGGGTATTTCTTGAAGATTCTAGTTGATTTGGTTACTTATTCTTCATTTCCTACTCCTACTAGCATGGATCCAAGGTAAATCTCTAAAACCCTTGCATCATTTACAATATTTTGCATCAAAACTCATATTCTCTTCATCATTTTTGCATACTCATCATTTTCATATTTAAAATGTAGTTTGTTTTTGTTGTTGGGGTGAGAGTTGGCATCTCACCCTTGAATAATTTAGTTTGTTGTTATTTTGTGTTGATCTTTGCATTTTAATGGAATAAACATGCGATTTTGTCTCCTATGTGGTTCGCATTTTTTGGGGTTCTAATTTATCTTGTTGTTCTTTTTTTTACTTGATTATGTTTAATCTTGTTATTAGTGTTTAAATCCTTGTGTTAAATGTGACTTTTAGTCCATATTACTTGCAAACATTTGTGGTGTTGATGATTTAGCAAGATGACTCCTACTTGTGCTTTATGCATCTTATGTTAAAGTAGTGAGGTTTGCTAGATAGGATTCAACCTCTTCTTAGTTTATTACTCTTGTGTTATTTGTTTATTGTTAATTGTTGATGATTTTGCAACCTGATTCTCACTTGTGCTTAGAGCACCATGGTTTAAGTGAGAGGATTGCAAGATATGATTCAACCTTGTTTAGGAGGTTTTCTTGTTTAATCTTTTTAGTTGTTAATTGTTGATGATTTTGCAACTTGATTCTCACTTGTGCTTAGAGCACCATGATTTAAGTGAGAGGATTGCAAGATATGATTCAACCTTGTTTATGAGCTTTTCTTGTTTAATCTTTTTAGTTGTTGTTTGTTGATGATCTAGTCACTTGATTCTCACTTGTGCCTAATGCACTATGATTTAAGTGAGAGGATTTCTAGGTGTGATTCAACCAAGTTTATGTATTCCTCTTGCTTAATCCTTCTTAGTTGTTGTTCATTTAATCTAGCTCTAATTTGCTTGTTATTGAGTGTTGATGATAGGCAAGTTGATTCTCACTTGTGCCTATGGCACCTTAATTCAAGTGAGAGGATTGCTCTATGTGATTCAACTTGTGTTTATGTGTTAATCTAGTCTTATTCCCTTGCTTATTATTAATTGTTGATGATAGGCAAGTTGATTCTCACTTGTGCCCATGGCACTTTAATCCAAGTGAGAGGATTGTTATATATGATTCAACTTTGTTTAATGTTCATTATTGTTCATGGTTGAGGATAGATCAAGTGATTCCCACTTATGCCTAGTGCATTGTGTCCAAAGTGGTGAAGATGGTTTTAGATGATTCAACCCCTTTCATTTGTATTCTTGAATAATTAAAAATGAGGTTTTGGGCTTAAAGTTTAGGGTTTGAGCAAAGGATAGACTTATCCAAGTCTTGATGCAATTCTCTTTGTTCACATGGATGGTTGCAAATGATAGGTCCAATTCGACCTTGATGCCTTAGCTTGTTTAATCAAATAATCATTGTTCTATGTTCATTAGTTTAATTAAGATCACTCCATGCCTATGGTCAATTGTTTACTTGTTATTGATGCCAATTAGATGTCTTAACTTGATTGTGCGCCACCATTTCCACTTGCATGATTTCCTAATGAAGACGTAAGCCTACATGCATGTTGTAGCATAGGGTCATTAGGGTTTGTGCACCCTCTCTCACACACACAATTACTTTTGAGAACTCTACTTTGCATCTTTGACAATTAAACTCTTGATTCATATTGACATGTTTAGTCTTAACTAATAATTGACATGTTCATGGTAAATTGAATTGGCAAATGTGTTTGAATGGTTGTGGACTTGGAATTGATTGAAACGTTCTACTCTTTTCCTAAAATCTCACCAAATTAACTTCTTTTCCTTTCACAAGTAAATAAAGTAAAAAACCCGTTTTTCCTAAAAAAAACTCATAAGGAGTAAAGTCGGACGTACGGCCGATGTTGACTAGCATCCTAAGATCGGAGTTGTACAACTCAAACATCTTGGGATACTTATGAGAAATAAAACAAGCAACTAACAACTTAAACCCTATTTCAAAAATGAGTAAGGAATCAAGTCGGATGTACATCCGGTTGGTTAGCGCCTTAGGGTTAGCCACCAGATGCGATTCAGGCGAGCACGAGATACTTGCTCAAATAAAAGCAACCAACCTCACAACAAATTTTTCAAGTAATTCAAATCACTTTTCGATAAGTAGGGGCACGCGTCGCTGCATGCAGGCGGGGATGTCTATGTTTTAGGGTTAGTGGACTGCATACTTGATTCCGAGAACCCCTACAATAAAAAACACGAACACACCAAAACTTCTCGACTCAGGAGAACTACGTAAGCTTTGAATTCTCCATCGCACCGGGAGATAAGTAGGAGCGGGCCACGTCCCGTCAAGCGCGCTTTTCAAAAATTCTAAAAAGAATATTTCTTTTCTCCGCTTACAAAACATTTTTCTCAAATAAAAAGAATACGAAAAGAAGTAGAACAATTGTTTCAAATCAAACCTTGTCGAAACCACACATCAAATTAATGGTTCCCTTTCGGTAGAAAGGAGGTGTGGGGTGCTAATACCTTCCCCATACCTAACCGACCCCCGAACCTAGATCTCCTGTTTTCGAAAAGACCACCTGCCTTGTATGAAAAGACGTTTTTTCAATGTTTTCGTCTCAAAACTAAAATATTGGTGGCGGCTTCAAAATTTTCCCACGTTGTACATTGAGAAGTCCAAACCGGATTTTTTGAGGTGCAATGTAACACCCCCTTCTACTAAATACTAATTTAATAAATAAAAATCAGAGTTTTCAAAAACTTTTCCACGCACCTCAAAGAGAATGCCACATTTCATCAAAACATCACAAAATATCATTTAAAACTCAACGCATCTAGTGCGTGAAATATATATCATATCCAAGTGGGGCGTAGTTGGAATCGACGAAAGGAATCCACGATCGGTGGAACCAAGGCAAGAATTGAAATCAGCGGCCAATTCCGAATGGGAGTGCAGAGTTTGGGGTTCGGTCGTGGAGGGAGGAAGGAGAACGCACGGTGAGAGAGGAGCGGCGCGAGGGTTTGTTGTTGGCTGCTGTTTCTCACGCAGGACGCAGGGAAGAAGAAGGAAGGAATGGGCCGAGTTCAGGGCTGCGTCCGTGGGCTGGGTCTGCGCATTAGTTTAGTGAGAAGGGGGTGCGTTTAGTAAAGAAAAGGGGTTGTATGCAACTAAAACAACTCTAAGTCTATTTTAAATCATTTTAAAGCCTAACTTCACTACCACAATATTTTTAACAACTCATTATCCCAAAATAATCTCTATTGTAAATAACATCTAGAATACTAATATTTATAACAATAAAATAAATAAGTATAATTATAAATAACAATCATATTTCACAAATAGCTTATAAAAACACATCTAAATATAAAAATATATTTATTCAACTAATTTAATGGCTCAAACACATAATAAATCAAAATGATGCACCCTTATCAAATCAACTCCAAATAACTTCTAATAAAATTTGGGCCGTTACAACTCTCCCCCACTTAGAATATTTTCGTCCTCGAAAATCTAACTATCATGGGTATGCAAACTTAAACACTCACTACAACAAACATTAAACTCTAGCAAACACCCTAATGAAACTCATACCTCTAAATGTAACCATCACTCCTCCGCAGGCTCCGAACCTGCCAGAACAAACACTCTCTCGCTAGACTCCTCCTTCTTCGGCTTTGGACACTTGGTACTAATGTGCCCCAATTCCCCACAGTTGTAGCCGACCACATCCTTCTTCTCATACTTAGCAGCTACATGACCTTCCTTACCACACTTGAAACACTTATTGACCATGAAATCTGGACTCTTATGCCTCGGCTTACCACACTTGTGACACACAGTACCCGCAACAGCGTCTCCCCTGTCGTGACCGGGGTCTCGACGCGGACGGCTCAAAAATAGATTATTTGAGGAGTCGCCACCCAATTTATTAGTAATAGGAAAATTGAGAAAAACCTAATTTGAAGTTAGTTGGTCTGCGTAACTAGGTTGGATTCGGGAGTCGGTTATGCGAAGGGAAGGGGTGAAAACTAGTTTCACTGCACCCGTTGGCACAAAATTAAATAATTTGCTTACTTGTGAACGCATTTGTTTCAGGGTTAGAACCATTACTGCGAACTAATGACCTTCAACCAATCCAACTTTCGTATACTTCCCCTTTCTTTTGCGAACCATGTCGTCCTTTCTTAATATTGATCCCTTTTGCCTGAATGCCTTCCCCTCGGCCCCTGTGCAAAACTTACTTGAGACTCATTGCGACCTCTGAGTTCTCTTGCCTTTGTAGTGAAGGGTGCGGGTTTACCTCTCCATATTTGATGGTCAACTGAGTTCTTTTTTTTTTTATTTTTTTTTTACAGTTATTAAGGTATTACTGACATACTCATCTTGAAGTTTGCCAGACTTAAGCCATTTTATTTGAGACATAAATTAATGAATGAATCATGAATGCCATAATAAAAGAACAAACTAAAGAATCAATTATGAATGCAAGAACAACATGAATGCAGAAACAATTGAACAACCAGCAAAGATGGTTTGACATTGGCTAGAATGAAGAAGTACAAATGGGAAAAGTGGTCATGGATAGAGAACCCCCACAAATCTTGCCCCATTATGAGTTGGTCGATCCCTCATTCGCTGACCCTCCTGAAACCCTTAATGCGACTACTTGAGTGGATTCTGATGCAGCCATAGAAACCATATTGCCCTTGGTGTGAGCGTGATCATTGAGTTCCTCTGCCGTTTATGCCCTCCTTTTTTTTATTTTTTATTTCGCCTTAACTTTTGCCTAGACTGCCCTTTTGGGTTTTCAATCTAGCAAGCTTTGTTGACCCTAATTTTTGCCTAGACCGCCCTTTTGGGTTTTCGGTCTACCGGGTCTTTATTATCCCTGATTTTCGCCTAGACTGCCCTTTCGGGTTTTCAATCTAGCGAGATTCTCTTTTATTTGCCCCTAATTTTTGCCTAGACCGCCCTTTTCGGGTTTTCAATCTAGCGGGACTTTTTACTTTTATTTTTTTTTCTTACTTCTTCAGGCATAAAATTTCTTGACAAATGTCTCGAGTTTATCGGCTTTTAGCGCTTAGTGTCCTTCACTATCGATCAATACTAAGGCTCCACCTGGAAACGCATGCTTGACCACATATGGGCCATCATAATTGGGTGCCCACTTACCACGAGCATCCTCTTGGTGTGGCAGTAATTTCTTCAGAACTAAATCTCCAGGTTGGAACTCTCTGGGGCGTACTTTCTTGTTGAAGGCCCTGGCCATCCGACTTTGATACAACTGCCCGTGACAAATGGCTGCCAATCTCTTCTCTTCAATCATATTCAGCTGTTCAAATCGAGCTTTTACCCATTCTGATTCTTCTAGATCTGCCTCCATTAAAACCCTCAAGGATGGTATTTCAACTTCAATGGGGGACACATCTTCCATCCCATATACCAAAGAAAATGGCGTTGCCCCAATGCTGGATCGTATGTTAGTGCGATAAGCATGTAGAGGGTAGGGTAACATCTCATGCCAATCTTTGTAATTAACCACCATTTTGGCAACGATCTTCTTGATGTTCTTATTTGCCGCTTCATCGCACCGCTCATCCGGGGTCTATATGGGGTTGAATTGTGATGTTTGATCTTGAAGTTTTTGCATAGTCTTTGTATCTCAGAGCCATTAAGGTTGGGAGCATTGTCTGTGATAATTCTTTCAGGGATCCCATACCGGCAGATGATGTCTCTCTTCAGGAACTTGGCAAACACTTTTTGGGAAATGCTAGCATATGAGGATGCTTCTACCCACTTGGTGAAATAGTCAATTGCCACTAGTATGAACCGATGCCCATTCGATGCTTTTGGATTAATCGGCCCAATCACGTCGATTCCCCACATGGAAAACGCCCAAGGACTTGTTAGGTTATGCGTACGAGAAGAAAGGGGCGCATTGATCCCGCTTTCGCATACAACCGGCATTTGAGGCACTTTCTCACATGAGCTATGCAATCGGCTTCCATGGTGGTCCAGTAAAACCCACTCCTCATAACTTTTCGGGTCATCATGTGTCCGTTTGCATGCGTTCCACAGATACCCTCATGTACCTCAGTCATGATCTTTCGTGCCTCTTGTGCATCTACACATCTCAACAAAGTACCATCTTGACTTCGCTTGTAAAGTATTTTTCCGCTCATGAAGAAATTCATTGCCAACCTTCTAATTGTTTTCCTGTTTATTTCACTTGCCCCTGTTTGGTATTCGCCATGTTGGATGTACTGTTTTATATCATAGAACCATGGTTTGTTGTCTGGCCCTTCTTCTTCCACATTTGCACAATATGTTGGTTCGTCTTTAACCCCTATACAGATAGGTTGGACCTCAGCATTGACATTTAACTTAAACATCGCCGCCAGGGTAGCTAGAGCATCAGCAAATTGGTTCTTGTCTCGCGCCAGATGAGTGAATGTTACTTCTTCAAAGTTTTCCATCAGTTGAGTCAGATGCTTTTGATAGGGCACTAATTTGGAGTCCTTGGTTTGCCATTCACCCTTTACTTGGTAAATGATGAGAGCTGAATCCCCGAACACATATAATCTCTTCACGCCTAGGTCAATTGCAACCTATAGGCCATTTGCACATGCCTCATACTCAGCCATATTGTTGGTACATTCAAAACTCAGCTTGATGGCAACAGGGTATTGTCTTCCTTCTGGTGAAATCACTACTGCCCCGATGCCGTTTCCGTACATATTAACTGCTCCATCAAAGTACATTTTCCAAGCAGTCTCTGGCTCTTCATCAGCCACCATTATTCCTCTTTCATCTAAGCTAGACGACTGCTCCTCCTCAAGTGGGTTTTCGGCTAGATAGTCGGCGATGGTACTTCCTTTAATAGCCTTTTGTGACACGTACTTAATGTCATATTCTGATAATATCACTTGCCATTTTGAAACCCTCAAAGAAACATGGGGGCTTTCGAAAATGTACTTCAGTGGATCAAAACGAGAAATCAACCATGTAGTGTAGTACAACATGTATTGACGGAGTCTCTTAGCGGTCCATACCAAAGCACAACATGTTTTCTCGATCGCCATGTAGCGGGTCTCGCAGTCATTGAACTTCTTACTCAGATAGTAGATTGCTTGCTCTTTTCCTGAAGTGTCATGTTGTCCTAGCATTGCACCCATGGATGATGGCAACACAGTCAAGTACAAAATCAACGGTCGGCCTGGCGTTGGGGGAGCCAAAACGGGAGGATTTGACAAGTAGTCCTTTATTTTGTCAAAAGCTTCTTGACATTTCTCGTCCCATTTACCTGGCTGGTTCTTTCTTAGTAGCTTGAATATGGGCTCACATGTGCTAGTCAGATTGGCAATGAACCTAGCAATGTAGTTCAGCCTCCCCAAAAAGCTCCTCACTTCATGCTCGCTTTTGGGGGCAGGCATTTCCTGAATAGATTTTATCTTATCAGGGTCCACCCTTATGCCATCCCTACTTACAATGAATCCGAGTAACTTTCCTGAAGATGCCCTAAACACACACTTGTTGGGGTTCAATCGAACCTTGTACTTCCTGAGCCTTCCAAACAACTTTCGCAGCACCCCAACATGGCTTTCTCCATCTTGAGACTTTGCGACCATGTCGTCCACATACACCTCGATCTCTTTATGCATCATATCATGGAACAGAGCAACCATGGCACGTTGGTATGTTGCCCCAGCATTTTTTAGACCGAAAGGCATCACCCTATAGCAAAAGGTTCCCCATGCAGTAATGAATGTGGTCTTTTCTTTATCCTCAGCATTCATGGGGATTTGATTGTATCCAGAGTAACCGTCCATAAATGAGAAACGGTGGTTCTTAGCGGTATTGTCAACAAGTAAGTCGATGTGAGGAAGTGGGAAATTGTCTTTGGGACTAGCCTGGTTCAAATCTCGATAGTCCACACACATCCTGACTTTCCCATCCTTTTTGGGTACTGGAACAAGACTTCTAAGAACCTTGCCTCCCATTGTTTGGTCACCTCCTCTTTGATTTTCAAGGACATGTCTGGGTGCATCTTTCTCAACTTTTGTTTCTTTGGCTTTACATCTGGAAAGAGAGGAATATTATGCGCTGCTATTTTGGGATCAACGCCAGGCATATCTTTGTAGGACCAGGCGAAAACATCAAGATACTCTTTAAACAAAGCGATCATTTCTCCCCGTTCAGGGTTGTTTACCAACTTCAACTCTCTCTTCTCGTCCTCGGTTCCCATATTGATGACCTCTATTGTTTCATCGTTCAACCCAAACTCTCTTTCAGTGCGCCCTAGAAGTTTCGAAAATCTGTCAATCAGATCGTCATCTTCCTCCAACTCAAAATAGTCCTCACTAGAAGTCGTAAGGGGATCAGATGACAAGTTCTCGACGTTCTCACAATGAGGCGAAACTCTTGCGATGTTAGTATCCCTGGAGAGTAGTTTATAACGGAGTTGGGAAATAGCAAGGAAAAGGAGGAAAATAAAATAAAAATAAGGGGGGAAGTGAGACATTATAGAGAGATCGGGAGAGGAAATGAAACAACAATAGAAATGCATGCAAATTCATTCAATTATTGTCTCAAGCAAAATAACATAAGTCTTATAGCCTTGCTCGGCTAAATTAAACAAAGTAAAAGACGATTACATGAAAGTAACAACATCAATAAGCGCTCGGCATGCCAATTGCTCAGTGACTCTTGATTGGTGTCAGGGAGGATAATGCCACCGCCGTTGCGTCCTCCTTGTCCATCATGTTGATCACCAAGTGGTGCATAGCGCCAACTGCATCTTCTGGCAAGACCACTTCTGCCGGCTCAGGGAAGGTGTCGCTCAGATGCGGGATTATCTGAGTTTTCTCTTTGCCAGCTGCTGGTGTCTTGTGCTTTGACCCAAGGTCTTCCTCATAACCGATCCCAAAGGTATCCGTCTTCTGCTTCACGGGTATGGGCTGCAGACTCCCTGTAAGTTCCGACCCAAACCTTTCCCCTCCTCGTAACCATTCTTTGTCATCATCCGAGCTACTACTTGGTTCTGCACCGCGCTTGATGGTCCTCTTTCCTCGACCCTTGGCTCATCCACCTCAAAACTATGGCACAAATTGGTCACTTCCTCAGTAGCATTATCCACATAGGGTAGGGATACGGGTTTTGAAACCAATATCTCCTCCTCTCCGCGAATTGTGATAATTCGTCTATTTTCAATGAACTTGACACTCTGGTGGAGGGTAGAGGGTACTGCCCCAGCTTCATGAATCCATGGTCGCCCCAAAAGCATGGTGTAGGCTGAATCAATAACCATGACCTGGAACAAAGCACGAAAGATGCTTGGCACCTCCAGCGGGAGCATTATTTCACCTAGGACACTTCTCTTGGATCCATCGAAAGCACGAACCATCAAGGACTGAGGGGTCAGATCTCTTTCATCTAATCCCAATGCAGTCAAGGTGGCCATGGGCAGGATATTAAGGGCCGACCCACCATCAATTAGTACCTTTGCTATCACAAACTTCCGACACTTCAAAGTGATGTGCAGGGCACGATGCTCTCCCTTTACCTGAGGATGTACTTCATTTTCGGAGAATATAATCTGGCTGACTCGCTGCATCGGATCAACCATGTTGACCACGTTTTGGGGGGTCACATCAGGTTTCACAAATGCTTCCTCTAGTGTCTTTAACAAGGCTTTTCTGTGTATCTCTGAAGATAGAATGAGAGATACTAGGGAGATCCGAGCCGGAGTCTTCCTTAATTGCTCTGTCACATCATACTCGCTCTGCTTCATGATTTTTAGGAACTCCTCCTCTGATGGATCCTCCTTCTCCACCTCCCTATCTTTCTTTCTCCTTTCAGACTCTTCTGGACCGAAGTATCGCCCGCTTCGGGTTATCCCACTAACCACATTCCCAACCGGTTTCTCGACAGACTCATTTTCACTCGCTTTCCCTTCGGCAGGGCCTCCCACCACTTCAATTTGGGGCTCATAATTCCAAGGGATTGCGTGGGTGTTCTGAAAAACGAAAGGTATAGGCTTCTTCACGCAATCACTACAACCTTTCTTTGGCGCGCAATGTGGGTTGAGTGGGGAACTTTGAGAACGAGCGTTCTAGAACATTAACCTCTTCTTGCAAACATGGATCCCTTTAGCTTGCACAACCCCAATACCATTAAACTTTGGACAAAAGCTTTGAAATTCCAGCAGCCCTCAATGTCATGGCCTTCACACCCATGGTGGTACACACACCTTCTTTCTTCATTATACATAGCATATCTGATTTTCTCCTTAGTCGGTGCTAATACCTCATAACCAGCTCTGCTCAATCCCTCCCATATTTCTATCATAGGGGTTCGAAGTTTCAGAACCTTTTTGATAGGCGTTTGGTCTCCTTCCACCATGTTCACCATCCTGCTCCCATTGTGATCATGGAGAGGGTTGTTGTTGATATTTGGACCTGTCTCCTCCTGAATGTCCAGCTTCCCGTGAGCAATCAACCTCCTTACAGCCAATTTAAACGCCTCACAATCCTCAATGGAATGCCCGACAGCCCCCATGTGGTATTGACAGGTTAAGTTTGCGTTGTACCATGCTGGAAACGGAGGTTCCCAGTTTTTCACGGGTAGTCCTGCAATCAAGTGAGCGTCTGCCAGTTGTTTGAATAACTCTGCATTGGTGATGGAGAGTTTGGGGAATGGTGGGAAGTTTGTTTGTGTTGGGCGGTAATTTGTACGATTTTGTTGGAAATTTTGTCGCGGCTGGGATTGTCCCCCTGGGATACTGTTTACTGGGAAGGATGGTGTATGTGAAGGGTTAGTGTTTGGGTTTGGGGTGTATGGGGTATTTGGGCGTGGCTGGTTGTATTGTGGTTGTTGGGGGTTGATGTCTGGTGATGCTCGTATGTAACTGACTTCCGGTTCCTTCTTCTTCTGAGGGAAGTTCTTTTTTGATTGCCCACCCTCTGATTGCTCTACTGGGAGCTTTCCAGCTCTTGTCAACATTTCAATTCTCTCTCCTGCGGCTATCAAATCAGCAAAATCCCTATATGCAGCTCCTGCCATTGCTGCTACGTAGGGGGACCCCAATGTACCCAAAAAGTATGAACACATCTCTGAGATAGTGAGCGGTGGTTGAACCTGTGCAGCAAGTGTTCTCCACCTTTTGGCATACTGTTTGAATGTCTCATTGTTCTTCTTCTGCAATACCCCCAACTGTTCACGTGTTGGAGCCATATCCATGTTGAACCTGTACTGATTCATGAAGACGTCAGCAAGGTCCTCCAAAGAATCGACCTTGGGTGATCCATCCAGTATGTACCATTCTAATGCGAGCCCCTGCTCAAGCTCTCGTGGAAGAAGCTGATGAGGAACTTCTCATCTTTGGACCATATTGACATTTTGGTGCAATAGGTCCTTAGATGCAGAAGAGGGTTAGTGCTCCCATCATACTTTGTGAAATCTGGCACTTTAAAGTCCCGGGGAATCACCACATCAGTAGTAGGCGAGTTCATCTACCCCGAGGACCCGAAGGAGCCGGACCTGAGAGCCTTGATCTTTTCTTCCATTTTGTCCATCCATGATCTATTTGCACGGTCTCTTAGCGCACGTATCGCGCCCTTCATTCATTCCATTACCAGCGTGGAACATCCCTCCACCTGGGTCATTAGGGTCAATAGTTTCGTACCCCAATCCAATCATGCCGTCGAGGACCCTGTTTTGGGGAATCTCCCCGTTGAGCGGAGTCGGGATCCTATCTTCGTCGGTTGCCACATGGCCCATTACCCGTGTTGATAGTAGAGTGACGGTATCTCGGATAGTCTGCGAGTCTCCTCCATTCGAGTTTGTGCCGCTGGTACCTTCTCCCATTCTTTCCCTGATCTCATCTACCTCTTGGGTCAAATTCCTTCCTGACAAATCCACTGGTTCAGCCATTCTCGCTCTTAATCTGGTGAAGTAGACTCGAGTAGGATTGGTGTTTTCTTGATTAGTTCGCGCAATGGCTGCTAAGTTCCTGTATTATCAAAGAGAAGAAAATGCATTTTGTTTTGTTATTTTCATGCAAGAAATAACTAAATTACCAGTTAGTTGCTAAGGAATCGTTATAGATCGTTCTGAGGACGCGAAGTGAGTATCTTTGGTTCGAGATTTCAAATAAATCATAGACATGGAACTCATGGAGAATCAAAACAAGCAAATATCCTCATTATTGATAACATTCAAGGCAAACAAGCCTAAAATCACAAATCAAATCCAAAATCCGAATCCAAAATAGAGACCACAATAAACGGGCTCTTCAAAATACATAACCAAAATAACAAAAGGGAAACATCATTCAAGCATCGTTCACGTCGACTTCAGTCACAACAACATCTGCCTTGGCCTGCTTGACCAACTCCTCAAAGTCTTCCGCGAGCCTCTTACACACCTCGGTCAGCTCGATAGCCTCCCGAGGGGTGGTGAGTGGGTTGGCCATAGTTTACTGCACTTGCGACTAGCACAGGAATTCTTCTCGACATCCTCCAACTTGCGGGTCCATCGCCCAACCTCATACCAAGTGTCTACAAAGTTCTCCTTTCTTTCTCGATCATCCCCATGAAGCGGTTTCTTTCTCCACCAAGCGCTTTAAATTCCTCGATTCTTCATCCTTCCTTTCAATGGCGGCCACTCAGCACATGATGATCGCGTTTTTCACCTCTAACCGATCATTCTGGATTCTCTCTTCGTATTGAGTAATGATTTCCTGGAGCTCTTGGTCATGGTGAAAGATGCGTTGTTGATTCTCTATTTGGACAGCCTCAAGGTTTGCTATCTCGCCTTTCAGCTGCCAGTTTTCCTCACGCAAAACTTCCGCCGTCTTTGAGGTTTTTTGTATTTCTAAATGCTTTTCCTCTAAGTGTTCCTGATAATCCTTGATTATACCAGTGTAAGTCTGTTCGTCGAACCCCCGATCTCTTGCGTGCATGGCGGCTTGCCTCTCTATCTGGATTTGGAGAGTTGTCAGTTGTTGTTCCATCTCCCCGAGGTCCTTCCTTAGCTTCCCATTTTCCCCTATGGCTCTGGCGACCTGCTCTCTCAGATCTTGATTTGTGGCACTTATGTGACATCTGGAACTTTCCTCGACCCGGGCCCTTTTGTTGGCCCGTGCCAATGACTGAGACTTCTCATCACACTCCCTTTTTAGATTTCCGAGAGCATCGCGGGCATCTTTCAATTCGACTTCTAAAGCCTCTTTCTCACTTTCTGCTCTAGCCAGTTTTTCTTTCAGAATCTTCACCTCATCGCTTTCTTCTAGGACTGTATCTGTTTCTTGTTGCGGAATGGGCGTTAATGTCTGAAAAGGCAGCTTGATTTCTTTGACTCTGTTCCTTACCCATTCTTTGTATGCAGTTGCAGCCCCTTGACCTCTTGTCCCAGCTTCTTACGCGCTTGTAGGTAACATTCTTCCATGCCTTGCGGATTTTGTCTATCATAACTTCATCCTTAAGGTCACCGTTTACTTGAAGTAGCACTCTTGAGGCGATGAGCTTGTCAAAGAGTAGCGCAAACTGTCGTAATCCCAAGACAGGGGTTGTAGTTGATACACCCTAAGGTCCCTATGAGGGGTACATTCGGAATTCGCCACAAGAGAAAAGCACACGTACAACACCTGCTGACAGCGGGAACCAACACACAGAGCCTTCATCGAGCTCTATAAACATCTGTTTCCACTCTTTTCCACTGTAACTCTGAGATCCCATGTTTGTCGAATTTAGAGCAGGCGAGAATGACTCATTTTTCCTCTTGAGGACATGAGCGGTGACCACACATACAATACTGGGAAGACAACATTCAATTCTTTTCCCATTCATTTCGTGGCATTGGTGCAAAGTATAGTACACATCTGCTAAGATTGGAAATGTAGAGCTCTCCCTCGGCATTTACGGGCCATGAACACATCAGATGCAGTAGGACTTACAAAATTCCCACTCCTCGGGAATAAGATCAAGTCGTAGATTGACAGAGCCAATACATGTACCAGGGTTTCCCACTTTTCCTCTTGGATCAATTTCTTTGTTAGTTCTTCCAACCAGACCCTTGGGATCCCTTCGGGAGTCGTTCCTATAGCCTTGGTGTAATTTGACCAATCAGAATCGATCCCTAGCGTCTTGCAAACTTTTCCAATGGTAGGATAGTTCCCACGATAATGATATGGTTTTGCTGTCAGAGGTTGTCCAATGATAAGTGCGAATTCTTCCAAAGTAGGGGCCAACTGAAAGTTGGAGAAGGTGAAACATCTCAGCTTGGCGTCATAGTATTGGGCCAACACCGTGATTGCTCCCACTTGCACTTTTACATCTAATAGGTCCAACAACTTCCCATATGTCTTTTGGAAATTGTATTTCGGCTTCTCCGGCAACTTGGCAGCATACTCTCTCAGTTTGGACATTTCAGGATTTTGGCACTTGAACTGGATGGTTTTCCTTGTTTCATTCTCTTTTGTTAGTTCCATGTCTTTTTTTTTTTTTTTACAAAGATACTCACTTCTGGACCTCGAACCTGGATTCCTCGGCAAACTTCCCTGGACAAATAAACAAATGTCAGGATGGTAAAAACAAAAATGCGTAATGCATGTGAAAAATTTTTTGTAAATAATTTTTAGAGATAATCGTTGATGGGAAAAGTTTTTTTTTTTTTTGAAGAGTAAAGTAAGAGGTAAAGTAGCTCCCTTTGTGACCTAGTTTGGTTAACCCATGCTATTGGGCATCAGGACCTATAGGTCTAATGTCTCCGCCGTGAATACTCACAGGGTTGGTAACTATACCCTATGGAGATTTAAGGTCTCTAGAGCCAAGTACCCTTCTAGAAGATTACACACAACAGGATGTACATCCCACCAAGCAGTACCGCATAGAAGGATCGTGCTCGGATGAGGAATTCATGGATGTCACATAGGATGTACATCCGGAATGAGTCCCACTTATCCTCGTTCTAACTTAGGTGTTTTTTGTGGCTCCGGTGTGAGCTCAACTCTCAGTGTGTGCTACCAGTGTAGGTGTAGTGTGTGAAGGGAGCATACAAACCTCAAACCCTAAAAAGAAAGGTGAAGATGGAAAAGTACACGCAAAATATCGAGAAAAATACAACCAAATAGCAAAATAAATGTCTTCTAACCTAGGGTTTTAAACAACATATAAACAAATATATACAACAAACAAGAGGGTAAATAAAATAATAACTTAGAAATATTTTGCACAAATAAATCAAGCAGCTTGACTCTCACTAATTCCCGATGGAGTCGCCATCCGCATCGTGACCTGGGGGTCTCGGCGGGACGGCTCAAAAATAGATTATTTGAGGAGTCGCCACCCAATTTATTAGTAATAGGAAAATTGAGAAAACCTAATTTGAAGTTAGTTGGTCTGCGTAACTAGGTTGGATTAGGAGTCGGTTATGCGAAGGAAGGAAGGGGTGAAAACTAGTTTCATTGCACCCCTAACACATCTGTCCTAAAGACAGATTACCTAAATTTGATTTGTGCAACGATTACTAAGCCGTTTAATTATTTTATTTACCCTAAAATAATATTTATAAAAATAGTAGAAAAAATAATCAATTATTTACAAGGAAATGAAATAGGGACTAATTTGGAAAATTTAAATTTTGACTTTGTGAGGAGACCCCGCGCCTCGTACTCTCTGGTGCGATGAGAGACTCAAAAGTCACGTAGTTCTTCCTGAAAATTTGTTGGTTGGTTGATTTTATTTTGAAGGGGTTTAAGATCTAAGTCGTACGACTCGAGTCTCTTAAACCGGGATTGACAAGATGTACATCTCGGCCAAACCCCTATTTTTTTTTTGTATTTTTGAGAATAGGTGCTACATAGTAATAAACTGATTTGGGGTTTTTCGAAAAAAACGTATTGTTCGGTTTTAATTTTTAGGTGGTTTAGGACCAAGTTGTACAACTCGGGTCTCTTAAACCGGTGTTGCGGATTTGATAAGACGTACGTCTCGACCAAATCCTAATTATATTATTATTTTTGGAAAGGCTAAATAACAATAAATAAATACAATAACGATTAATGCGAGAAAATTGAGAAAAATAATGATAGAAATTTGAGGTGCAATAGTAAAAGAGGTGTAAGTAGTTAGAGGGGATTACATTATTAAAGAGAGAGTACAAATAATGGGCCCAATTAGCATTTTTTTATGCAGCAGTATTTGTCAAAAAAAGAATGGGCGGTGTGTGCTTAGGTAACAGAGGGGTGTGATTTGTAATTGGGCTTTAAAAGAAATAAAATGAATCAACAAGTTTGGAAGTATATATGTGAAACTTAGGGTTTTTGAAGATCATTTATTCCTCCCTTATCATCCGCCGCTTTTGGCTCCAGGGAAGAGAAAATGAGCGACTTCCCATGGGAAAGAGAGAGAGAGTCCAAGGTGGGGAGTGAGGCTTCCAGAGAGAGAGAGCGAGAGAGTGAGGTGGGAACACCGTGGGCTCGCGATGGTGGGGATCGGCGGACTTTCGCCGAGAAGCCGGCTTGCGGCGGCGCTCTCGCCGGCGGACGGCGATTCTGAGGTTCGACCTTCTTTTTCGTGTGTTTTTTTGATTTCTCCTCTCTTCTACTCCACTTCTTTACGGTTTCTTTGTGTTTACTTGCTTTGTGTTTTTGACCCAAAAAAACATCCTCTGATTTTAAACTAGTATGAACTTGTATTAAATTAATTCTGCTTTCGTTTTGTTTTTTTTAGTCGCTAATCCAAGATCAAGCATTTTCGTTGTATCACGGATCTAACCCACCCTTAAAAGAAAGATAAAACAACACCAATGATCTCTGTTGATTCATTCATATCGTAACACACAGAATGTACATATTTTTTTTTCGATCTAAACTAAAAAAATTGCTCACCAACTCCGAATCTGATTCCTTCAAAAGAAATGACAAGATCACATTAAACGTAACTACCTCTCGAATCATTGTGGCTCTGTTGTTCTTTGTTTGGACCTAGGCTCCTTCTTGTTTCTCAAAAGAAAATTCAGATCTAGAGTCTCTATGATTAGGGTTTCAATGCAAAACCCTAATATTTTGTTTTAGGTGATTTCGAGGTTCTGCTGTTGATGTTGGTGACCCATGATCATATCCTTTTATACTAAAAAAATAGGTCGACTATTTAATTTCATCTTTTGGGCTTTGATCGACTTTGATTTTTTTCTTTTTGAGATCTGCAGCCCAAATTAGCGGTTGGAGAGCAAATGTGAAAAAAAGCGATTGCACCTCTGTATATTTTTTTCGCGATTTTCTATTATTTTTGGATTTGTTTTATCCTTTTATTTTTGGACAATCAGTAAATATTTTTGAAATGGTTGTAATGATTTTATTCCCGCGATATATTTTATTTTATCATTTTACGACTCCAATCACAAGCGCAACATAGGTCGTATCGGGCCCAACAGATCGATAAGAATCGTAAACTAGGCACAAAATGAATTCATAAGCCCAACTACGTCTACAGCCCGAACTCGATCTAATGATAACTCGTGTTAGGCCCCATGACTGCGTCTAGGCTCAAACTTGTTAGTGTAGGTCCAATTTTAGTCAAAGAGCACCTAATAAACGGATTAAAGTGTAACGACTTGCTCAAACGAGAAGACTCTAAACAATCGGAGTTCTGAGAACATCAATTTAAATAAACGAGAAACACTTTATTAATTGGATCATTGAACACCACCTAAGAAACGAGAGATCACAATAACTAATCTTGTACTATGCGTTTGCAGTACTGCAGAGTGTAGAAAACTAAACTTTGACACTGATTAAAATTGGGTGTTCACATCCCCCACTTGGCTTCTTGCCCGAACTCTCCTCTCCCTTGCCCTTACCACCTGAAACATCATAGGGCTTCCCACGAAACTGAGAACTCCTCTTCTCCTTCACTATCTTGTATGAACGATTGCTATCCTCCTCGAAAATCTATGCTAAACTCATGAAATCAACATCCACTCTTCTTATCTCCTCTAACCGTTATCATCCAAGTCCTATCGTACACACAACAGATCAAACACTCTTCCCTACACTCTTACTCCCCAATTAGATATTCTAACCTGTAGGTTGTCAAAACCCTACCCGACTACCCAACACAAGAGACAACAACAATTATGGCCAGAGTCCCAACAACCCTAACAACCGTAATTAACACAACAATACCAACCATAAAGAACAATTTATCATATATCCAACATCATTCACATCAACAGTTAACACGTCCACAACTACAACTTCAAATTTAACCTATTCAACAAATTAATTATTTTATTCAACGTTCAAATTAATCTACCTAAACTCAGGTGCAGAAATTCTGTAACTATGCGCCTACTTTGGAGAATTATTTAAATTAGTAAACGACATCGGATTTCGACAAATAAATATTTGTTGGAAAGCCACGGATGTGTAGTTTTTGAATATGTCCTTAAAGTTTCAAAACAATGAGCCAAGTAGTAAAGTTTTTAGAAACAACCCAAACAGTTCCAAGACTAGACAGATTCTGTTCCTCCACTTCCTTTCACTGTAAACTGATTTAAACTCGACCAAATGGGACAAAATTTTAGCCCGAATAAAAGCATTTTGAGTGTAGTTTCTAATGGGAAAAGAATCGTTCAAAACGGAGTTCGTTTGGAGGCATAAAACTTGCAAACACCGAACCTACCCACAGATTGACTCTAAAAATTTGGCTCGACTTTGGAGACTCATAACTGGAGCTACACAACTCCGAATTTAATGAAACTCGTGCCAAAACGACCGGCTTTAAGTCTATTTTCGATAACACTCAGACACATAATTTTTGACTCAACCAACCAGTACCAGTTTTCAAAAGACTGAACAGTGTCCAGAATGTTTTCCAGAATTTTAAACTAACTTGTTTCACCTATAACTTGAGTTTTACAACTCCGAATTCAACCCAATCAGTGGCAAATTAACAAGCTTCCAATCAAGTTTTCGAAATGACAAACCACATAATTTTTCAATTGACCAAACCATACCAGTTTTTAAAAGACTGAAACAGCATCCAGTAACGTACAGAAATCATACGCAAATAAAACTCACCATTATCAATCACCAAAACCAATTACACTCATCACATGCTTATGCATTTCATCAAACATCAAATACGCATAACCAATCATGCAACAACTTAAACACGCAATTTCGAAAGATTAAACATGTAGGCATTCTCTTCAATGTCCTTTATTCCTTGGGATTGGTTAACATGCAATTTTTTACAACTTCTCTAGAAAATATCATGGGGCATATAATTCTACCAAAGTGAGCTGATTTCCTATCACAAGGAATATAATCAACACATGCATCATAAAACAATTGCTTTGATTCAAGACTTGGTATTTGCTTAAACAATAAAATTAAACACTCTTGTCAACATTTAGCAAGGAAAACAATTAAGCACAAGTCAACTAAAATTCCTATACATCACAGCAACAATCAACCTATAGAAGAAATGTCAATCAAGCGCAACAATTAATCAACAAATAATACTACAAATATTGTCCAGTGCATAACTCACCAAGGTTAGGTCATATAAAAATTACTTTTTATATTCTGACAAGCTAATCAAGCAATCAATCAAATTAAAATTAGTGCATGCATCCAAATTTAATAATAACCATGAGTTATTGTCACCTCTTTCATTGGGGATGAGTGATTGGGGTGATCAGTCCCTCCTACTCATGCAACCAATTAATTAAGGTCACAAAACTACTTCCTTTCAAATTTATAACTACGCATTAAAAGACTTTTAACGTGGTCCGGAGTGCGGCGTCGTCACGACTTTCACTCCTTTGGCGTCGTTAGAACTCTTTTAATCACACATATCTTAATGATACGAACAAATGATCCGCGAGCAGACAAAATCAATGCTACGACCACGATTTACGCAGTTGATCGCATATACCTCAATAATGCAATATCACTTTCAATTGTAATCCAACAAGTAAATCACAAGGCACGTCAATGAATTAACAAGCCAACAAAGTTAACGATAATAAACGAAGAACATAATTATGATTTAAAAAACGAGTACCAAGACTCGAGGTTAACAGACTTGACAACTTGGCGGACGGACCGAATCGCTCGATACCATTTGTAACATCCCGCATCGCTTCGAAGCTGCCGATCGCTTTACGAACCAACACGAGTCTTTTCAAAGCATGTTTTGTCCTCACTTGCATGCTTTCCGAAACTTCGGAAGGTCACCCATCCCACTACTACTCCAAGCCAAGCACGCTTAACTATGGAGTTCTTATGGGATGAGCTCCGAAAAGAAGATGCACCTTGTTGGTATAGGTAGTTCAAATCAATTCTTTTAAGCCTTCCTTCAACTATGCGATCCATACACCGCACGGCCTCGGGATCCTCTCATTCCGGTGCGTATTCGGTTCATTCACGTGCCCGCCGCTTTGAAGCCGCCAGAGCCGCTCTTTGCCATGCCACCTTTTTGGGCACCGCGATCACTCCCGCCTCCTCGGCCCGGTTGCTCACCGGGCGTGCGTCTTGTTGGGTGATTGCGAAGACTTCACCTAGAGTTTGGCTTTGTTTGATGACATCATCACTTGGACGCACGACCACATGATCGGTGCTCTCGGACGAAGTCGTTGGCTCTAGGAACCTTATCTAGGGCCCCTTTTAGTGTTTTCCTTGAAGTGTGCACCCTTAGAAAAGCCTTAGATCCTGTCTCTAAGAAACCCTGTAGGACACAAAGGAGCCGCATACCCCTGGATCAAACTTTTTTGAAAAAAATATATTTTTCAGTATATGAAGTTCCAACTTTTGAAAATCCTATCTTTGTAAATAATTTTCTTTCAATCATCCTCATCATGCATTCATTTCGCATGCATTCTCACCGTGTCGAGGAATTGTAGGTATCGATGAAAAATGTATCGAATTTGAAAAGAACCTCAAGTGGAATTTCAAGCAACAGGATGTCCAAAGCTTTCTCGATCCTCGTTGCTTGTCAAAATAAAACGCGCAATTTCCACGGCACTACGTGAGAGAAACGTGCATCCGCATTTCATACGCATACGTATATATTTATGCATCCATTCATTTCATGCATTCAGGTGCTCATAAAAACATTTCTTTCTAAGTTAAGAAAAGGGCAAGCTGGTTCATCCACATCGCCACTTCACCCGTTTGCAAGCGAAACTGATGGCGTCCAACGAAGACTGTCTGGGTCAAGATGAAATGGTGGTAGAGGTCCTTAATCTGAAAGGTGGCTCAAGAGAACCAAGCTCACGAAAACTAAGGTGGAGGCCATGGAAGCTCAGATGGCCGAGGTAATGAATATGCTGCAAAATCTGAGAAGTGGGGCCGCTGTTGGGGCCGCCGCGGTCGTGAATCCAGAAGGGGTCGTTACCTTTGTTTCTCCTCCTGTATCAGCTGAAATCATAACTGTTCATCCCCCTCCGAGGCCAGAAGTTAGTCATTCTCCGGGGATAAGCGATCAGAGACAGCCAAATGCACAAATATATCCTTGGGGGATGCCCATGAATTATACACCATCCACCACTGAAACCATTCCTGTGTTGACAAGTCAGCCTGCTGTGGTTACTTCTAGTGGAGCTGTGGGTGTGCCACACATTCACATCCCTAGTCCCAGTATTATACCTCCAAGAAGTTCTCCTGCTCCTGCTCCGGGGATTACTGTGAATCCTCCAAATGCTGCTTATCAAATGGGAAACCCCGCTCAGTATGGGGGTTACTACTTCAGTCCAGGGAGCTATCCTTAGGGCCGGATGGTTGAAAGTTCACAGCCAAGAGACAGATATCACTTTCTAGAAGAACGATTGAGAGCAATGGAAGGGTCAGGTACAAGGGCTAAGGATGCACGGGACCTGTGTCTTGTCCCAGATGTTGTTATACCTCCCAAATTCAATGCGCCAGATTTTGATAAGTACCGCGGCACTGGGTGTCCCTCCAGCCATCTAACGATGTATGTTAGGAAGATGGAAGCTTATGCCCATGATGATAAAGTGTTGATCCATTTCTTCCAAAACAATCTGACTGGAGCGTCTCTAGACTGGTTTATGCAGCTGCAATCCTCCAACGTCCATAGTTGGAAGGATCTCTCCGAAGCATTTCTTAAACAGTATCAGTACAATATGGATCTTGCTCCTGACAGATCTCAACTACAACAAATGAGCAAAGGTGACAGAGAATCATTTAAAGAATATGCCCAGAAGTGGAGAAGTGTAGCAGCCCAAGTAAAGCCACCATTGACAGAAAAGGAAATGGTGTATATGTTCATGGAGACTCTCCCAGGAATATACTATGATCAGTTGGTGGGTAGTGTCTCCTCTAGTTTCTCCGATATGGTGGTCATTGGGGAGCGTTTTGAACACAGATTGCGTAGTGGAAAAATTGCCGGAGGTTTTGGCAATTCCGGTGGGCAGAAGAAACCTTTTTCTAATTTCCCTAAGAAGAATGAAGGGGAAACAAATGTCATTCTGCGGGGAGGGCGATCCTTGACTCTCCACCACCACGAAAGTTCCGTTCTCTTCGTTCACTTTCACCGCGGCAGGATAATCTAGGTCACGGGACTCGAAATTACCAAGAAAGGAGACGTGCGTTTTGATCCAATTCCCATCACTTATCTTGAAATTGTTTAATCACCTCATTGCCAAGAATCTAATCAACACTCGCCTATGGTTCGCCCCAACCCCTTCCCGGGGATATAATCTTGATGCAACATGTAGTTTCCACAATGGAGGGGTTGGTCATACGATTGAAGATTACAAGGCGTTCAAGTATGTAGTCCAGACCTAATTGATGCCAATTGGCTATCTTTTAAGCGAGAACAATCCGAGTACGACAACTAACCCCTTGCGGTCATGGGGCACGCGATGCGCCAATGCTATAGAGGATTACGGGGTCGAGATCATGATAAAAATGTTGAGAGTATCAAGACTCCTCTCGGAAGACATATATCTTTGAGCTATGCCGCTGGGGAGTAATTCAGAAAAGCTGTGTGTGTGTTGACCCTGTGTGTGCAGGTGCTTGTGAGGTTTTTAAGTCTGTTTTACAAGATCTGATGGACCGTTATGTGGTTCGGTTGGAGGTAGTTGAGAAAGAAGAAAGTGTGCTCATGCTACAGTTCAATGATGGCAAAGGGGCCAGAAAACCAATTGAGATACTATACAATCCGAAACCGGCTCAAGTCAAACCACAGCCGGTGGTTATTGAAATCCCAGCTCCATTCCCTTATGAAAAAGACAGCGCCGTGTCGTGGATTTACAGCACCTTGCCTCCAGTAGGGGTTTCTCCAAGCACTTCTGTTACAAATATAACTGGGACAAGTGGCATGACGAGGAGCGGCCGGATGTATGCTCCTAAGTTTGTTCGAGGAGAATCCTCCAAGGAAGCCGAAGATAGAGCCCGTAAGGGTAAAGAAAAGGATGCAGAGAATATTCAGAAGAAGAAAGGGGCAGAGCCAGAAAATGATGAGTTTCTCAAGATAGTGAGACAGAGTGATTATAAAGTGGTCGATCAGATGAACCAAACTCCTGCAAAGATCTCGATAATGTCTTTGTTGATGAGTTCAGAAGCGCATAGAACCGCTCTCATGAAGGTGCTGAATGAAGCACATGTTGCTCAGAATATTTACATTGCTTGATTTGATGAAGTAGTTGGGAATATTGTAGCTGCCAACCACCTGACCTTCACTGATGAGGAGCTTCCCCCAGAGGGAAGGAAGCACAATCAAGCTTTGCACATCTCTGTTAAATGCGGGGATTTCGTGTTGGCTCGGGTCTTGATTGACAACAGTTCATCTTTGAATGTGATGCCCAAGTCAACTGTAAGCAAGCTGGATGTTGATTGTTCCTTTATGAAGCCGAGCTCAACTTTGTTTAGGGCATTCGATGGGTCAATGAAGGAGGTAATAGGGGAGATGGAGTTCCCCATTTAAATAGGTCCAGAAACATTCTATGTTAATTTTCAAGTCATGGACATTTCTTTTTCATACAGCTGCTTACTCGGGAGGCCATCGATCCATATGGCTGGGGCAATCCCTTCTTCTTTACACCAACGGGTCAAATTCGTGGTTGACGACAAGGTTGTGGTGGTATTTGGTGAGGAAGAGACTCTGGTTAACAAGCCATCAGAGTTCAAGTATGTGGAAGCCGCCGAAGAATCTTTAGAAACAGCCTTTCAGTCTTTGGAGATCGCCAATGCAGTATTTGAGAGGACCAAGGAGGAGGAGATGGTTGCTAAAATCATGTCAGCCCAAGGATATAAGGTTGGTTCTGGCTTGGGAAAGTATGGTCAAGGAGTTCTGGCTCCCATCCAACTGAAGGAAAACAATGACCGTTGCGGGCTGGGATACACTCCAAGTGAGGAAGAAAGAAGAAAAATGGCAGACAAACGAAAGCGCAGATGGTTGGCCAAGTCCAGAGGCCAAGGTCCATGGCCTCAGAGGATCCCAATTTGCGACATCAGTCAAAGTTTTGTGAGTGCTGGTTTGTTGGATCCCAACCAAGTTGCTGTCATCAAGGATGGTTTTGAGTCTGAAGGGGGCGGTACCAGCTTAGTCTGTCGTTGCCTTGCTGAAGAAGAGCTCAAAAATTGGGAAGCTGTCGACTTGCCCATCACTTTTAGTTCAAAGTAATGGTTGTAATGCACACCTTTGGCTCTGCCCAATGCCTTAGGGTAGTTTGTTAGGGCATGCATGTTTTTATTTTTAATGACGCCATCATCAATAAAAACGCTTGTTTTGAATTTCATCAATAAAATTTCTTTTCCTTCATTTGTCTCTTTGTTTTCTTTTCGCTTTATTGTGTTTGTTTCGCTTTTCTTTCTACTCTGCTTCCACGAATGCAAATCAAGAGTAATTATCTCTGAAAATAACAGTGCCAACAATCCCTATTACGACTTTGATCATCCAATTAACCAAACTGAAGAGGATGTTGATAAAAACTGGGAAACTCATCCGGAATTAATGAGATTAGTAGAGCAGGAAGAAAGGATCATTCAACCTCATGGGGAGTCGATTGAGATCGTCAACCTGGGTACAGAAGAGGATAAAAGAGAAGTTAAGGTCGGTACCTCCATGGAAGATAGTGAACGCAAAAAGTTAATCCAGCTCTTGCATGATTACGCTGACGTCTTTGCGTGGTCGTACAAAGATATGCCAGGGCTAGATACCGACATTGTTGACCACAGGTTGCCAGTCAAGCCAGAGTGCTCACCAATCAAGCAGAAATTAAGAAGAATGAAGCCAGAGATGTCACTGAAAATCCGAGATGAGGTAAAGAAGCAGTTTGATGTCGGGTTTCTAGGAGTTGCAAAGTAACCACAGTGGGTAGCCAACATTGTCCCTGTTCCGAAGAAAGATGGCAAGGTCAGAATGTGTGTTGACTACAGAGACCTGAACAGAGCTAGTCCCAAAGATGACTTCCCCCTGCCTCACATTGACATTCTGGTAGACAGTACGGCCCAGCACTCATTGTTCTCCTTCATGGATGGGTATTCAGGGTACAATCAGATAAAAATGGCTCCGAAAGATATGGAGAAAACCACCTTCATAACTCTCTGGGGCACATTCTGCTACAAAGTGATGCCTTTTGGACTCAAGAATGCCGAAGCAACTTATCAGAGGGCAATGGTGACGCTATACCATGACATGATGCACAAGGAAATCGAGGTGTATGTGGATGATATGATTGCAAAGCCCAAGACTGATTAGGGGCACATTGTTAATCTACGAAAACTCTTCGAGCATCTACGAAAGTTCAAGCTCGAGACTAAACCCGACCAAAATGCACCTTGATTGTAAGATCCGAAGGCTCTTTAGGGATTTATCGTCGATCAAAAGGGATAGAAGTTGATCGGATAAAGTTAAAGCAATCCTTGAAATGCCGATGCCAAAAAGACGAAAAAAGAGGTTCATGGTTTCCTTGGGAGATTGAACTACATCTCGAGGTTCATATCCCAATTGACCATTGTAACACCCTTTTCTACCCTTAATTTCCAACGTCATTATCGAGTATTCCACTTGTTCAAAAATATTATTTAAGTAGTAGAAAGGAATGTTACGTCTCCATTAAATTAAACTCATCGTATGCACCATTAAGTTTGTGCAACAACACATACATCATAAAGTTAAAACTTCAAAAAAAATCATCTCATCACAAATGAAATAAACATTGACTCACTAGTCCACTCAAACACGTCTCATGTAACACCCCTTATCTAATCAATTCGATCTACTAAATTAAAATCGAGTTTCAAAATTCCTCTCGAGGAGGGCTACATTTGATGATTTAAAAGGAAAACAGAAATTCAATTAAGTTCAAACGATTTACCACGACATTATACTAAGCATGTAATCCTGCGCATCACATCGGCAAAAGGGTCTAAGCCCACAACATAAGGCACCTCGGCCAGTAAAACATCAAGTCATAATACATAGTACAAAGTTACAACAAAATGTGATAGTTTTAGTTCAAAAGACTATCTAGCATAAAATACACAAGATAGGCATAAAAGCACTAAAATCTACTCGGCTGACCCGGTGTTACACCCGGGAGCGAACACAAGCCGACTTGAGCTAGGCACAACCATCACTCATGTGTACCGCAAGTTGCCGACATGAGAAGCAACATAAAAGCAAATAGGGTGAGTCTCTTAACACAAGTAATATAATGTGAAGAAGCTTAAGGTTAGAGATAGCACTAAAGCACCTCGGTTCAACTAATACTGATCACTCACGATAGTTCAAATTGCCACAACAATTATCAATCACTCAAAAACACATTAAATCATGAAATGTATGCATGTATGCAACCCACCAAAGGGCATTATGCAATGAGGTACCTCCACCGTCGTTATTTAGCTTTATCGGCTCTCCGTCGTTACTCGTCGTTATTTGATATGGAGACCAAAGTCCTACCACATCCGAGGCGAAACCTCCTTCGTGCGTTATATGCACATGAACATGTGACTTCATGATAAATGCAATCACACACCAATCAAACATAACGCATGTGAATGCTTACACCGTCGTTCACCGAGTCGTTACTCGTGGTTCTACTCAAAGTCGCTCCACACCGCGTCCACACCATCTGAACATCATCACCGTGCTAAGGTCGACCCTACTACACCGGTAGAATCACCCTGGGACCTACAACCGACCTCTCAATCACCTCGGCACTCAACAACCGACCTCTCCGATCACCTCGGCACTCCATGGTGGACTAATTGTTACACCGAGGACCGCAAACGACACTTAGGGACCAAAATGTCACCTAAGGACCAAAATGGACTTAATCGCTCCCATACTTGGCACACTTGGTGCTAAAATAGCACTCACGGTGGAGTCCCACAATGTGCTAGGCAACATTGGCGCTAACATCACCTCGGCACACTATGTGTGTACCTCGGCTAGCTACTCCAACTCGGCATTCTACATCACCTCGGCACCTAGCTCGACTTGCACCTCGGCATGTTACACTCAAACCCTCACTTGGTGACATACTCACAATTACGCTCCCTTACACTAAAATCGTCTAACTCATGGGGATTCACTTCTCGGCATTCTGCTTTACGTTCACCTACACTTAGGCATTTGGGCGTTTCACCTTGGTGACGCTACCTCGGCCTGAGGACCTCGGTTCACTCCCTCTACACCTCGGTAACCTTAAGGCGAAACACCTACACTTCGGTTTATACTTCCCTACCCCTCGCTAATGGTGTTTAGACACATACTCTCCCTCAAACTCACCAACAAACCCTCAACACTAAGACACCCTAGACGTTGACTTCCTTCAACTCGGTTTCTCTCACTCTAAGCTGAAGGGTACTTCGGTTTACTCTGTTTCTTTACTTAAACCCAACATGCAACCCATTTCCAGCTCACCACACTCATGCACACTCGGATACTCACTCCATTGGCTCCGATCCTCTCCCTAACTCTACATGCATGCTCATTTTCTTCACACTACACCGATTTACACTATGATGCCTCACCATGCAATGCCCTCTTCGTACCACACAGAACAGAGAGTGTTACACTCCTCTCTCTTTCCCAACCGATCCACCATCGTACATTCACCACAAATCACAGCAAGAGCAAAAACGCAGCAAAACATGGTATGAACAACACATAAAACACACATGCAAGGTGATCAGAACCACTCACACCAAAACACTACCAAACACAAAACATTACAAGGATTAAAAGAGCCCCCTAACCTGATTACAACCGTAGACACACCCTCTTCACTAGAACTTCTAGGAATCCTTCAAGATTCAGCTCACTCTTCCCTTTTTCAGCTCGGTTCTCTTCCTTCTCCCTTTGGTTCTCTTCCTTCTCTCTAAGTCTCACTTCTCTCTACTTTCTTAATTTGGTAACTTGACTATTTTTAGAACAATGAGAATGGTCTCTACGAAGGCAACCATTTAACATGTCCTAAGGGACTTAAATGAGGCTTTGGCCTTATTAGGCCGTGGGCTTCCTCTACTCACACCCTTTCCTAACTTAGACATTTTCCTAAAATGCAACACATGCTTAACCTTCACTTAATGAATTACTTGACTTAAAAGTAAAATGTTGCAAACCCTTAATAACTCAACTAAGTTAATTAATTGAATTATTTTGGGGTGTTACATCTCATAATCCTCAAATAAACCTCATACAGTTAAGTAATTTAACATCAATCCCAAAATACGCCCCCTAGGTGCTATGGTATCAGAGAGCGACACAAACAGACTTCCCGACAGCTAACAAAGAAGGTAGCTAGACCTTCACTCGCGGTTACCTGCAGCTTTGCCACAATAGAGCAACATTCCAAGCAGAAGGGGTGAGAATTTCAATAAAACATAATCGAGTACTTAATAGAAAAAAAAGGAGCAGGCATTCGCTCAATATTGACATCATCACCACATCATAATCACACAGCACCGGCTCAAATCACAAACAACATCAATTCACAGACATGATTATGTATGAAGATGCAACCCCCACCAGGGCATATGCATGATGGTACCATATTCATCACAATTAAGAGGCCGAAGCCTATTCTTCACTGGAGGCCGAAGCCTATTCTTCACAATTATGCACATGCCATGAGACTATATATACACATGTGCATTTCATCAAAATACCCACCATCATCATCATAAAACACTCATAGGTGTATTCGTCGCAATTCATCACTCATAGATATCACATCGTCATAATCACTCATAGAGTGAACTCGTCACATTTCACACAATTCATACTACAACATCATCATAATTATACTCATAGAGAACATTCACCGCAAATCATCATAATCGTACACACCAACATCATTATAGAGGATATATATATATATTTCAGTATCTTTTGGTTTAGGGTGCTATAAAATAGTATCCTGATTGACTATGGGATTTCTCCGGACCAAGTTACAACTCACCACAGGCCTTGGCCACTCCAGAAGAAATTATTCTCTGAAAGTTGGTGAGGTTCACATGGTAGCCAAACAGAGAAAATACATCAAATGAGCAATTTACGACCTTAGTGGTAAACCACAGTCTAGCCATAGTCAATTAGAACACTAGTAGTATAACATTCCACAGTAAATCACTTATATAAACATAGTATCACAACTTTCATAAAACAGCACCATATACTTAATAAATACAGCAACAATAAACGGTTTATTTTGCCTTAAAATTAGAATATTCAGTTAGGCCTCTGAATAAGCTTTCCAACTCATTTTAGAACACCTCAATCGGGTTCCCTTCGCAAGATATCAATTTTTCAAAAGCGTGATGACATTTTAAAGAAAACGGTGAAAAAAGCGATTATGCGATGACTTCGCGCTCGAGCGCGAGTCGGTATGACCGGGCGCGATTGGGCGAACGCACACTAGCTGTGCATCTCACTGCGCTTTGGGGCGTGATCGCAGCGTATGCAAGCGCGCGAATCATGGAAAGCTAGCGTAACGTCGCGAAAATGCGAAATTCGATATCCTACCCAACTATGTTCACATCATGAATTCTTCCCCAATCATCCCCAACATCAAAACTGAATCATTCATCATTTCAAGCCTCCAAATCCATCAAATTTTATTCTAACAATTCATTAATTCATGCAACACAACATCAAATTCAGCAAAACAACATCAAAGCTCTCCAACAATTTCAATTCATCAAACCTCACACATTATATCGAATTTATCAACAACTTCAGATGTCATCACGACATCATAATTAATATCAATTCATCAACAACATCTAACTCACAAAACCCCATAAAACCCAACCTATACCCAATTATGTTAAACGAAACGCTCACCCTTACCTTAAATTTTTCGATGTTCCGGAAAGCAATGGTTAAGAGAATCACGTGCAAGAACCCAGCAACACCACGAACGAAACGTCTCCTTCCTCCTTCGAAACCGTAATCTCGCTCACCTTCTTGATCAACGAGGAATCAATACAATGGAGTAAGGATCGAATGATACAACACAATGGAAAAGAGAAGGAACGGCATCGAACTCTTACCAGGCAAAACTCGAGATGATTCCTCTTCCTTCTCACTCTCTCTCAAATTTTCGCAGCTCTCTCACAATACAGCGAAAATGAGAGCCTTGGCTTAGACTCCCTAAGGTTTAAGCTGTGGGCTCAGTGAACACTGGGCCCTCCACGCCAACACCCCTTATATTACCCGATCCACCTCCTGAATAACACATTTATTTTTTTCTTGATCAATCACACCTCTAATGAACTTAATAATTCAATTAACAATTTAATTAAATTATTTCCGGGGTGTTACAACCGCCACTTGTGAACCTCTCTTTAAACTGTTGTGCAAGAATCAGAAAGCAGAGTGGAATGATGATTGCCAAAGGGCCTTTGAAAGAATTAAAGATTATCTGCAGAATCCGCCAATTTTGATGTCGCCGGTGTCTGGTAGACCGCTTATCTTGTATCTAACTGTGCTGGAAAGTTCAATGGGGTGTGTACTGGGACAGCATGATGAATTGGGAAAGAAGGAGCATGCCATCTACTATCTGAGTAAAAAGTTCACCGACTGTGAGACGAGATATTCGATGCTTGAAAAGACTTGTTGTGCCTTAGCCTGGGATGCCCATCGTTGAAGGCAGTACATGCTGAGTCATACAACCTGGTTGGTATCTAAAATGGATCCAATCAAGTATATTTTTGAAAAGCCAGCCCTCACAGGACGGATCGCTTGGTGGCAGATGTTATTATCAGAGTATGATATCCTGTATGTCACGCAGAAAGCAGTAAAGGGCAGTGCACTTGCCGAGTATTTAGCATGTCAGCCAATTCAGGATTACATGTCAATGCAGTATGATTTTCCCGATGAAGACATCATGGCACTGTTGGATGAAGGGAAATCTCAAGAAGATGAGAGGTGGAGGATGATATTTGACGGTGCATCCAATGTGTGGGGACACGGAGCTGGGGCATTGTTAATCTCCCCTGATAATCACTTTGTTCCAGTCACTGCCAGATTAAGCTTTTATGTCACCAATAACATTGCAGAATATGAGGCATGCATTCTGGGCATTCAGGCAGCCCTCGAGTGGAAGGTTAAAAGACTTGATGTGTATGGCGATTCGGCTTTGGTTGTTCATCAGGTGAAAGGCGATTGGGAGACCAGAGATCCCAAATTAATCCCCTACTGCAACTATGTCCAAGAGTTGATGGGGTCTTATGATGAGATCACCTTCCAGCATATTCCCCGAGGCGAAAATCAGCTGGCCAATGCATTGGCAACCTTGTCGTCAATGTTCAACATTAATTGCGACAGAATCTGACTCATATCGAATTTCGACATCGGGGTCTCCTGGCATATCATTCTTGTCTTCGCAATTGAAGAAGAGCCTCGATGACAAGCCATGGTATCATGATATCAAACAGTACATGTAACACCCCAAAAATTAATTAGGTGACTATTTAACTAACTTAATTAAGTGACTATTTGACTAATTTAATTAAGTAATATTTGAGTTGCCTATATTAAAATAAATATAGGGTGATTAATTAATTTAGAGTTTTATTTCTTTTAAGAGGTGTTATAGTGATTAGTATATTAAAAATAGATAATTTAATATACCTAAGAGGTGTTGGGTAGTAAATAAGGGAGTGAGGGAATTAATTAAAATAGGGAGTGGTGGAAGTAGCTAGGGGGTGTAAATAAGGGGCCCAAGCCCACTAAATAGGCCCAAATGCAAGGAATTTAACTTAGGGGTAGGTTTTTCCTTCTCATTTGCAACAAAGAGAAGAAAATAGAGAGGGAGAGGGAGTATAGTGGACTGCAACATGGACAGCAAGGGAGGAGGAGGAAAATTCCAAACTAGCTTTTGGGTAAGTGATTCTAGTACCAACCTTTCCCCATTTTCCTCCTCTATCATTTAGTGTGAGTTCCTACACTAATTCCTTTCCATCTTGTTGAATCTCCATTTCTACTCAAGGGAGGGAGGCCACGGTTCTAGCTAGTAAAGGAAGAAAGATTGCTTCATTTTGTGGTTTTGGTGTTTGCTTGGAGGTTCTAACTTAATCAAGGTTAGGGGATTCTCATTATGTCTATAATAACTTGTATGATATGTGTTGTGTAGGAAATAGCTAGCATGATTTGATTGTGTGGATTTGATGTTAATTATATGTTGGTTGTTGTATTGGATGCTTAATTTGGTGATACCATGATGCTTGATGTTGGAATTATATGTGTTGTTAAATGTGCATGCTAAGTGTTTGATAAAATGCTTCAATATGAAGAAATATGATGATATGATGATTTAATGATGTGGATTAATTGCCTAAGTGAGTGTTGAATTGTTGAATAAAAGTGTTGATGAAGTGTTAGTGGTGGCTAGGTGTTCTACATGTGAATGTTGTTTTTAATTGGGTTTCACTTGTTTATGGCTTTTGTGTGTTTTTCTGAGTACTGTTTTGGTTTTCTCAAACTGGTACTGTTTGGTTGGTCCAAAAATTACGTGGCTAATTGTTTTTGAAAGTAGACTTAAAGCCGGTCGTTTTGGGCTTGGTTTCGTTAAATTCAGATTTGTGTAGCTCCAGTTATGAGTCTCCAAATCGGGTCAATTTTTTGGAGTTGAACTGGGAGTAGGTTCAGTTTTTTCAGGTTTTGTGTGCTCAATTGAACTCCGTTTTGAATGATTCTTATTTCATTGAAAACTAGACTTAATTCTCTACGAAATAGGCACTGATTTCACTGAATTTCATTAAGAAATGGGAAAGAAAATGTGGTTGCAAGTTGGGTAAAACGTTCTGTCCGAATTTGGTACCTCTGTGTAGTGTTTTGAAAAACTGTACCAACTGGACACTTATTTTGAAAAACTAAAAACATAGATGGAAACTATACTCAGAGGGCTTTCCAATGAGTGGTCTTTTGTAATTTTTCGATGTCGTTCGCTATTTCAAATAAATTGCCGAAGTAGGAGTAACGCTGTAGAAATCCAGCACTTTGTGCGGGGGGTTTGCCAACGTTGCCAAAATGTCAAAAATACTGTTTTGGTCCCTCTGAACTTTTTAGTCCCCAAAAATGTTATTTCGGCCTTATGCACTATTGGTCCTTTTAATATGTTGTTTTGGTCCCTATGTGACTGTCTAGTCCCTAGGTGGTCGTTTAGTCCTATCGGTGTCCAAAAAGTGTCTAAGTGCTATTTTAGTCCCTAAGTGATATCTTAGCCCGTGATCTTCAAAATAGTCCCTTGATTTCCAAAATAGTCCCTAAGTACTAAATTAATCTTTGGTGTGTCAAAATGGTCCTTAGGTGTGGAAAAGGTCCTTATGAGGTGGTTGGGTCCTTAAGTGGGATTTAATTTAATAAACGGGATGTGGTGATGAGAAAATGATAAAGTGGTGGGTTAATAATTGATAATTGATGTGGGCTTCGGCCAAAGTGGTGGGATAATACTTGATGTGATGAATTTATGAATGATGTGGGCTTCGGCCAAAAGCGGTGGGGGCTTCGGCCAAAGAGGTGAGTTGATAATTGATGTGATAAATTTATTGTGTGGTGATGCATTGTCATGGTGTCACATAAATCATATGCATATAAAAGCGGTGATGTGGCTTCGGCCAAAAAGCGGTGATGTGGCTTCGGCCAAAAAGCGGTGATGTGGCTTCGGCCAAAAGCGGTGGGGGCTTCGGCCAAAGCGGTGGGTGCCCGACGGGGTTATTGAGGTGGTTATGGATCCACATGCACATTGCATACATGCATATACGCATACATTCTTAGGATTCTTGTTGATGCTTAATTAATTCATTATTGTTGCTTGATGGTATTCTAATTGAATGGTAAATGCCTTGACCTCTGTGGATTGTTATTGCTAGATGTTTTCCTAATATAATGCTTATCTTACTTGTTATTATTTATGTAAAGAGACTCACCCTAGCATTTTTATGTTGCCTGCTCTCGTGGCGACAAACAGGTGATTATGAGTGAAGGTGTCATACCTTCTTGCGTCTTCGAGTCAGCTCTGATTAGTGACACCCGGGGCGGGATCGTAGTGTAGTTATTTTATATTATGTATTTGAACTGATTTGGATTATGTACTGCGCATATTGAACTTGGTTTTACTTCCTCTGTGCTGTGAACCATTTTCTGGATTATTGTAATACTAAAGACAGGTTTTTGAGGGTTCGCCCATTTGGATATGATTTTTTATTGCGCACACTAGATGCGTTTGAATTTTAATTATACTTTGATGACGTTTTTGTGAAATGTAGCAGTCTCTTTGAGGTGCGTGGAAAGGTTTTTGAAAACTCTGATTTTTAATTAGTAAAATAGTAATTAAATAGAAGGGGGTGTTACAGTACATCACCAAAAGAGAATACCCACCTGGGGCATCTGAGAATGACAAAAGAACGCTCAGAAGATTGTCGAGAAGCTTCTTTCTGAATGGTGAAGTCCTTTACAAAAGGAACTATGATATGGTCCTCCTCAGATGTGTTGCTAAGGAAGAGGCTGAGAAAATTATGAAAGAGGTCCATGAAGGTTTATTCGGGGATCACTCCAGTGGACACACTATGGCTAGAAAGATTTTGAGAGCCGGCTATTATTGGTTGCAAATGGAGTCTGATTGCTACAGTTTTGTGAGGAAGTGCCACAAGTGCCAGATCTATGCTGATCACATTCATGTACCGCCTGCTAAATTGAATGTCTTGACTGCGTCTTGGCCGTTCTCAATGTGGGGCATGGACGTCATAGGTCCAATTGAACCCAAAGCATCAAATGCGCATCGTTTCATCCTAGGCGCCATTGATCAAGTATAACCAGTTCAGTTGTTGCCAAGTTTGTCAAGAAAGATCTGATCTGCCGTTACGGTCTTCCCAACAAGATCATCTCTAATAATGGCAGCAACTTGAACAGCAGAATGATGAAGGACCTGTGCGCCGAATTAAAGATTCAGCATCACAATTCATCCCCGTACCGTCCCAAGATGAATGGGGCAGTTGAAGCGGCCAACAAGAATATCAAGAAAATAGTGCAGAAAATGGTGGTAACCTACAAGGATTGGCACGAAATTCTCCCTTTCGCTTTGCATGGCTATCATACCTCGGTGCGTACATCGACTGGGGCAACCCCTTTCTCTCTGGTATATGGGTCAGAAGCAGTGCTTCCCATTGAGGTTGAAATATCCTCCCTGCAGGTACTAATGGAAACCAAGTTGGAAGAATCAGAGTGGGTACAGGCCCGTGCGGATCGACTAAATCTCATTGAGGAGAAAATAATTGCGACCTTGTGTCATGGGCAACTGTATTAGCAGAGGATGAAAACTGCTTTCGACAAGAAGGTTCGTCCCCGAGAATTCAATGAGGGAGATCTAGTACTCAAGAAGATTTTGCCTATCCAGTGATCCTCGTGGGAAGTGGGCGCCCACCTATGACTCGGACCGTGCGTGGTCAAGAAAGCCTTTTTCCGGAGGAGCGATACTCACAAATATGGATGGCGAAGATCCGAGGAACCCGATTAATTACGATCGGTGAAGAAATATTATGCCTGAAAGAAATAGACGAAAAAAGAGGAAGATAAGCCAAGTAAAAATAGCTCGCTAGGTTGAAAACCCGAAAGGGTGGCCTAGGCAAAATCAGAGCGACCCGGTGGATTGAAAACCCCGAAGGTCTGGATAAGATGTAACACCCCCTTCTACTTAATACTAATTATAATAAATAAAAATCAGAGTTTTTCAAAAAACTTTTCCACGCACCTCAAGAGAGTGCTACATTTCACTAAAACGTCATCAAAGTATAATTAAAATTCAAACGCATCTAGTGCGTGCAATATAAACCATATCCAATGGGGCGAGCCCTCAAAAACCTGTCTTAAGTATTACAATAATCCAGAAAATGGTTCACAGCACAGCAGAAATAAAACCAAGTTTAACAGACTCAGTAAACAATCCAAAACAGTTTAATACAGGACATAAAATAAAGATACTAAAACCCCATCCCAGTGTTACTAATCGGAGTGACACAATAATCCCAAGAAGGCATGGCACCTTCACTCGAGAATCACTGCATGTCGCCACGAGAGCGAGCAACATAAAAATGCTAGGGTGAGTCTCTTTACATAAATAATAACAAGTAAGATAAGCATTATATTAGGAAAACATCTAGCAACAACAATCCATAGTAATCAAGGCATTTACCATTCAATTAAAATACCAACAAGCAACAATAATGAATTAATTAAGCATCAACAAGAATTCTACGAATGTATGAGTATATGCATGTATGCAATATGCATGTGGATCCATAACCACCTCAATAACCCCGTCGGCACCCACCGCTTTTGTCGAAGCCCCCACCGCTTTTGCCGGCCATACCACCGCTTTTATATGCATATGATTTATGTGACACTATGACAATGCATCACCACACAATAAATTTATCACATCAATTATCAACTCACCTCTTTGGCCGAAGCCCCCACCGCTTTTGGCCGAAGCCCACATCATTCATAAATTCATCACATCAAGTATTAACCCACCACTTTGGCCGAAGCCCACATCCCCTCTTTGTTATCACCTCACCACCACAACTTATTTATTAAATTAAATCTCACCCATGGACTAAATCCCACCTAAGGACCATTTTAACACACCAAAGATTAATTTGGTGTTTAGGGAATTATTGGACACATTAGGATTAATTTTGGTACTTAGGAAATTATTTTGACATGTTAGGCCTAATTAGTCACTAAGGGACTATTTTGTCACTCCAAGGATTAAATTAATTCTTAGGGACTATTTTGTCACACCAAGGATTAAATTAATTCTTAGGGACTAAAACATCACTTAGGTTCCATTAAGCACACTAGGCGCCAAGGGGCAGCCACTTTGGCGCCACTTAGCGCAACACGCACACACACAAAGACGCCACACAACACTCACGAGGCGCCATTTCATGTGAATTTGGCGCCCCCTCCCCCCTTCTCAATATCGAGAGGAACCCAACTCCTGTCATAGTCAATTCTAATAGACCTCCTCTCTTGTTCAATGTTTCTGATTTACTCAATGGCAAAGCAAACAAATGGTTACCCCACATCATCTCTGCCGTAGTGGTAGGCACCGAAGTCAAAATGATCCTGGTCGACCAAGGAAGCTCAACGGATCTCTTGTTCAGATTCAACATTAAACCACTACAAGAATAAGTGGAAATTCCGGGTAAGACTTTCCGGCGGAACATTTCGGTGGATTATTGTACTTTTCGGCGGATAATTTCCGACAAAAATTCCGACGGATCTTGTGGCATTTCCGGCGGATTTATCATTGTTGAAAATTTTGCGGCGGATATATATGCCACTTGCGGCGGATTTAAGCTGAAAAAATAATAATTAAAAAAAAAAGGAAATCCGCCACAAACGCACACGGATCCGCCGGAAATGCGCATCGGGAAGGGATCCGCCATAAACGCACACGAATCCGCCGGAAATGCGCCTCTGTTTGAGTTAATGAATCCACAAAAAAAAAAACGAAATCTGCCACAAATACACACGAATCCGCCGGAAATGCGCATCGGGAAGGGATCCGCCACAAACGCACACGAGCCCGCCAGAAATGCGCCTCGGTTTGAGTTAAGGAATCCGCCGCATATGCTAAAGATTCCGCCGGAAAGGACGCCTTTCTTCAACATATATTCGAATTCTTCTCAATCTTCACTCATTCTCTCATTTTCTCACAACTTCACTCAAATTTCTTCATCCATTCTCACAATTTCACTCAAACTTCTTATAAATTTAGTCTTTCTCTTCTCCTCTCTCAAATCTTTCTCTTTCTCTTCTCTTCTCACAATCACTTTGTTTTGATGTTGTCTTTATTTCTTCAAGCGTTTCAACTTCCCTGCTTCATCAAGTTGGTGGAAAAGAACTCTTTCCAACATGATAATTTGAAGCTTCCTGGTGATAAGTTGCATAAATGGTTTTCATTTTTTTGCACCTATAAATTAATGTATGGATCCTTGAAAGATGTGATTATTTACCAAAATATACCAATTTGGCTCTTAAAGAATCTGTGATTATATATTTTTTTAAAATAAGTTTTTAAAATATTTATATTTTTTAAAAAATAGGTATTTGAGTAGATTTAGATACCTTTGCGGGGATTTTTTGAACTTTCGTCCAAATTTTAGGGCGGATTTTTGGCGTTTGCGGCGGATTTTGAAAAAATAAATAAATAAAATTTGCGTCGGATTTAATCTTTTTTGGTGGATTTTCCCCCGGAAAGTACCGGCAAATTTTTTGGTGGAAAAATCCGCGGAAACACGCTATGACGACACATTTATCGCGAAAAATCACGAAAATCACGTATTCTGGCCAATTTGGGTATTTTCTCATGGAAAAATCCACTTAAAAAACCCATTTTTCTTGTTGTGAACCCTAATCCCAAATTAAACCCAGAAACCCACAAATTTCAAATTCAACATTAAACCCTAATCCCAAATTAAACCCAAATTTGATGGTAGAGGAGGTGGTTGTTGTTGTTGTTCACTACAAAAAACGGAACAAATTGCGGGGGTTTTTAAGTCGTTTAGCGGGGGTTTTAAACCCCCGCAATGTAAACTGCGGGAGTTTTAAAAAACGCCGGAGTTTCAAGTGCCGCAATCGCTTTACTTCGGGTTTTTAGAAAACGCTGTATCAGTCTTTTAGCGGGGTTTTATCATGAGGTTTTTAACCCCACAATTAGTGGAGGTTTACTAACCCCCACTCACAATCAGTGGAGGTTTTTTTGAGGAGGTTATATAGGATTTTTTTGGAGGTTACAACCTCCTATAATAGACATAATTTTTTTTTTTGCAACTTGAGAATTTCGTTTTTCCTTATCTCATTATCATATTTAATTACTAATAACTATACATACATCTTACATAACACTTACTTAAAAAACTGAAAATTTCATTAAAAATATAACTGTGATAACATAAATGTAATGTCAAATATTTATGTCATCCAACTCAAAAAATAATAAAAAGAAACAATTGTAGCTCAAATATCTATTGTCATACAACTCAAAATCCTAATAACATCAAAAAAATCATATACTAAAGGATCCTAAAACCACTAAATGTTGCTAGCACCGAATGATCCACTTGCATCCAATGGAGAATGAGGTTCACTTGCACGCTCACTTGCCTGAAATAACAAAAGAAAAAAAAACTAAATTGATACATATTTAATTCCATAAGCACCATAAAACAGTAGGAGCCACTACATCATCACAAATAAGCACCATAAAACAAATCTAACAATTATGAGCTCACACATGTTAATAAACAGAATATATGAAGCTGTATGTATGTATGTTATGTAATTAAGGAAGGGGTATGCATAATTGAATATGTAGGTATGTAGGTTTCTCAAAAAGAAACTAAATTGCCAGAAAAAAGGGAATGAAGTGTCCTCAAATCTCATATCAACTAAATAGAAATCATCTAGAGCTATTGTCACTAGCTTCATTTAAAAGAGACAGAAATACAGATATGCTTACTGCTTCTCTTGCCAATTATGGACAAAATCATGTAGCAGCTCAATATCCTATTTGTAACGGACTGGCCACACTCCCATGCCACCCCATGAGGTAATTCTTTTGCCTCCACAATTAATTCAAACTTGATGATATTATTTGTTTACTTGATTCAAACTTTTCAACAATTAATTCAAACTTGATTGAAATTTGAAAACTTACATTTGATGAATCAAAGACACCAATAAATTCTTCGGGGATCTCTCCTTCTTTCCGTAGCAGGTATCCTTTAAGTGCACGTTCCATGTTTGTGTACTTCTCTTTCCATATGTTAGGAGATGATGTGGTAGCAGTGGATGAAGAAAGATTCAAATTTGAAAGTCGAAGTCTAGTATTTCTAAATGCAACAATGAGGAGGCACTCCCATACCCATACCCATACACCGCGTTCTACCAGAGTGTTCAGGCCCCAATAGACTACCCAAAACGTCATTTGGAGAAACTACAGTCTCATCAATATTACTTTGAGTCAAACCCACTTCAATTTGTTCCTACCATCATATAAGATTTTCAGATAAAAACCCATGATTAAAATAAAAATGAAACCTAAAGACGATATTGTTTCAAAGTGAAACTTACCACTATAACTTTTGCTTTATCGTTGACAACCGATCCGTCCTTCTTTTTATGGGTTTCAATATACACTTTTCCTCGACTTCAGTAGTTGTCCAGCTTTCCAAAACTAAAATAGATTAAAAAAATGTCACAATAGATATAATTATATATCATAGATCACAAACTCCATTAGATTAATTAATATAACTACCATCTCATGTCTTTTTCTCGAGAGAGGTTTAGAACCACCAGTATGAGGAATATCTTGCAGGCTCCGTATTTCTTTATTTCTTTGACAAACCTCCTACGAACAAACAAATATAATTATGTATTAGTTAAATAACTTGCTATACCAAAAATATATAGATCAAAGTAAACCAAATCCTACCTGTGTTTTTGGTGTTAGACGATAGGTGACAAAATAAGCCCATTGAGTTTCATCTATGCCGGTTGGCACATTACTTATGATTTCATCTCTAGTTTTAGTTGCATCAGAGAAATGGTCCCATAAGGTTTGCCTGTTTGCAGCCCACTTTTTTGCAATGCTAAGTTTGCAATATCTTTTTGCAACAGTTTCAGTAGCCGAAAAACAGAATCGAGGCTGCCAAAAAATGCTAAGTCAATAGAGTTTCAAACAAAATAAGTTCATACAAAAGACAATACATTTTGACAATAAATCAAAGTAATGCAATTGTGTCGACAGAGAAAAACAATCAACAAAACAATTCCAAACAAAGTGACAGAAGTGGGTTTTGAAGCTTTATAGGAAATAATTACAATAATTTGACTGACACGATTACAAAAAGAAGTCACCACCGTAATAAAGGGAAAAGAATTATTACCGCAATGTTATCTCCAAAGCAATCATTAAAATATTTAATAGGGAGACCTCGTGGTCCATTCCACCGGTCAAAGTTAATTGGAAATATCTTGCAATCAATTGCTAGTATACCCAAATATCCCGCAAAGCAAGCCTTGTGCCTCACCAATTGCGTAACCTTGATCATCAAAGTGCACAATTATGCGATTCCCGCTAGGTAAGAATTGAACTTGCTTAATCTTGAGTCTAATCTTCTTAATAACACCTTCTGGTCTTAAACAACAAAAAATTCATTTAATCAAAAAGATAAAATGTATAAGAACTTTGACAAATGAAATGAAGTATAATGCACATACCTATTTGTTCAATGGACCAACTACTTGCACACTCACGTCCAATACATGGCATGCGGCTTTGAGATTCTTGTGGTGAATTGTGACCAATATTTTCAATTGAGGCAAATGATGTTTGATGGGAAGACTGAGATGAATGTCCTTCACTTTGAGTGTGAAGTGAATGGCTTGGGGATTGAGTTGGAAGATGTGCTTGAGGTGAAGCACTAGTTGAAGCTTGATTTGTAGTCGGGATGGTATCCCGCACTTTGAGTGTGGAGTAAAGAATGGTTTGAAGCTTGAGTTGGATAATGTGTTGGGGCTTGAGTTGGAGGATGTGTTTGAGGTGAAACACTAGTTGAAGCTTGATTTGTAGTTGGATGGTATCCTGCACTTTGAGTGTGGGGTAAAGAATGGTTTGAAGCTTGAGTTGGATAATGTGTTGGGGCTTGAGTTGGAGGATGTGTTTGAGGTGAAGGATTAGTTGGAGTTTGATTTGTAGTTGGATGGTATCCTGCACTTTGAGTGTGGAGTGTGGGGTAAAGAATGGTTTGAAGCTTGAGTTGGATAATGTGTTGGGGCTTGAGTTTGAGAGTGTGTTTCAGAAGCCTCAAGTGGAGCTTGAGTTGGAATAGGAGGGTGTGTTGCACAATTAGTCTTGGGTGTTGACTTTAGTGGATTTTGGAAACGCCTAGTCTTTGCCATCACTGCATATTCATGAAAAAGGAGAAACATATAAAGTTAAATTCAAATCAAATGTCATATTGTCAAATCTTTTAGCATGCATAGAAAGCGTAATGGAGCTATTACCTTATTTACAATACAATATTAATTATACTATTCTACTCAGACATGTGTGAGTCTGTTGCCAAGTCAGTAGGCATATTTGACTCAATTACATCATCAATAAAGTGGCTTGTAGCCAATTGCACATACTCATCATCAATCGTATAAAATTGTTCAAGTTGTTGCTCTTGGTAGGGTTCATTTTCATATACTTCATCTTCTATTTCTTCTCCCATTTCATACAAATCTCTTGGCTTTAAATGCACTGCAACACTCCATCCTTTATTAACCACGTCATCTACATAATACACTAGTTGTGCTTGAGATGCCTCAATGTAAGGGTCATGTTCTTCACGATCACCATTATGAATCGGTCTCTTTCAAAATTTACACAATCAAAATTCCAACTATCCTTTTTATACCCTCTATCTCGTGTAGTTTCCGCCCACTTGCATTTAAAAAGAACAACATTGAACTGCCCATAGAAGTTAATCTCAATAATATCTTCCAACTTCCCATAATAAGGTATATCTTTTGTCTTGAGTTCCTATCAACACTACTTGAAACACAAGATGTGTTGGATGTTAAAAAAACTCCACTATTTTGTGTTCTCAGTCCCTCTTCTCGAGCCAAAGTTCGAAATTTGAACCCATTAATGTTGTAACCACTAAATCTCTTTGCATTGTCCAAAGGACCACGTGCTAGAAATTTTAGATCGGCAGTCATGTTATTCATTGTTTCTGGATTCATAATCTAGATAATGTAATGCAATTGTGTCACCAAATTTCAAGCAAACATGACAAATAGGAACATAACTATTGAATGATCACATACCCGCTTTGAAACCAATCAACAAATTCCTTAGATACTCTCTTTTCTATCTCTCATGTCAAGATCTTCTTGACCTTGAACTTCTTTTTATGAATTGTCTAAATTCCCTACACGAATTAATAATATAGCAATTTAATGCACGTGATTATATTTAAAAGTCTAAAAATGAATGAAATGAAGTTTATTCTAATTACTCACTCAACAAATGGTGCAACTATTGAACAATTCGTAAGCACGTGTCGATGAGCTTGTAGTTTTGCATTTGAGTTAACATGAACATTGAGGAAGCTCCTACTGGTTTTCCAAGTTGAGGGAAGATAGAGGATGCATAGGAGAACTCATTCTCATTTGGGACATCACAAACACGCCTGTGTCTATTGAATCTTGTCTCTATATCTTCAATATAGCGAGAACAAAAAGTAAGAGACTCTTCACTAAGTAACCTTCACTATAGACCATTCCGGTCGAGCCTTGTTACGTATAAAAGGACTTCAAGTGACCCATTCCCTACAAGAATGATCGATAATTAGTGTATACAAGTGGCATATATAGAACAAGATAGCTTCAATTGAATGAGCAATTCTTTTACCTCTCTACAGGATACATGTATCTATAATGTACTCGGACCTCCAAGCTTGGCTTCCTCTATTAAATGGACGATTAAATGAACCATAATCTGTGAAGAATGAAGGAGGAATAACATTTCCAAATGACAAAGTGTGATCACAACGCGATCTTGGAGAAGTTGAAGATCTCAAGACTCGGACTTTTACCACAAAGAACTCTAAAGAATGAACAAAATTCCACCAAGACAGCTGTAACACGGTTTGGCAACAAATTGCGGATGGCTAATGGTAGCAGTTGTTCCATTATAATATGAGAATCATGGCTTTTCAATCCAAATATCTTTTGTTGTGCCTCATCAACACATCTAGAAATGTTACTTGAGTAACCATCTGGTACTTTAACATTCTTCAAAGTTTTAAGGAACAACTTTTTCGTATCGCGTGTTAGTGAAAACAAAGCAAGGTGATATCTCCCTTTATTATCAGGCCAAAGATCACGCCTTATACCCATATCTTGCAAATCTTTTCGAGCATTAAGATTGTCTTTTGATCTAGGTTTCTCATGGAGCAAAGTATACAAAACATTGTCACATACATTTTTTTCAATATGCATGAAATCCAAATTATGACGCAACAAATTAGATTCCCAATATGGAAGTTCAAAGAATATGCTTCTTTTAGTCCATTGCTTAGTTGGTTGTCTAGATCTTTTTCCTCTACCATTCAACATTGCTTCTCTTCCAAATGGAACATCAAGGTTTTCCACTTGCTTCAAAACATCAGATCCTGATATAATTAAGGGCGGATTTCGCTCCTCTGTGCTTCCATCGAAGCGAACACGATCTCGATCTAAATCTATGATTTCGCTCAAAAACCGACGATGGCCCATAAAACACCATTTTCTACTATGAGGAGACGACATGGCTCAAAGATCAAAATTACAAGTTGGACAAGCCAAACTCGTATGAGTGTTCCAACCGAGACATGATTTCTAGGCCAGAAAGTCACAAATTGTCCACATAAGAGTCGCTCGCATTCTAAAATTTTCATTCATTGATGCATCAAAAGTAACCACACCATCATTCCATAGCTCCTTTAACTCATTTATAAGGGGTTGTAAGTAAACATCTATATTATTTCCGAGCATCTTCTTTCTGGAATGATCATTGATAAGATGAAGGAAGTGTGCTTCATACACATCCAAGGAGGAAGATTATACGGAATCAAAAACATCGCCAAATGCTATAAGCGAACTCATGGTTCCAAAAGGGTTAAAACCATCACTTGCAAGGCCTAAGCGAACATTTCGAGGATTTAAAGCAAATTCGGGATGCATCAAATCAAATGTCTTCCATGCCATACCATCCTCGGATGCCTTAGCAACCCATCCTTATTACTATCTCAGTAGAGTGCCACCTCATATGCTCTGCAGTCTTAGAACACATGAACAATCTTTGCAATCTTGCTTTTAATGGAAAGTAACGCAAAACTTTTACACTTTGTTTTTCTTCTTCTTAGGGTTCCATCGAGACACTCCACAATGCTTACATGCTTGCAAGTCTTTGTCTTCATTTCCCAAATATAACATGCAATCTTGTGGACATGCATCTATCTTAGTATAATTAAGACCTAGTTTGTTGATGATTTTTTTGCCTCATAGAAAGAAGGGGGGAACTTTGCTTGTTGAAACACATCTCTCAACAAATCTAGTATCATAGTCATTGCCTTGTCACTCAAACCACACAAAACCTTTATATGATATAATTTGATTACAAATTCTAGTTTTGTATACTTGCTCCCTTCGTGCAACATCTGACTCCCGTCTTTGATAAACTCATGAAAATCACTAAAATCCCCTCGGCCCTTCATTTAATACTTCATTTGCGCTTTATTGCTTGTGGTTCATCTCTATTAGTGGTTTGTTGCCTATGGTGCCCAAATGCATCATTGACCATTGTGGCTAGCGGGTTCTCATAATAAAATGTCCCTTGCACATGATCTTCATTTCTAGTAGATTGTGGTACTTGTTTCTCACCATGACGAGTCCATATGATATAGTTTTTAGGGAATGGTTTCGATTCTAAGTGTGATTGGACTACATCTCTGGTTTGCCAATCAACAATCCCGCAATCGTGAGACACGGACATTTTATCAGATCTCTAATAAATACTATGCTTAAAAGCAAAATCCAAGAATTGACTTATTCCATTTAAGTACTCACTTGTATTTCTTGGCTTTGCAATCCAAGATTTGTCCATATTTAACTGGCCTCTAAATAATGATAAGAAGGTATAAAAGAAATTAAGAAAACCTCAAGAAGTGAATTAATGATGGAGAAATTAAGAAAACAAAAGAGTGCATCATATTAAGTTGAAGCTATTTGTAAGAAGAAAATTTGAGCATAATAATCCACCAATTCCAAGCACTGTATGCTGCAGGGTGCAATGCAGAATAAACAGAGATGAGTAAAATAAGGTCTCATTAGTTCTAATTCATCCACACATCTACGCTATAATTCATAAAAACAAATTTTTAAATGATCATTACGCCTTTAATCCAGGTTGACCAATGAAAATTGAAAACTTATAGTTCAATTAAATGCTGAACTTTATAGTCCCTTATCTTAATATCTTAATTTTAGTTTTTAGTTTGGTCACTTTTTTTGTTTCAATATGGTCCTTGGTTATGAAAAGTAATAGCAATGTTGTCATTTCCATTTAAATTTGTTGTACGGAGACGAACATGTTAGCATAACTTTTACTAAATAAAGGAGCATGTCAAAATAACAAATAAAAAAAAAAAAGACAAAACCAAAACCTAAAATACGAGATAAGGGACAAAAAGCATATTTTAAGCTTCAACAAAAACTAGAAAAGGAGAATAACTCTTTGCTTGTAAGACGGAGTCAAGACAAGTATTGTGAAGGGTATCAATGATCTCTGTGCAGAGTCTCGTTATCCTTTAGATAATTAATTGCTTCAAAGTAGATATTCCTCACAAAGTGCACAAACATCCGATTTTCTCTCGTTAAATTCTCGCATTGGAAGATATGTCAACAAGATAAATTGTTTGATGTACACTTGTATTTCAACATTCAAATTGCATTTAGCGTAAATTATTCCTCTAAGTATGTAACTTTACACATGATGTTCTGTCAAGCCACATTTTTGTTTCAATAGTTAAAAGAGCAAGGAGGTTTAAGATTCAAATATTGCAGGCTATCAACATAACTCTAACAATTAACATTTGCCTATAAAAAACTCATACGGTTCTATTCAAACGCAATTTCTCATTGGATGAAGAAATTAAGAAAACAAAAGAGTGCATCAAATCATCTCAAGATTCAACAAAACCATACTCATTGAAACATATGAACCATACTCAACAACATCAAACACTCTAAGGATTAATTACTACGTGTTATATTAGAGCATAAAATCTGGGTGCTTGTTACATCACCCCAAACTCAGTTGTAAAGTACTGCCTATTCTCCATTCCAACTCAATCAAACCAAAATTATCAAGAAAACAAATCATTAAGTTACGAAGAGGAAGAAACAAAGACAAACTAGAAAGGGTTCAGCAATAGAGGATGAAACGAAGAGAACAGACGAAGAGGAAGAAATGAAGAGGATTCATACCTGAAGCAAGATATGGTGTTTGAGATTCGTAAATAGAAGCCTGAGATGAAAGGGTTTCTGTTTTTCACAATAGCAATGACAAGAATCACCGGAGTTAGCAACGATTTAGGGAATAACAATAAAAATAGCAAGATGAAAGGATTCATACCTCAATCGTAAGGGATTTCTGTTCTTGAAGCCTGAGAGTTGTGAGTGAGAGAGAGTCTGTTCCGCGCGATTCTTGAAGCCTTGGGTTTCTATTGGAAGAAAGGGTTTCCGCGCGATTGAGCAAGAAAGGGTTTCTTGAAGCCTGTTCTTGAAGCCTGAGAGTTGTGAGTGAGAGAGAGTCGTGAGAGTTGTGAGAGAGAGGTAGGGTTTCCGCGCGATTGAGCGAGAAGAGGAGGGAATTTTTTGTGGGTTTTAGTTTCAATCTGCGGGGGTTTTTTTTAACCTCCTCAATTTGAATAAAACTTTTTAACTAAAGAATCCCAGGACTGTATTTTTAACGTTATTCTGAGGAGGTTCTTAAAACCTCCGTAAAATAACCCCCGCTATCTGTTCCGTTTTTTGTAGTGGTTGATGGTGGTGTGGAGTTGAGAGAGCCGAGTTCTTGGGTTTTATGGCAATGAGTTTGTGGATCATCTTTAATCAGCAAGTGAGGGTTGTTGTGAGGCTTGTATACATTTCCACCCATTTATTGTTGATGACTTGATACCCCATTTTGCTTCAGTGAGAAACAGTGAAGAAGAAAATAATGTGAAGTTGATGATAGCTCTTGCAATTTTTTTAGTTTAATTTGGGATTTAATTAATTTATCCATGTCAACAATTTAAATTAAAAGAAAATAAATATAATGATGTGTCCAAGCCAACATGTAACTCTATTAGCCACATCCGCAAGTGGCTAACAAGGCAACATGTAACTCTGTTAGCCACATCAGCAAGTGGCTAACAGAAGGACATATTAAAACAAAAATAATTCATGCAGGACTTATTTAAAAATAATAATTTTGCAGTAAACCTATTTCAAAAACACCTATATTTGTAGGGAAGAAAAAATATTCAAACCTAATTTGAACAAGTAAGATCGTATTAAATTAATATTTAAAATATAAAGTGATAATTGTTTTCTTATTTTGGTTTATGATTATTACTTTTTAAACTTCTGCTTATTAGTTTTTTCATTAATTGTCGAATTATTTCCATGATTGACTTCAATAGATCATCATAAAATACAAACAAGGAATAAATATGCCACGATAGATGAATTATAAAAATAGAAAATAGGTATTCTGAATACAAAGTAATTATTAAAGTTTGACATAATTGTCAATTCTTGTGAGCACGATGCAAGCCTCCAAGCTAAAACCAGTGTATGTCAGCACGATGTGAGACCCTATCAAGACAATAACAACAAATTAATTTAATAGTATAAAATTATTTAAGTTTTTTTTTGAAAAAATAAATAATTGAAATTGTTACAAAAGACTAGATATAAGAAGAGACGAAAATGGTTGTCGAAGAAAGATGAGAAGAAAATGAAAATATGGATACCATTGTTTATTTTTTTTACCAATGGACAGCCCTGCAAAGCCTTTCACATCTTTCATAGACTACTCTATCAGATAGCTTATAACCAGCACATAGTTGGCGACACTCTTTCACACAATTTTGGTATGGAGTATCCATAAGAACCTTAAAAGGTATATTTGGTTCAACTTCTTGAGATCGATCAATATGAGCTTGTGTTACAACTAACATTATTATTAGCATCACAATGCATTTTTTCACATCACTCATTGCCATAACTTTTCTCTATTCTTGTATTTCTCCAATCCTTGTTGAGTTCTCAAGTTTGTGATGTCTTCTGTTTTACACTATTGCTTTATTTATAGCCACGCAAAACCATATCCTTTTTAAATGAATTCTAAATACCTAATGAAAGCTATTAATAATATAATTTAGATATACTTGTTTGAAGCATAAAAAATAAGTAAATAAATATAATTTAGTTATTCATTTAAATTAGTCAAAAAAATGAGTTATAAAAAATAGAAAATTTAATCGACAAAAATAATTTTTAAAATAAATAAATTTGAAGTTTATATTTTAGATTTGAAAAAAAAAAGTTATTTACTCTTTCTTTGAGTATACATAAAGGGAAGAAAACGTATGACAGCCTAGTTTTCGTATGAAAATTGCTTTACCAAAAATTAGTTTTTATTACTTAAAGATAGGTGATATAGACTGATCACCTCATGTACCTACCGATTTATTTTCATAGGTCGTTCATTCGCTAACAATTGGAGTTAATAGACATGCATTGTAAAAGTATGATACTTTTAATGTTAAATTATCAGCGGTTTACTAAAACAATTTTTGATATTAAAGTAGAGATTGTATTAGATTAAGATAAATTTTTACCCAATATTAATGAATATCATTAAGTCATGGTTCCATAACTACTAAAAAATTCCAATAAAATTTCGTCGTGTTATGACCAAGTCGGGTAAATTTGAGTGTGTGTGTGTGTGTGTGTGTGTGTGTGTGTGTGTGTGTGTGTGTTTGAGTTTGTGATTAATTGCTACTATGTTTCTGATAGGATATTCTAAGATGTGTAATTTTATTAAAATTTCAACAAAAGAAAAATTATTTTACATTGTATAAAACAATCTATTTTAAGGAGATTATGTATAATTTTTCATAAACAACATAAAGTGACTTCTTCAAATAATGAAAAACATAGTTATCTTTAAGATGTTGAAAAGTCATGTTAAAAATACTAAAAAAAACATATACTCTTAAAGTGATATTAAAATCCGAAACTAATCCATTAATAGTTTGAGATGTTTATGGCTATTCACTACAAAAAACGGAACAGATAGCGGGGGTTATTTTACGGAGGTTTTAAGAACCTCCTCAGAATAACGTTAAAAATACAGTCCTGGGATTCTTTAGTTAAAAAGTTTTATTCAAATTGAGGAGGTTAAAAAAAACCCCCGCAGATTGAAACAAAAACCCACAAAAAATTCCCTCCTCTTCTCGCTCAATCGCGCGGAAACCCTACCTCTCTCTCACAACTCTCACGACTCTCTCTCACTCACAACTCTCAGGCTTCAAGAACAGGCTTCAAGAAACCCTTTCTTGCTCAATCGCGCGGAAACCCTTTCTTCCAATAGAAACCCAAGGCTTCAAGAATCGCACAATGTACTCTCTCTCACTCACAACTCTCAGGCTTCAAGAACAGAAATCCCTTACGATTGAGGTATGAATCCTTTCATCTTGCTATTTTTATTGTTATTCCCTAAATCGTTGCTAACTCCGGTGATTCTTGTCATTGCTATTGTGAAAAACAGAAACCCTTTCATCTCAGGCTTCTATTTACGAATCTCAAACACCATATCTTGCTTGTATGAATCCTCTTCATTTCTTCCTCTTCGTCTGCTTCTCTTCGTTTCATCCTCTATTGCTCAACCCTTTCTAGTTTGTCTTTGTTTCTTCCTCTTCGTAACTTAATGATTTGTTTTCTTGATAATTTTGGTTTGATTGAGTTGGAATGGAGAATAGCGATTTTTACAACCGAGTTTGGGGTGATGTAACAAGCACCTGCATTTTATGCTCTAATATAACACGTAGTAATTAATCCTTAGAGTGTTTGATGTTGTTGAGTATGGTTCATATGTTTCAATGAGTATGGTTTTGTTGAATCTTGAGATGATTTGATGCACTCTTTTGTTTTCTTAATTTCTTCATCCAATGAGAAATTGCGTTTGAATAGAACCGTATGAGTTTTTATAGGCAAATGTTAATTGTTAGAGTTATGTTGATAGCTCCGCAATATTTGAATCTTAAACCTCCTTGCTCTTTTAACTATTGAAACAAAAATGTGGCTTGACAGAACATCATGTGTAAAGTTACATACTTAGAGGAATAATTTCTCGCTAAATGCAATTTGAATGTTGAAATACAAGTGTACATCAAGAATTTATCTTGTTGACATATCTTCCAATGCACTTTAAATGTAAAATCGATGTTTGTGCACTTTGTGAGGAATATACTCTGAAGCAATTAATTATCTAAAGGATAACGAGACTCGCATGAGATCATTGATACCCTTCACAATACTTGTCTTCACTCCCGCCTTACAAGCAAAGAGTTATTCTCCTTTTCTAGTTTTTGTTGAAGCTTAAAATATGCTTTTTGTCCCTTATCTGTATTTTAGGTTTCGGTTTTGTCTTTTTTTTATTTGTTATTTTGACATGCTCCTTTATTTAGTAAAAGTTATGCTAACATGTTCGTCTCCGTACAACAAATTTAAATGGAAATGACAACATTGCTATTACTTTTCATAACCAAGGACCATATTGAAACAAAAAAAGTGACCAAACTAAAAACTAAAATTAAGATATTAAGATAAGGGACTATAAAGTTCAACATTTAATTGAACTATAAGTTTTCAATTTTCATTGGTCAAACTGGATTAAAGGCGTAACAGTCATTTAACAGCTGTTTTTATGAATTATAGCGTAGATGTGTGGATGAATTAGAACTAATGAGACCTTATTTTACTCATCTCTCGTTTATTCTCGCATTGCACCTCGCATGCTGCTTGGAATTGGTGGATTATTATGCTCAAATTTTCTTCTTACAAATAGCTTCAACTTAATATGATGCACTCTTTTGTTTTCTTAATTTCTCCATCATTAATTCACTTCTTGAGGTTTTCTTAATTTCTTTTATACCTTCTTATCATTATTTAGAGGCCAGTTAAATATGGACAAATCTTGGATTGCAAAGCCAAGAAATACAAGTGAGTACTTAAATGGAATAAGTCAATTCTTGGATTTTGCTTTTAAGCATAGCGTTGTTAGAGATACAATAAAATGTCCGTGTCTTGATTGCGGGATTGTTGATTGGCAAACCAGAGATGTAGTCCAATCACACTTAGAATCGAAACCATTCCCTAAAAACTATATCATATGGACTCGTCATGGTGAGAAACAAGTACCACAATCTACTAGAAATGAAGATCATGTGCAAGGGACATTTCATTATGAGAACCCGCTAGCCACAATGGTCAATGATGCATTTGGGCACCATAGGCAACAAACCACTAATAGAGATGAACCACAAGCAATAGGCGCAAATGAAGTATTAAATGAAGGGCCAAGGGGGGATTTTAGTGATTTTCATGAGTTTATCAAAGACGGAGTCGATGTTGCACCTGAAGGAGCAAGTATACAAAACTAGAATTTGTAATCAAATTATATCATATAAAGGTTTTGTGTGGTTTGAGTGACAAGGCAATGACTATGATACTAGATTTGTTGAGAGATGTGTTTCAACAAGCAAAGTTCCCCCCTTCTTTCTATGAGGCAAAAAAAATCATCAACAAACTAGGTCTTAATTATACTAAGGTAGATGCATGTCCACAAGATTGCATGTTATATTTGGGAAATGAAGACAAAGACTTGCAAGCATGTAAGCATTGTGGAGTGTCTCGATGGAACCCTAAGAAGAAGAAAAAACAAGTCAGAAAAGTTTTTGCGTTACTTTCCATTAAAAGCAAGATTGCAAAGATTGTTCATGTGTTCTAAGACTCACAGAGCATATGAGGTGGCACTCTACAGATAGTAATAAGGATGGGTTGCTAAGGCATCCGAGGGATGGTATGGCATGGAAGACATTTGATTTGATGCATCCTGAATTTGCTTTAAATCCTCGAAATGTTCGCTTAGGCCTTGCAAGTGATGGTTTTAACCCTTTTGGAACCATGAGTTCTGCTTATAGCATTTGGCCGTTGTTTTTGATTCCGTATAATCTTCCTCCTTGGATGTGTATGAAGCACACTTCCTTCATCTTATCAATGATCATTCCAGGAAAGAAGATGCCTGGAAATAATATAGATGTTTACTTACAACCCCTTATAAATGAGTTAAAGGAGCTATGGAATGATGGTGTGGTTACTTTTGATGCATCAATGAATGAAAATTTTAGAATGCAAAGTGACTCTTATGTGGACAATTAGTGACTTTCCTGGCCTAGGAAATCTGTCTGGTTGGAACACTCATACAGGTTTGGCTTGTCCAACTTGTAATTTTGATGCTGAGCCATGTCGTCTCCCTCATAGTAGAAAATGGTGTTTTATGGGCCATCGTCGGTTTTTGAGCAGAAATCATAGATTTAGACTGAATCGTGTTCGCCTTGATGGAAGCACGAGAGGAGCGAAATCCGCCTAATTATATCGAGATCTCGATGTTTTGAAGCAAGTGGAAAACCTTGATGTTCCATTTGGAAGAGAAGCAATGTTGAATGGTAGAGGAAAAAGATCTAGACAACCAACTAAGCAATGGACTAAAAGAAGCATATTCTTTGAACTTCCATATTGGGAATCTAATTTGTTGCGTCATAATTTGGATTTCATGCATATTGAAAAAAATGTATGTGACAATGTTTTGTATACTTTGCTCCATGAGAAACCTAGATCAAAAGACAATCTTAATGCTCGAAAAGATTTGCAAGATATGGGTATAAGGCGTGATCTTTGGCCTGATAATAAAGGGAGATATCACCTTGCTTTGTTTTCACTAGCACGCGATACGAAAAAGTAGTTCCTTAAAACTTTGAAGAATGTTAAAGTACCAGATGGTTACTCAAGTAACATTTCTAGATGTGTTGATGAGGCACAACAAAAGATATTTGGATTGAAAAGCCATGATTCTCATATTATAATGGAACAACTGCTACCATTAGCCATCCGCAATTTGTTGCCAAACCATGTTACAGCTGTCTTGGTGGAATTTTGTTCATTCTTTAGAGTTCTTTGTGGTAAAAGTCTGAGTCTTCGAGATCTTCAACTTCTCCAATATCGCGTTGTGATCACACTTTGTCATTTGGAAATGTTATTCCCTCCTTCATTCTTCACAGTTATGGTTCATTTAACTGTCCATTTAATAGAGGAAGCCAAGCTTGGAGGTCCAGTACATTATAGATACATGTATCCTGTAGAGAGGTAAAAGAATTGCTCATTCAATTGAAGCTATCTTGTTCTATATATGCCACTTGTATACACTAATTATCGATCATTCTTGTAGGGAATTGGGTCACTTGAAGTCCTTTGTACGTAACAAGGCTCGACTGGAAGGTCTATAGTGAAGGTTACTTAGTGAAGAGTCTCTTACTTTTTGTTCTCGCTATATTGAAGATATAGAGACAAGATTCAATAGACACAGGCGTGTTTGTGATGTCCCAAATGAGAATGAGTTCTCCTATGCATCCTCTATCTTCCCTCAACTTGGAAAACCAAAGTAGGAGCTTCCTCAATGTTCATGTTAACTCAAATGCAAAACTACAAGCTCATCGATACGTGCTTCTGAATTGTTCAATAGTTGCACCATTTGTTGAGTGAGTAATTAGAATAAACTTCATTTCATTCATTTTTAGACTTTTAAATATAATCACGTGCATTAAATTGCTATATTATTAATTCGTGTAGGGAATTTAGACAATTCATAAAAAGAAGTTCAAGGTCAAGAAGACCTTCAGCAACAGAGATAGAAAAGAGAGTATCTAAGGAATTTGTTGATTGGTTTCGAAAGCGGGTATGTGATCATTCAATAGTTATGTTCCTATTTATCATGTTTGCTTCGAAATTTGACTGACACAATTGCATTACATTATCTAGATTATGAATCCAGAAACAATGAATAACATGACTGCCGATCTAAAATTTCTAGCACGTGGTCCTTTGGACAATGCAAAGAGATTTAGTGGTTACAACATTAATGGGTTCAAATTTCGAACTTTGGCTCGAGAAGAGGGACTGAGAACACAAAATAGTGGAGTTTTTTTAACATCCAACACATCTTGTGTTTCAAGTAGTGTTGATAGGAACTCAAGACAAAGTGGATATACCTTATTATGGGAAGTTGGAAGATATTATTGAGATTAACTTCTATGGGCGCTTCAATGTTGTTCTTTTTAAATGCAAGTGGCGGAAACTACACGAGATAGAGGGTATAAAAAGGATAGTTGGAATTTTGATTGTGTAAATTTTGAAAGACTGATTCATAATGGTGATCGTGAAGAACATGACCCTTACATTGAGGCATCTCAAGCACAACTAGTGTATTATGTAGATGACGTGGTTAATAAAGGATGGAGTGTTGCAGTGCATTTAAAGCCAAGAGATTTGTATGAAATGGGAGAAGAAATAGAAGATGAAGTATATGAAAATGAACCCTACCAAGAGCAACAACTTGAACAATTTTATACGATTGATGATGAGTATGTGCAATTGGCTACAAGCCACTTTATTGATGATGTAATTGAGTCAAATATGCCTGCTGACTTGGCAACAGACTCACACATGTCTGAGTAGAATAGTATAATTAATATTGTATTGTAAATAAGGTAATAGCTCCATTACGCTTTCTATGCATGCTAAAAGATTTGACAATATGACATTTGATTTGAATTTAACTTTATATGTTTCTCCTTTTTCATGAATATGCAGTGATGGCAAAGACTAGGCGTTTCCAAAATCTACTAAAGTCAACACCCAAGACTAATTGTGCAACACACCCTCCTATTCCAACTCAAGCTCCACTTGAGGCTTCTCAAACACACTCTCAAACTCAAGCCCCAACACATTATCCAACTCAAGCTTCAAACCATTCTTTACCCCACACTCAAAGTGCAGGATACCATCCAACTACAAATCAAACTCCAACTAATCCTTCACCTCAAACACATCCTCCAACTCAAGCCCCAACACATTATCCAACTCAAGCTTCAAACCATTCTTTACCCCACACTCAAAGTGCAGGATACCATCCAACTACAAATCAAGCTTCAACTAGTGTTTCACCTCAAACACATCCTCCAACTCAAGCCCCAACACATTATCCAACTCAAGCTTCAAACCATTCTTTACTCCACACTCAAAGTGCGGGATACCATCCAGCTACAAATCAAGCTTCAACTAGTGCTTCACCTCAAGCACATCTTCCATCTCAATCCCCAAGCCATTCACTTCACACTCAAAGTGAAGGACATTCATCTCAGTCTTCCCATCAAACATCATTTGCCTCAATTGAAAATATTGGTCACAATTCACCACAAGAATCTCAAAGCCGCATGCCATGTATTGGACGTGAGTGTGCAAGTAGTTGGTCTGTTGAACAAATAGGTATGTGCATTATACTTCATTTCATTTGTCAAAGTTCTTATACATTTTATCTTTTTGATTAAATGAATTTTTTTGTTGTTTAAGACCCCGAAGGTGTTATTAAGAAGATTAGACTCAAGATTAAGCAAGTTCAATTCTTACCTAGCGGGAATCGCATAATTGTGCACATTGATGATCAAGGTTCTGCAATTGGTGAGGCACAAGGCTTGCTTGCAGGATATTTGGGTATACTAGCAATTGATTGCAAGATATTTCCAATTAACTTTGACCGGTGGAATGGACCAAGAGGTCTCCCTATTAAATATTTTAATGATTGCTTTGGAGATAACATTGCGGTAATAATTCTTTTCCCTTTATTACGGTGGTGACTTCTTTTTGTAATCATGTCAGTCAAATTATTGTAATTATTTCCTATAAAGCTTCAAAACCCACTTCTGTCACTTTGTTTGGAATTGTTTTGTTGATTGTTTTTTCTCTAATCTGACACAATTGCATTACTTTGATTTATTGTCAAAATGTATTGTCTTTTGTATGAACTTATTTTGTTTGAAACTCTATTGACTTAGCATTTTTGGCAAATTTCGATTCTGCTTTTTCTACATCAAATCATTGCAAAAAGATATTGCAAACTTAGCATTGCAAAAAAGTGGGCTGCAAACAGGCAAACCTTATGGGACCATTTCTCTGATGCAACTAAAACTAGAGATGAAATCATAAGTAATGTGCCAACCGGCATAGATGAAACTCAATGGGCTTATTTTGTCACCTATCGTCTAACACCAAAAACACAGGTAGGATTTGGTTTACTTTGATCTATATATTTTTGGTATAGCAAGTTATTTAACTAATACATAATTATATTTGTTTGTTCGTAGGAGGTTTGTCAAAGAAATAAAGAAATACGGAGCCTGCAAGATATTCCTCATACTGGTGGTTCTAAACCTCTCTCGAGAAAATACATGAGATGGTAGTTATATTAATTAATCTAATGGAGTTTGTGATCTATGATATATAATTATATCTATTGTGACATTTTTTTAATCTATTTTAGTTTTTGGAAACTGGACAACTACCGAGTCGAGGAAAAGTGTATATTGAAACCCATAAAAAGAAGGACGGATCAGTTGTCAACGATAAAGCAAAAGTTATAGTGGTAAGTTTCACTTAAAATAATATCGTCTTTAGGTTTCATTTTTATTTTAATCATGGGTTTTTAATCAAAATCTTATATGATGGTAGGAACAAATTGAAGTGGGTTTGACTCAAAGTAATATTGATGAGACAGTAGTTTCTCCAAATGACGTTTTGGGTAGTCTATTGGGGCCTGAACACTCTGGTAGAACGCGGTGTATGGGTATGGGAGTGCCTCCTACTGTTGCATTTAGAAATACTAGACTTCGACTTTCAAATTTGAATCTTTCTTCATCCACTGCTACCACATCATCTCCTAACATATGGAAAGAGAAGTACACAAACATGGAACGTGCACTTAAAGGATACCTGCCACGAAAGAAGAAGAGATCCTCAAGAATTTATTGGTGTCTTTGATTCATCAAATGTAAGTTTTCAAATTTCAATCAAGTTTGAATTAATTGTTGAAAAGTTTGAATCAAGTAAACAAATAATATCATCAAGTTTGAATTAATTGTGGAGGCAAAAGAATTACCTCATGGGGTGGCATGGGAATGTGGCGATCCATTACAAATAGGATATTGAGTCACTACATGATTTTGTCCATAATTGGCAAGAGAAGCGAGAAGCATATCTCAGTATTTCTGCCTCTCTTTTAAATGAAGCTAGTGACAATAGCTCTAGATGATTTCTATTTAGTTGATATGAGATTTGAGGACACTTCATTCCCTTTTTTCTGGCAATTTAGTTTCTTTTTGAGAAACCTACATACCTACATATTCAATTATGCATACCCCTTCCTTAATTACATAACATACATACATACAGCTTCATATATTATGTTTATTAACATGTGTGAGCTCATAATTGTTAGATTTGTTTTATGGTGCTTATTTGTGATGATGTAGTGGCTCCTACTGTTTTATGGTGCTTATGGAATTAAATATGTATCAATTTAGTTTTTTTTTCTTTTGTTATTTCAGGCAAGTGAGCGTGCAAGTGAACCTCATTCTCCATTGGATGCAAGTGGATCATTCGATGCTAGCAACATTTAGTGGTTTTAGGATCCTTTAGTATATGATTTTTTTGATGTTATTAGGATTTTGAGCTGTATGACAATAGATATTTGAGCTACAATTGTTTCTTTTTATTATTTTTTGAGTTGGATGACATAAATATTTGACATTACATTTATGTTATCACAGTTATATTTTTAATGAAATTTTCAGTTTTTTAAGTAAGTGTTATGTAAGATGTATGTATAGTTATTAGTAATTAAATATGATAATGAGATAAGGAAAAACGAAATTCTCAAGTTGCAAAAAAAAAATTATGTCTATTATAGGAGGTTGTAACCTCCAAAAAAATCCTATATAACCTCCTCAAAAAAACCTCCACTGATTGTGAGTGGGGGTTAGTAAACCTCCACTAATTGTGGGGGTTAAAAACCTCCGCAGTAAAACCCCCGCTAAAAGACATGATACCAGCGTTTTCTAAAAACCCCCGTAAAACGATTGCGGCACTTGAAACTCCGGCGTTTTTTAAAACTCCCGCAGTTTACATTGCGGGGGTTTAAAACCCCCGCTAAACGACTTAAAAACCCCCGCAATTTGTTCCGTTTTTTGTAGTGATTGGAAGAGATAATGGGCTTCCATGTACATTCGTTTTTAATGGCTTTAGACTATGCAAATGGCTAAAGGCTAATTAATTAATAGTTCAAGATGTTGGTGGCTATTGCAAGAGATAACAAGCTGCTATGTACATTCAATTATTTTTAAAAATATAGTGTTTCTAAAAATACGGCCAGGCCCAATTCAACAAAGGCTAATTATTTTTAAAAATATAGTGCTCCGACATGGGCTGAAAATACTGCCCCACGTAGACTAGGCCATGCCCAATTCGATCCACAACGACAAAGACGCGCGATCACGCCATTCCCGTGTCGGACGGTTGGATTCATAGCCCATATCCGGCGCCGGGACCGCCTTCTTCGCCTATAAATAGAGGTGCAACCCACCATTTCAGTGCACGCTTTCATTACTTGCACGTTCCCCCTTGCTCTCGTACTAACTTAGCCATCAGAGTGTCTGCAGGTACACCTCACCCGATGTGGGACGGAGCGTATCTCGGAGCGACCGAGATCAATCTTCAAGATCTAACATTCAACACCCAAGTCCACGAAGAAAGACCTAGAAGTGCCCCGCGAGGTAATTTTCGAGATCCAAAGACAACATTGTCGACCACAGTGGGAGCTTAATTGTCGCTTTCGCTCTATCTTGTTTCTACCTCCGATCTTCAAGAAACTTCATCTCGTATCATGCCTCTACGAGGATGTCCCCCGACTCGGACGCAGTCCCGAGCGCAGGCCGCCAGCGTTGTGGCTCCCTCACAGTCCGACGAGACTCCTAAAGGCCACGTTCAGACGTTTCCATATGAAGAAGTTTCTGCCGCCTCGGTCGTGGCAATACCTCCTTTACCATCACCTATTGAACTAGTCGATCACGCACCAGCGTTACGAGCTGTCAGTCACCTGTTGGATGTACTAGAAAGCCGCAGCCGAGATTTGGTGCAAGAGGAACAATCCAGAATGGAAATGGACGCTCTAGCTAGGATCCCCACTTTTCAGCCCTCGGGACAAGTTCAATCGGGTTCCCCTCAAACGGCTGTCTTTTGCCAACGCCGAAGAAAGAAGAGACGGGGTAAGCCTCTGACTCCACCATCTTCGCCTAGTTCTGAATCCGAAGGAGACTCCGGTAACTCCTCCTCGGATTCCTCATCTTCCCGAAGCCCATCTCTAAGGAAGAAAGCCTCTCACAAATAGAAGTCTACCAAGAAAGGATGTCTGTCACGACAAGACCTTTTGTCCCGAGCATATAACACCACAAGATTTCGAAATCTAGGGAGAAACCGCCGCCCCTGAATGCGTACGATGGGAAAGTCGACCACGATGAGCATATCGAGGCTCGAAGCCCAAGTCCATGGACATACTGCGAACGATATGCCAAGGAGAGGCAGAATCCAATAGAGAATACATTGAAAGGTATAACAAAGAAGCCGATGAGGTGCACAATGTAACTGACGAGGTACGAATGATGTTCATGAGACACAACCTTAGAAAGGGCACCCTCTTCCATGTCAACGCTCGATCAGCCCTCCAAGGACTGCGGGCCGAATTTACGGCGAGCTCAACGCCATATCGAGTATGAAGAATCTAACAATGCAACAATGCCAAATGCAACCTCTGCCTCTGGAAAAGGGAAGGAGGCGAAGGATAAGTCTAAAAAAGATATCAGCTCCGACAAAAATTCCGACGGATCTTGTGGCATTTCCGGCGGATTTATCACTGTTGAAAATTTTGCGGCGGATATATATGCCACTTGCGGCGGATTTAAGCTGAAAAAATAATAATTAAAAAAAAAAGGAAATCCGCCACAAACGCACACGGATCCGCCGGAAATGCGCATCGGGAAGGGATCCGCCATAAACGCACACGAATCCGCCGGAAATGCGCCTCTGTTTGAGTTAATGAATCCACAAAAAAAAAAACGAAATCCGCCACAAATACACACGAATCCGCCGGAAATGCGCATCGGGAAGGGATCCGCCACAAACGCACACGAGCCCGCCAGAAATGCGCCTCGGTTTGAGTTAAGGAATCCGCCGCATATGCTAAAGATTCCGCCGGAAAGGACGCCTTTCTTCAACATATATTCGAATTCTTCTCAATCTTCACTCATTCTCTCATTTTCTCACAACTTCACTCAAATTTCTTCATCCATTCTCACAATTTCACTCAAACTTCTTATAAATTTAGTCTTTCTCTTCTCCTCTCTCAAATCTTTCTCTTTCTCTTCTCTTCTCACAATCACTTTGTTTTGATGTTGTCTTTATTTCTTCAAGCGTTTCAACTTCCCCGTTCATCAAGTTGGTGGAAAAAGAACTCTTTCCAACATGATAATTTGAAGCTTCCTGGTGATAAGTTGCATAAATGGTTTTCATTTTTTTGCACCTATAAATTAATGTATGGATCCTTGAAAGATGTGATTATTTACCAAAATATACCAATTTGGCTCTTAAAGCATCTGTGATTATATATTTTTTTAAAATAAGTTTTTAATTTATATTTTTTAAAAATAGGGTATTTATATGGATTTTTGAACTTTCGTCCAAATTTTAGGGCGGATTTTTGGCGTTTGCGTGATTTTGAAAAAATAAATAAATAAAATTTGCAAGTGGATTTAATCTTTTTGGTGGATTTTCCCCGAAAGTACCGCAAATTTTTGGCGGAAAAATCCGCGGAAACACGCTATGCGACGACACATTTATCGCGAAAAAATCACTGAAAATCACGTATTTGCGGCCGAATTTGGGTATTTTCTCATGGAAAAATCATGGAAAAACCCATTTTTCTTGTTGTGAACCCTAATATCAAATTAAACCCGTAAAACCCACAAATTTCAAATTCAACATTAAACCCTAATCCCAAATTAAACCCAAATTTGATGGTAGAGGAGGTGGTTGTTGTTGTTGTTGATGGTGGTGTGGAGTTGAGAGAGCCGAGTTCTTGGGTTTTATGGCAATGAGTTTGTGGATCATCTTTAATCGCAAGTGAGGGTTGTTGTGAGGCTTGTATACATTTCCACCCATTTATTGTTGATGACTTGATACCCCATTTTGCTTCAAAGAGAAACAAAGTGAAGAAGAAAATAATGTGAAGTTGATGATAGCTCTTGCAATTTTTTAGTTTAATTTGGGATTTAATTAATTTATCCATGTCAACAATTTAAATTAAAAGAAAATAAATATAATGATGTGTCCAAGCCAACATGTAACTCTATTAGCCACATCCGCAAGTGGCTAACAAGGCAACATGTAACTCTGTTAGCCACATCAGCAAGTGGCTAACAGAAGGACATATTAAAACAAAAAATAATTCGCAGGGACTTATTTAAAAATAATAATTTTGCAGAAACCTATTTCAAAAACACCTATATTTGTAGGGAAGAAAAAAATATTCAAACCTAATTTGAACAAGTAAGATCGTATTAAATTAATATTTAAAATATAAAGTGATAATTGTTTTCTTATTTTGGTTTATGATTATTACTTTTTAAACTTCTGCTTATTAGTTTTTTCATTAATTGTCGAATTATTTCCATGATTGACTTCAATAGATCATCATAAAATACAAACAAGGAATAAATATGCCACGATAGATGAATTATAAAAATAGAAAATAGGTATTCTGAATACAAAGTAATTATTAAAGTTTGACATAATTGTCAATTCTTGTGAGCACGATGCAAGCCTCCAAGCTAAAACCAGTGTATGTCAGCACGATGTGAGACCCTATCAAGACAATAACAACAAATTAATTTAATAGTATAAAATTATTTAAGTTTTTTTTGAAAAATAAATAATTGAAATTGTTACAAAAGACTAGATATAAGAAGAGACGAAAATGGTTGTCGAAGAAAGATGAGAAGAAAATGAAAATATGGATACCATTGTTTATTTTTTTTACCAATGGACAGCCCTGCAAAGCCTTTCACATCTTTCATAGACTAGTCTATCAGATAGCTTATAACCAAAGACATAGTTGGCGACACTCTTTCACACAATTTTGGTATGGAGTATCCATAAGAACCTTAAAAGGTATATTTGGTTCAACTTCTTGAGATCGATCAATATGAGCTTGTGTTACAACTAACATTATTATTAGCATCACAATGCATTTTTTCACATCACTCATTGCCATAACTTTTCTCTATTCTTGTATTTCTCCAATCCTTGTTGAGTTCTCAAGTTTGTGATGTCTTCTGCTTTACACTATTGCTTTATTTATAGCCACGCAAAACCATATCCTTTTTAAATGAATTCTAAATACCTAATGAAAGCTATTAATAATATAATTTAGATATACTTGTTTGAAGCATAAAAAATAAGTAAATAAATATAATTTAGTTATTCATTTAAATTAGTCAAAAAAATGAGTTATAAAAATAGAAAATTTAATCGACAAAAATAATTTTTAAAATGAATAAATTTGAAGTTTATATTTTAGATTTGAAAAAAAGTTATTTACTCTTTCTTTGAGTATACATAAAGGAAGAAAACGTGTAATGACAAATAGTTTTCGTATGAAAATTGCTTTACCAAAAATTAGTTTTTATTACTTAAAGATAGGTGATATAGACTGATCACCTCATGTACCTACCGATTTATTTTCATAGGTCGCTCATTCGCTAACAATTGGAGTTAATAGACATGCATTGTAAAAGTATGATACTTTTAATGTTAAATTATCAATAGGTTTACTAAAACAATTTTTGATATTAAAGTAGAGATTGTATTAGATTAAGATAAATTTTTACCCAATATTAATGAATATCATTAAGTCATGGTTCCATAATCTAAAAATTCCAATAAAATTTCGGTAGTGTTATGACCAAGTCGGATAGTAAATTTGAGTGTGTGTGTGTGTGTGTGTGTGTGTGTGTGTGTGTGTGTGTGTGTGTTTGAGTTTGTGATTAATTGCTACTATGTTTCGATAGGATATTCTAAGATGTGTAATTTTATTAAAATTTCAACAAAAGAAAAATTATTTTACATTGTATAAAACAATCTATTTTAAGGAGATTATGTATAATTTTTCATAAACAACATAAAGTGACTTCTTCAAATAATGAAAAACATAGTTATCTTTAAGATGTTGAAAAGTCATGTTAAAAATACTAAAAAAAACATATACTCTTAAAGTGATATTAAAATCCGAAACTAATCCATTAATAGTTTGAGATGTTTATGGCTATTGGAAGAGATAATGGGCTTCCATGTACATTCGTTTTTAATGGCTTTAGACTATGCAAATGGCTAAAGGCTAATTAATTAATAGTTCAAGATGTTGGTGGCTATTGCAAGAGATAACAAGCTGCTATGTACATTCAATTATTTTTAAAAATATAGTGTTTCTAAAAATACGGCCAGGCCCAATTCAACAAAGGCTAATTATTTTTAAAAATATAGTGCTCCGACATGGGCTGAAAATACTACCCCACGTAGACTAGGCCATGCCCAATTCGATCCACAACGACAGCACGCTGCGATCACGCCATTCCCGTGTCCGACGGTTAGGATTCATAGCCCATATCTGACGCTCAGGACCGTCCTTCTTCGTCTATAAATAGAGGTGCAACCCACCATTTCCAGGTACGCTTTCATTACTTGCACGTTCCCCCTTGCTCTCGTACTAACTTAGCCATCAGAGTGTCTGCAGGTACACCTCACCCGATGTGGGACGGAGCGTATCTCGGAGCGACCGAGATCAATCTTCAAGATCTAACATTCAACACCCAAGTCCACGAAGAAAGACCTAGAAGTGCCCCAGATCAGGTAATTTTCGAGATCCAGCACTGAACATTGTCGACCACAGTGGGAGCTTAATTGTCGCTTTATTCTATCTTGTTTCTACCTCTGATCTTCAAGCAACTTCATCTCGTATCATGCCTCTACGAGGATGTCCCCCGACTCGGACGCAGTCCCGAGCGCAGGCCGCCAGCGTTGTGGCTCCCTCACAGTCCGACGAGACTCCTAAAGGCCACGTTCAGACGTTTCCATATGAAGAAGTTTCTGCCGCCTCGGTCGTGGCAATACCTCCTTTACCATCACCTGTTGAACTAGTCGATCACGCACTCAAATATTCACGAGTCATCCACCACCGTTGGATGTACTAGAAAGCCGCAGCCGAGAGGAACAATCCAGAATGGAAATGGACGCTCTAGCTAGGATCCCCACTTTTCAGCCCTCGGGACAAGTTCAACCGGGTTCCCCTCAAACGGCTGTCTTTTGCCAACGCCGAAGAAAGAAGAGACGGGGTAAGCCTCTGACTCCACCATCTCCGCCTAGTTCTGAATCCGAAGGAGACTCCGGTAACTCCTCCTCGGATTCCTCATCTTCCCGAAGCCCATCTCTAAGGAAGAAAGCCTCTCACAAATAGAAGTCTACCAAGAAAGGATGTCTGTCACGACAAGACCTTTTGTCCCGAGCATATAACGCCACAAGATTTCGAAATCTAGGGAGAAACCGCCGCCCCTGAATGCGTACGATGGGAAAGTCGACCCTGATGAGCATATCGAGGCTCAAGCCCAAGTCCATGGACATACTGCGAACGATATGCCAAGGAGAGGCAGAATCCAATAGAGAATACATTGAAAGGTATAACAAAGAAGCCGATGAGGTGCACAATGTAACTGACGAGGTACGAATGATGTTCATGAGACACAACCTTAGAAAGGGCACCCTCTTCCATGTCAACGTCGGACTGTGCCCTCCAAGGACTCTGGACGAATTTCTGAGGCGAGCTCAACGCCATATCGAGTATGAAGAATCTAACAATGCAACAATGCCAAATGCAACCTCTGCCTCTGGAAAAGGGAAGGAGGCGAAGGATAAGTCTAAAAAAGATATCAGCTCTAACTCCAAAGAATAGCATTCGAGATTCACTGATTACTCCTCTTTGAATGCGTCAAAAACCAAAATCCTCCAAGAATGTGCGAATAACGAGTTCAATGATGTCAAGTGGCCGACTCCAATACCGCAAAGGCATACCACCAACAAAAAGACTTACTATAGATATCACAGGTGTCACGGGCATGACACTAAGGATTGCCGAGTCTTGAAGGAAGATATTGAAGACCTCATCCTACGAGGCAAATTGAAGCAGTATCTTCAAACTGATGACAAGAAAAGGGAGCGTTCGAGATCGCAGTGCCAGCTACCCGTCACGATGGTGATCATGGGAGGATACCCGCTGGAAGCCAGAGAAACACGATGCTCCATTAAATGAAGGTGGAATGAAATCCTCAATATCGGGAGGAACCCAACTCCTGTCATAGTCAATTCTAATAGACCTCCTCTCTTGTTCAATGTTTCAGATTTACTCAATTGCAAAGCAAACAAATGGTTACCCCACATCATCTCTGCCGTAGTGGTAGGCACCGAAGTCAAAATGATCCTGGTCGACCAAGGAAGCTCAACGGATCTCTTGTTCAGAGAGTTGCTCCCCAAACTGAAAATTTCTGAGTCCAACATGTCGGCCTACGATGGTGGAGGCTTAATCGGCATCAATGGTTCCTGTACGACACCCCTGGGTTACATAAAGATGCAGGTGATTTACGAGGAAGACGAACTCTCCAGAACTATAAAAACAAGGTTTATTGTGCTACCCTACCCGTCGTCGTTCCAATGCATCATTGGACGGCCGACCTTAGGGAAGCTCGGGGCTGTCACATCGATACAACTCAAAATGAAGTTCTTCCCAGAAAAGGGTAAGGTGGTGAGAATTCACTCTACGATTCTGAGCTCATACGCTCTGTCGTGGGGCGCTAGCTATGCCCACAACGGCCCTTTCTTTCGCATCGTGAAATTGTGCCTTACACTCTGGTGTCTGAGGTATTCATCTCCACAAGACGGTGAAGGAATAAGTCCTTGCGGCTTCGCCCCCTCTTTAGCCTCGTGTGATTGCGCCTTCCCTTTTGGTGTCTGAGGTACTCATTTCCACCAAAAGGAGAAGGAAGAAGTCCTCGTCCTTGTGGCTTTGGCCAAAGTAATGGCCTGCATCCACGATCCTCCTGTACCAAGACCTTCGATGTCGAACTCAATGTCCCATCAGAGAACCCGGTGGAAGCCCACAACGGCTTCAGAGCAAAGGTCGAGGTAACTCACTCATTTTCACATATTTACTACGTCGGCATATGTAACACCCCTTTTCTACCCCTCAGTTTACACGTCATTATCAGAGTAATTTCCTTTTCAAAATATTAATCTAATTGGTAGAAAAGAAATGTCACCTCGCCATAAAAAAATCTCATCAATTGCACTCATTAAAGTTTGTGCAAAGAAACCACGCCTTAAAAATTAAATATCATAAATCAACACGTCACAGCGGAATAAAATAATAACTTCACTAAGCCTCTCAAAACACATCTCATATTATCAATATGGTCATTAAACAGTCAATTAATAGCTAACGACTTCAACTACGCCCCCTAGGTGCTACGGTATCGTAGAGACTGACTTTCGACAGACAAATTTCAATAGCTAACACGTAAAGAAGACCTTCATCATGGGTTACTGCAGCTTGCCACAAAAGAGCAACATTCCAAGCGAGAAGGGGTGAGAATTTCAAAGCAAAGCATAATTAAGCACATAGTAAAGTAAGGAACACAAACAATCATACAACGTCGTTATCAACATCATAACATCTTCGCCAAACACCAACTCAAACCACAATTTGACAACAAGTCACGGTCCAATGAATATGCATGTAAATGCAACCCACACCTGGGCATATGCATGATGGTACCATACTCGTCGCAATAAGCCACTATGGGCACACCGTCACCAATAAGAGGTCTAAGCCTATTCGTCGCAAGAGGCCGAAGCCTATTCGTCATAAAACACTTTAGAGTGTATTCATCGCAATTCATCGCAATCACATCACAGCGTCATTATAATCATACTCATAGAGTATATTCGTCACAAATCATCACAATTCATGTTACATCATCATCACATATACCCCCTTTGAAATTCGGGTAACAACACGCTTAGAGTTTAGAAAAACATCCCGTTTTAATTTATAAAACATCACATCTTAATTTGGAGGGAAACGTATTTTAAATTCGGAAGAATAACACCACATTTTCAAGGTTGGAAAACATCACCTTTTAATTGTGGAAACAGCTCACTTGAAACACCAATTAAACCACAGAGAAACAACAAAAAAAAACAGTAGTATGTATGCGCCAAATACGGTAGAAAAACAGCGGCCAAAACCGCAACTTTTTACGCACCAAAACAGCAGAATTGTATTTGTATAAACGGCAACACAAAACAGTTTATTTTGCCTTAAAAATATAATATTCAGTTAGGCATCTGAATAAGCTTTCCAACGCATTTTAGAACACCTCAATCGGGTTCCCGGTTCGCAAGATATCAATTTTTCAAAAACGTGACAGCACTTGAAGAAATACAGCAAGAAAACAGTGACTCGCGCTCGGAGCACTTGCGCCTGGAGCGCAACTTAAGCGCAAGCGAGGCACGAATGGGAAGCAGCAGCAGGCCACAGTGCAGCGCACTTGCGCCTGGAGCGCAACTTAAGCGCAAGCGAGGCGCGATTGTGCAGAAACATCAAATTGTGCAGAAAATTCAGATCATCAACACCAAAAACACATTTTATTCACCAAATCACTCATCACATCATCACTAATGGTTCATCAAGAACAATCAACAATTTATCAACAACATCAAAATCATCAATTCAGATCACAAACATCAAAATTCAGCAATCATCTCAATAATTCCTCAAAGAACATCAAAATCATCAATTTATATTACAAACATCAAAATTCAAAGAATCACCTCAATAATTCATCAATTTCATCCACAATTTCCATTCCCACAAACCCCACAAAACCCCACTATAATACTCAATCATGTCAAACCGAAACGCTCACCCTTACCTCGAATTTGTATGATCCTAAAATAACGATGATGGAATCACGCATAAAAACCCAAAGAACACAACGAACGAAACTTCTCCTTCTTCCTTTGAAAACGTAACCGCGCTCACTCCTTCGATCGATGAGGAATCAAAAAAATGGAGGTTAGGGATTGAAGGCTACAACGCTAGGAAAAGGAAGGAAAACGGCATAGAAGGGTCAAGAATCTCACCAAGAAAACTTCCAAAATTCCCTCCTTCCTCTCCTCATTGCGCGCAAATACTCCACCCTCTTTTTCTCGATTCGATTTCTTTCTCTCCAAAACGTGAAAATGAGAGGAGCTTGGCTTAGACCCCTAGGGTTTAAGCTGTGGGCTCAGCAAGCGCTGGGCCTCCCACGCCAACACCACCCTTTTTACTCATTCCACCTCCTGAACAACACCCATCAATTTTAATCAAATTAATCACGCCTCCAATAAATTTAATAATTCAATTAAATATTTCCGAGGTGTTACAACTCTCCCCCACTTAGGATTTTTCGTCCTCGAAAACATACCTGATTCAAACAATTCGATACGACTCTCGATCTTATCTTCCAAATCCCATGTCGCTTTCACTAGTCGCCCGAACCAAACAACCTTCACCAGATTGATCTTCTTACCTCGAAGGGTCTTCACTTCCCTATCCTCAATTCGTACAGGCACGGTCTCCACAGTGAGGTTATCCCGCACCTCTACATCATCTGGTTGGATCACATGAGACGGATCCGCAATATACTTTCGAAGCTGCGACACGTGAAACACGTCGTGCAAGTTCGAAAGATTAGGTGGCAAGGCCACCCGATATGCAACACTTCCAACTCTTTCCGTGTCTGATACGGCCCAATGAAACGAGGAGTCAACTTCTTCGATTTCAACAAGCACGCCCAACACCATCATAGGTGTAACCTCGAGAACACGTGGTCACCCGCTTCAAATTCTAAATCCTTCCTCCTTTTATCATGGTAGCTCTTCTGCTTTTACTCGCGACGCTTTCATTTTCTCCCGGATCTTCTTTACCTTATCGGTAGTTTCTCGGACTAGCTCAGTCCAAGTACTAAACTTTCCCGCCTCATACCAACACACCGAGTCCTACACCTCCGACCATACAACGCCTCAAACGGGCGCCATCCCGACATCGGAATGATAACTATTGTTGTATGTAAACTCGATCAATGGAAGATGAGTATCCCACGCACCTCCTCGCTCCGAAACACGGGACCTCAACAGATCCTCCAACGATTGAATCGCCCTCTCTCGTCTGCTCCCATCGGTTTGAGGATGATAAGCTGAACCCAACCTCAATCTCGAACCCAACTCTTTCTGCAAACTACCCCAAAAGTCCGAAGTGAACCTTGGGTCTCTATCCGACACAATGCACAAGGGAATTCCATGCAGCTTCACAATCACCTGAATGTAGATCTCTGCCAATCTCGACACCGGATACTTAATACCGATCGGAATGAAATGAGCAGACTTCGTCAATCTGTCCACAACCACCCAAATTGAATCATGTCCTCTCACTGTATTGGGTAACCCCGTCACGAAATCCATGGAAATACTATCCCACTTCCACTCTGGAACATTCAACGGTTGCATCATTCCCGCAGGCTTCCGATGCTCGACCTTCGATTTCTGACAGGTCAAACACGAATACACAAACTTTGCCACATCACGCTTCAATCCAGGCCACCAGAAAATCTTTTTCAGATCTTGATACATTTTTGTTGCTCCCGGATGGATACTCAACTTACTCTTGTGGCCCTCCTCGAGAATGGCGTTCCTCATTTCTTCATCTTCGGGAACACAAATCCTTCCTCGATATCTTAACACATTCTGCGCATCTACCTCGAAGTCCTCATTCCCAGACTGACCAATCCCACTCATCAGATCAACCAATTTCACATCTAACTTCTGCGCTCCTCGGATACCTGCCATAAAATCATTGCCAATTTTCAACATACCCAACCTGACGCTCTGAGGTGTGACTTCACAAACTAAACTCATGTCCCTGAATTGCTCAATTAACTCAAGCTCTCTAGTCATCAATGCCGACATGTGCAAAGTCTTCCGACTCAACGCATCCGCAACCACATTCGCCTTACCCGAGTGATAACTCAATTCAAAATCATAATCTTTCAATAGTTCTAACTACCGGCGCTGCCTCATATTCAATTCTTTCTGATCGAACAGATACCGTAGACTCTTGTGATCACTGAACACCTCGAATCTCGATCCATACAAGTAATGTCTCCAGATTTTCAACGCGAATACCACCGCAGCAAGTTCTAAATCATGAGTAGGGTAATTCTTTTCATGAGTTCTCAATTGTCTCGATGCATAAGCGACCACCTTTGTAACACCCCTTTTCTACCCCTTAATGTCCAACGTCATTATCAGAGTATTCTACTGTTTTCAAAATATTATTTAAGTAGTAGAAAGAAATGTTACGTCTTCATTAAATTAAACTCATCTTATGCACCATTAAGTTTGTGCAACAACACATACATCATAATGTTAAAACTTCAAAAATCATCTCATCACAGCGGAAATAAATATTGACTCACTAGTCCGCTCAAACACGTCTCATAATCCTCAAATAAACCTCATACAGTTAAGTAATTTAACATCAATCCCAAAATACGCCCCCTAGGTGCTACGGTATCAAAGAGCGACACTAACAGACTTCCCGACAACTAACAAAGAAGCAACCTTCAGACCTTTCACTTGCGGCATTTGCAGTAAATATTGTCAGAACACCCTAAATAATTTAATTAAGCAATTGATTAAATTGTTTAAGTGTTGCACTAGTTAAATTGTATTGAATCATTATTATGGTCTTTTATTTGTAATTGAAGGGGATGGTGGAAGAAATGGAGAGGGGGTGTAAAAAGGGCCCAAGGTGCGCTTGGCCCAATGTACATATACCCAAATTAAGAATTTGCTCCCATTGTGAGAAGAAAGAAAGAAACTTGCGAAGGGAGAAGAGAGGAAAGAAGAGGAAACGGCGCAAACCCTAGAGGAGAAGGGAGAAGAGTAGATCGCACCACTCAAGGAGGAAAGGAAAGAGCTTTTGTTGCGGTGGTTTTGTACGTGACTCAAGGAGAAGGGATTTCTACGGTTAAAATAAGGTAAGGGGAGTCTCACTCTATAATAGAGGGTATAATAGGTCGTATGTAAGTCATAGAGTCTTAATTTGATGATGTTGATTGTTAATCGAATGGTTGTTGGATTGAATTTGATAATTTGCATGCTAAAATCGATTTGGGGCTTTAATTTAGGGTTTTGTGTTCTTGATTTTGCTTTGGTTGATGATTGAGTGCTAATTTGTGAAATTGGGAGTGTTAGCATGATTATAACGTGTTTTAAGATTGTTGTTGATGAATGGGTTTGAGAGAAATTGGTTGAAAATCGTTGTAAGGGACTTTAGACACTCTGTAGCGCCAATGTGCTAGGGAAATGGCGCCTGGTATGCTAGAGCGTGAGTTTTTGGTGTTGTGTTCGCTGTCCCCGGCGCCACATTTTGAAAAATGGCGCTGGTTAATGTTCATGTCTTTGGAGTTGCATCCGTGTGCGGGTGTTGCGCTCAGGCGCCAAGTTGCTTTGGGAAATGGCGCCAGCAATCGCTTTGAGTCTTTGGGAGTGTGTGTTTGCTTTGTCCGGCGCTGAGATGTGGGTATTTTGGGCCCGGTGAGTGAAACTTGTATTTCTGGGCACATTTTCTCGTGCAAATTTTGTATTCACCGCCAAATTCAATTTTAAGTATTTTGGCTCAGTGTTTTTCTCGTTGCAGTGTTATTTTGAAAATGTCCTGGGGGTGGTTTTGTGTGTGTGAATGGGGTGGGTTGAGGAAACTCACATTTCTCGAACATATTTTATCGTGCCAAATTTTGCATTCACCTGCCCAAATTCAATTTTAAGTGTTTTGGCTCGAGTGGTTTCTTGATTACAGGTGTTGTTTTAAAAATGTCTCGGTGGGGGTGACTTGGTGTGTGTAAATGGGGTGGGTTGGGTGAAACTTACTTTTCTGGGCATATTTCACCGTGCCATATTTTGTATTCACCTACCCAAAAACATTTTTAAACATTTTGGCTCGGGTGGGTTTTGGTTTGCAAGTGTTGTGGGTGCTGGGTCAGTTGGGGGGCGCCAATCTGTCTTTGCCTGAGGCGCTGGGGCCGGTGCCTGTGTGTCCGGGTTTGTGTCTCGGTTGTGTCTTAGTTTGTGTCTAGGTCCAGTGTTGCCCGAGGGCGCCTGATTGCTAGAAAAGTGGCGCCCGATGGGTCAGTGTGTTGCCACGGGGCGCCAAAGTCTTTGAGTTCTCGCGCCTAGTCTTTGTGTTGCACCACGGCGCTGTAATGTGGGGAAAGTGGCGCCTAGTGCTGCCAAGTGCCTAAGAGTGTGTTGTTTTGGTTCCTAGGTGACAGTTTGGTCCCTAGATGATTGTTTTGGTCCTAAATGGTGGTTTAGGTCCCTGAGTGAGGTTGAGTACTCTAGAGGAGATTAGTCCTTGGGACTTAATGGTGTAAAGAGTGTATAATGAGATGACTGAGAATGCCATGGGGGCATGAGCCGGAGGGCCAAGCCATGAGGGCTATGAAATGAGATTGACACTGAGGTAAGAGTTAGAGTGTGCATTGAGATGTTTGAGATTGTGTGTGTATTGTTACATGGAGTCTCATGCATACATTCTACTGCGATGCGTAGAGCTTATAAATGATTGTGAAGCTTTGAGGCGCGCGGAGGGCGAGTCATGAGGACTCCATTATTGATGAGAATGCCGGAGGGCAAATATTGAGAATGCCGGAGGGCAAATGGTACCACATGCATAACCACATTGCATACATTCTCATGAGTGCATGAATGTTATTGAGTGATGATTGGTGTGTTTGATTTTGCTGTGAACTGTGATTGTATATATTGCCTCTTATCACTTTTATTATATAGTTCGAGACTCACCCTTTCTGTTGTTGTTTACCACAGGTAGTCATGAGTGAGGGCTCTCTACCTTCACTACTCCCCGAGTCGTCTGCTCTGATACGTAGCACCTAGGGGATGGGGTTTTAGATTGTTATTGCTTTGTTTTGCTCACTGTTGAGCTTTCATAATGTTATGATGTGTATTGCTGAGATTTGATGATTACTTGTTTTGACATGTAGTTCATTTCCGCTGCGTGACATGAGTTATATCCCACGTTTGTATGGTGTTACGTATTGATTTTTGTTTATGAGCTGAATTGGCCGTTTGAGTTGTTTTAAGAGATGAATGTAGCATTCCATTTAATGAAAAATAATTTTTAAATACTCTGATTTTGATTTAAATTACCGGGTAGAAATGGGGTGTTACATTAGTGGTATCAGAGCAAAAGTTCGGTCTGTCCGACCAAGTGTGTCAGTCAGTCATAGTGTCTATGACAAGTAGGTGTTGCTAGACTAGTTATAAATTGTTGTTCATGCCACGATGAGGTGATTTCCGTAACTGGAGGAAGCCATGAGAGGTGTCTGGCGATAGAGGAAAAACAGAGGTATCTGGTGGTAGTAGGTCTGCTGAGGGTAAGAGGTCTGCTGAGGGCGAAAAGCCAAGTGGGGGAGATGCTTCCGCTGATATGGTGTGTTTCAAGTGTGGCAAATCGATTTGCCTTAGCGCTATTGGTGTTGAGGTGTCCCGTAAGTGGGAAATCGATTTCTTGCTTACATTTTCTAAAGAGGGAAATCGATTTTCTTGCTCATGTGTCTAAAGGAGGAAATCGATTTACGCTTCAGATAGAGGCGAAATCGATTTCAAGCTTCACTTTGGAGAAAAAATAATCGATTCTTCTATTTGTTTAAGAATCACCATTACAAACATAACAGTTCAGAATCATCCAGACACACTCAATCAATCACATACATCAAACAACATCAATTTCAGCAAGTCAACATCACATTCAGTAGGAATTTCGATCTCATCAACTCATCATAATTAATATCAATTCATCAACAATATCTAACTCACAACACCCCATAAAACCCTACCTATACCCAAATATGTTAAACGAAACGCTCACCCTTACCTCGAATTTGTATTGTTCCGGAAACAACGATGAAGAAGTCACGTACGAAACCACGGCAACACAACGAACAAAGCTCCTCCTTCTTCCTTTCTTCTTCTTAGTGTCGTGCCCTCTCTCTCTCCCTCTCTCTCTCTCATTCGTTCCTTTCCTTTTCTTTTCCTCTTTTCTCATCAAATGAGACACATCCTTCCTAACCCTAGCGCCTAAGGAGCCTAAGTCTTGGGCTTGGGCTCTTGGGCCATTCCTCCCCACCCCGGAGTTACCAATATCACCCCCTTCAATTAAATTACATCCACCACTCATTATATAAACACTCCCCTTCAAATACATTCACCACCTAATTATTGGTCAACACCACTCCCTAGATCTAACTAGATACCATATTATTATTTCTAATATTTCTCCGCAAGCTAATTCCTCTAATTAGTTAAATAATTAACCTGGTTATTTTTGGGGCGTTACAACTCTCCCCCACTTAGATTATTTTCGTCCTCGAAAATTTACTCCGACTCACGAAACCATACCCAATCTCCTTGTCATCTCTAACCATCCTTGTCCGTCACCTATCGTATACTTAGCCTCTGACCAAATACCCTTCTCCATTTTTTTTTTATGTTCTAATCTGAAGGTCATCAAAGTTCTACTCAACTACTCAAACACCTTGACACTTTACTTAGGCAACTACACCTCATCATCACCCACCTCTACAACTACCTCGGTCACATCTACTTCGGTTCACCATCATTCCCCTTGCCACCCATACGCTGCACTTAGGCACTCTATGCTTCAACCACACTAGCTTCTACATACATTTATACTTAAGCTCATATTCACCACACTTCAACAACTACGCTTAGGCGCACCACCTACGCACGACACTGCACCTCGACATTATGCACCACGTATAACTTCGACACACATACCATTCGACGTACACATACGCTTCGCCATATCTAACCTTCATCTCTTCTCGTTTCTTTGGTTCTCACCCAACTATGATCGAACTTAGTTACGATTACAACACCTATTCACTTGAAATTTGTGCAACACCCACTAATGTACTTCAATGAAAGTGACAACACCAAAAACAACATCTTTGCACCGAGAGTTCCTCAACTCCCATTCCTCCCCTAGGTCTCTCATAGGACCGACTCATCAACAACACATCATAACTTCACCAAAGTGAAGCACACACCACATGTAACACCCCATTTCTACCCGGTAGTTTATAATAAAAATCAGAGTGTAAAAATTCATTTCTCAATTAAAATCATCCAATGGGATGCTACACATATCTCTTTAAAAATCATTCAACAATCATCTCAGTTCACAATAGCAGTTCGAATACGTAACACCATTAAATAAACTCGGGGGAATATAATTTCACATAATGCAACGAAAATACTCATAATCTCAACAGATAATTCAAAGCAGCCTCAAACAATACATATAAGGCTCAACAAGGAGCAAAACAGAAACAACTATAGTTCACAACCCCAACCCCAGGTGCTACGTGATCGTGCGGGGCCGACTGGGAAATAGTGAAGATATCAAGTCCTCACTCATGACTACCAGAGTAAACAACAAATGTAAAGGGTGAGTCTCGAACTATATAATAAAAGTGATAATAAGCAATATATACAATCACAGTTCACCGTGATACTCAAACACACCAATCAACACTCAATAACATTCAATGCACTCATGAGAATGTATGCAATGTAATTATGCATGTGGTACCATTTGCCTCCTGCGTTCTCAATATTGCCCTCCCAAGATTCTCATCGATAATGGAGTCCTCATGACTCGCCCTCCGGCCGCCTCAGCTTCACAATTCATTTTATAAGCTCTACGATCATGACCTAAATGTATGCATGAGACTCCATGTACAACACAAACACAATCTCAAATAAATTTCAATACACACATTAACTCTTACCTTAGTAGTTAATCTCATTTTATAGCCCTCATGGCTTGGCCTCCGGCCCATGCCCCCCATGGCATGCTCAGTCACCTCATTATACACTCTCAACACCATTAAGTCCCAAGGACTAATCTCCTCTAGAGTACTCAACCTCACTCGGGGACCTAAACCACCATTTAGGACCAAAACAATCATCTAGGGACCAAACTGTCACCTAGGAACCAAAATAAAGACACTCTTAGGCACTTGGCGGCACTAGGCGCCATTTTCCCCGACATTCGCGCGCCGGTGCAACACAAAGACTAGCGCCGAAACTTCAAAGATTTTGGCGCCCGCGGGCAACACAAACCCACTGGCGCCACTTTTCTAGCAACTGGCGCCCTCCGGGCAACACGCACCTGAACACAAACTCGAACCACGCCTGCATACGCCTCGCACACGCACACTGCACTAGCGCGCCACAAAGACAACTGGCGCCCCACCGACCCAAAGACACCCAACACTTTCAAACTAAAAACCACCCGAGCCAAAATGTTTAAAAATGAATTTGGGCAGTAAATACAAAATATGGCACGGTGAAATATGCCTAGAAAAGTAAGTTTCACCCAAACCACCCCATTTACACACACCAAAGCACCCCCACCGAGACATTTTTAAAATAAGACTCGTAATCGAAACCACTCGAGCCAAAACATTTTAAATTGAATTTGGGCAGGTGAATACAAAATTTGGCACAAGAAGATATAAAATTGTAAATGTGAGTTTCACTCACCCACCCCATTTACACACACAAAACAAGCCCCACCGGACATTTTCAAAATAACACACTGCGAACTAAAACCACTCGAGCCAAAACACTTAAAATTGAATTTGGGCAGTGAATACAAAATTTGACACGAGAAAATGTGCCCAAAAATACAAGTTTCACTCCCGCCCCAAAACACACACAAAATCACCCCACCGGACATTTTCAAAATGACACTGCAACTAGAAAACTACTCGAGCCAAAACATTTAGAATTGAATTTGGGCAGGTGAATACAAAATTTGGCACGGGAAAATGTGCCTGTGAATACAAGTTTCACTCCCGGCCCCAAAATACCCACCTTCTGGCGCCCAGACAGCAAACACACACTCACAAAGACTCAAACAAGCGGCACTCAGGCGCCATTTTCCCAAAGAATTTGGCGCCCGGCAAAGAACACCGCACACAAACCCAATTCTAGCACATGAACGTGAACCCAGCGCCATTTTCTCAAGAATGTGGCGCCAGTGGTAAGAACATCGCACCAGTAGCTCATCACAGCAGATTACGCATTGTGGCGCTATAATTGCTAGCAATTTGGCGCCCCAACCTCAAAAACCCCAATTTTCTCAAATTCTCTCAAGCCAATTCACCCCATAATCATTCTAATACTCCTAATTTCATATTCTAACAACCAATTGCATGCTCAATCATCAAACACATCTTAAAAACACAAAATCACACCTCATGAACCCTAACATAAGCCCTAAATCGATTTTGCCAAGAAATTCATCAAATTCAAGAAATCAATCATCATGCAATTCATCAATTAACACCAAACAGCCCCTATGATCTACATATAACCCATTATCTCCTCTATTATAGAGTGAGACTCCCCTTACCTCGAATTAACCGTAGAAATTGAGTCTCACCAAGTCACGCACAAGAACCACAAAGAACTCACTGGAGCTTTCCTCTTCTCCTTTCTCCTCTTGCGATCAAGCCCTTTCTCTTTCCTCTCTTGGTGCGCCCGCCCTCTCTCTCTCTCTCTCCCTCTCTTTCGTTTTCTTTCTTTGTTCCTTCCTTTGAGTGCGAAATGCACCAACCCTAGGAGCCTAAGTCATTGGGCTTGGGCTCCTGGGCCCAAAATGCAAACTCTCTCCGTATTTCTAATACCACTCCTTCTAATTAAAAATAAAATACTAAATATAAAACACTATATTATATTTAATATAATTAAAATAGTGCAACACTTTAAATAATTTAATCAATTACTTAATTAAATCATTTAGGGTGTTACACCACATCAATCACATCAATCTCAATTAATTACGCGACTCCCTTGTCAATAAAGGACTAAGTCTACGTCCGTAGGGACCAAAGGCACATAAAAAAATCGAGACAAAGAACCTCTCAAAATACAATAATAAATGCTAAAGAGAAAAATAGGAAATCAAATTTTTTAAAAAAATTACGGCGGCACCACTTGATTCAAGAAATCATAATTTTAATTTTAAGAACTCGACACTTTAACTTATTAAGAAAACAAAGACGTTATATTTGAGTGAAACGAAGACATTTAAGTTGAAGAAAACAACACTCTAGATATAAGTAGACAAACACCATATAAATGGAAGAAAACAAATTCGTTAAATATGGGTATATAGCACTATTTAATTTAGGGAAACAGATCTTTCAATTGTAAGAAAACAACACTTTAGATTATAGAAAAACAAAGACACTTTAATGTGCGAAAAAGCAGCAGTAAGGACAAAGCGGGAAAAAGCGGCAACATTAACAACATGGAAACGAAGACAATATTAATCTCAAAACAAAGCGGCATCTTTAAACAATATAAAAACAAAGACACTATTATTTTCAAAACAAAACAAAGAACTTTAAACAATATAATCAACTCTTTAGTTTTGGGGGAAAAGCACGTCGAATTTTAGTAAACATTCTCGTGAGGTTTGAGTAAACTCAGACGCCTCAAATTGATTACACAAATAGCATTTAATTCGGGAATACAATTACTTTTTTACTTATAAAACCGCGATAAACCACACCCTTTTAGTTATAAAAATAGCGTAAGATTCGGTTTAAGAACAAAGAACATTAAATTGCACAAACAAACAGGTAGGAGCAATCCAAAAACAAAGAAAGAAACTCGAGTGAAAGGAAAACACATTTACAACCCGAAAAACAACACCTCTTTATGTAGAACAACAACACGTTTATTTTTAAGGGAAACAAAGGTTCAAGTCTCTAACAAAACAAATGACAAAGAACACCTTTACAAAGATAAAAATAGCTCCTATTACTTTTAAACACAAAACAAGACTTTGAACAATACAAGAACAAGACGTCCTTATTTCAAAACCGAACATCAACTTTACACGCTGTAAAAAAACACTATTTATTTTAACAACAAAACAAAGAAGACATACACACAAACTCAGCGCACAATGGTGCCACAAAGAACACCCACCGAGCATCTCCAAAATGACGCTGCAAAATTAAAACCACTCGAGCCAAAATATTAAAAATTGAATTTGAGGCACGCAAACGCAAAAGATGGCACGGTAAAATATGCTTCGAACTCAAGTTTACACCCAATTAGAATTTGGCGCCTATACACCCGTGGGGATGCATAGAATACATACTTTCAAAACATTTAATTTTCTTTCCAAAACGTCTCAACTCATTGTATCATTCACACCATCAAAACATACAAATTAATTATTAAAAATTATAACACATTATACTCCCCATCTTAATTCAATCTCAATCATCATCAAACCTCAAGGCACGAAATTACACGTGACAACATCAACATCAACAACTCATCACAATGTATTCAATTCTCATCAATTTTACACCTATTCATCAAATCACAACAATACCAAAAACACCCATTCACCTTAAATTCACAACAAACAAAGCATTCACACATCGGAAAGCATAACAAACCATACCAACAAATCCAGGTTAGGACCGATCCATAAAGACACTAAGTTCACACTTGGAAACACAAGATGACACACATCATCGGCAGGGGTATCTCCCCACTTATTCACTTACCATCGCTGATGCACTCGGTTTGTCCTACACTGCGAAACATCACTTACTACACGCATAATGGTTAGAACGAGTACCAAGACTCGAGAGATAACTAGACTCGAGATCGACAACTTGGCTTTATTGGACCAACCGCTCCGATACCACTAATGTAACACCCTTTTCTACCCCTTAATGTCCAACGTCATTATCGAGTATTCTCTTTTGTTTTCAAAATATTATTTAAGTAGTAGAAAGAAATGTTACGTCTTCATTAAATTAAACTCATCTTATGCACCATTAAGTTTGTGCAACAACACATACATCATAACGTTAAAACTTCAAAAATCATCTCATCACAGCGGAAATAAATTATGACTCACTAGTCCGCTCAAACACGTCTCATAATCCTCAAATAAACCTCATACAGTTAAGTAATTTAACATCAATCCCAAAATACGCCCCCTAGGTGCTACGGTATCAGAGAGCGACACTAACAGACTTCCCGACAGCTAACAAAGAAGCAGCTAGACCTTCACTCGCGGTTACCTGCAGCGTTGCCACAATAGAGCAACATTCCAAGCGTAAGGGTGAGAATTTCAATAAAACACAATCAGTACATAATAGAGAAATGAGAGCAGGCAATCACACAACATCAGCTCAAATCACAAACAACAACAATTCACAGTCATTCTACAACAACAATTCACAGTCATGCTTATGTATGAAAATGCAACCCACACAAGGGCATATGCATGATGGTACCATATTCATCACAATTAAGAGGCCAAGCCTATTCTTCACTTTGGAGGCCAAGCCTATTCTTCACAATTATGCACATGCCATGAGATTCTATATACACATGTGCATTTCATCGTAATACCCACCATCATCATCATAAAACACTCATAGAGTGTATTCTTCGCAGTTCATCACTCATAGATATCACATCGTCCTAATCACTCATAGAGTGAACTCGTCACATTTCACACAATTCATACTACAACATCATCATAATTATACTCATAGTGAACATTCACCGCAAATCATCATAATCGTACACACCAACATCATTATAGAGGATATATATATATATTTCAGCTTATCCTTTGGTTTAGGGTGCTATAAAATAGTGTCCTCGATTGACTATGGGATTTCTCCGACTCAAGTTACAACTCACCACGAGCATTGGCCACTCCGAAAGAAATTATTTTACGAAAGTTGGTGAGGTTCACATGGTAGCCAAGCAGAGAAAATACACGGCGAATGAATTTCGACCTTAGTGGTGAACCACACAGTCTAGCCATAGTCAATTAGCACACTAGTAGTATAACATTTTACCGAGACTCATTTATATAAACATAGCATCACAAATTTTTTTTTGTTAAGAATCGTCACGCTTCAATTCGGAAAACACCTAAGATTTTCAAAAGAGTAATCGATTCATAGCTACTTGTTTTCAAAAGAGGAATTGATTCGTAGCTTTCATTTTAAAGAGGAATCGATTCATGGCCTTCATTTTCAAAGAGGGGAAATCGATTCCTTGTTTTTGTTTTAAAGGGGGAATCGATTCCTTGCTTCCATTTTGAAGTGGGAAATCGATTCCTTGCTTCCATTTGAAGTGGGAAATCGATTCCTTGCTTCCATTTGAAGTGGGAAATCGATTTCTTGCTTACATTTTCTAAAGAGGGAAATCGATTTTCTTGCTCATGTGTCTAAAGGAGGAAATCGATTTACGAAAGCTTCTCAGATAGAGCCCAAAATCGATTTCAAGCTTCACTTTGGAGAAAAAATAATCGATTCTTCTATTTGTTTAAGAATCACCATTACAAACATAACAGTTCAGAATCATCCAGACACTCAATCAATCACATACATCAAACAACATCAATTTCAGCAAGTCAACATCAGATTCAGTAGGAATTTCGATCTCATCAACTCATCATAATTAATATCAATTCATCAACAATCTCTAACTCACAACACCCCATAAAACCCTACCTATACCCAATTATGTTAAACGAAACGCTCACCCTTACCTCGAATTTGTATTGTTCCGGAAACAACGATGAAGAAGTCACGTACGAAACCACGGCAACACAACGAACAAAGCTCCTCCTTCTTCCTTTCTTCTTCTCAGCGTCGTGCCCTCTCTCTCTCCCTCTCTCTCTCATTCGTTCCTTTCCTTTTCTTTTCCTCTTTTCTCATCAAATGAGACACATCCTTCCTAACCCTAGCGCCTAAGGAGCCTAAGTCTTGGGCCATTCCTCACCACCCCGGAGTTACCAATATCACCCCCTTCAATTAAATTACATCCACCACTCCTTATTATATAAACACTCCCCTTCAAATACATTCACCACCTAATTATTGGTCAACACCACTCCCTAGATCTAACTAGATACCATATTATTATTTCTAATATTTCTCCGCAAGCTAATTCCCTCTAATTAGTTAAATAATTAACCGGTTATTTTTGGGGCGTTACAACCTTCCCATTCTGCATAAGCACACCGCCCAAACCCATCTTGGAAGCATCGCAATAAACCACAAACGGCTCAATCGGATTGGGTAGGGTCAACACTGGGGATGTAGTTAACCTCCTCTTCAACTCATTGAAACTCTCTTCACATCGGTCGTCCCAAACAAAAGCCTTACCCTTGCAAGTCAATTGGGTCAATCTACAGAGCCAACTTTGAAAACCCTCAATGAATCTTCTATAATAACCAGCTAATCCCAGAAAACTCCTTATTTCAGTAACTGACTTCGGAGACTCCCACTGCAACACTGCATCAACTTTAGAAGGATCTACCGCAATCCACTCACTAGAAATCACATGACCGAGGAAACTGACTTCTTTCAACCAAAACTCACACTTGGACAACTTCGCATATAACTTCCGATCCTCGTAATTTCCAACACCAACCTCGGATTCCCGCATGTTCCTCTTCTGACTTAGAGTAAATTAGAATATCATCAATGAAGACCACCACAAACTTGTCCAGATACTCGCGAAAAATTTGATTCATGTACCCCGTGAATACCCCCGGCGCATTAGTCACACCGAAAGGCATTACGGAATACTCATAGTGCCCATATCTTGTCCTAAACGCCGTCTTCTGGACGTCTTCATCTTTTACCTTGATCCGTGATAGCGGACCTCAAGTCAATCTTCTTTGAATACCTTAGCACCCACAAACCGATCCATCAAGTCATCAATTCTTGGCAAAGATACTTGTTCTTGATTGTAACTTTATTCAATTGACGGTAGTCTACACACAACCTCATACTACCATCTTTCTTTTTCACTAGCAACACCAGAGCTCCCTGTAACACCCCCTTTCTAAACAACTATTATTTAATATATTTTATCAGAGTTTTCAAATTTTAAATCATTGAAAGAAAGTGTCACATTTCACCGCTTATAAAAACAACCAACTCATAACTAAGTGACATGAAGTCAACAAATAATAGCACGATACATAGCACGATAGTTTAGGGGCGGCCCACAACACTGCTTTAGTTTGACACCAAAATAAAATAGTAACTCCGTCTCCAACACAAATGGAAAATCATTAAGTCTAGAATCATACTTAGTACATCGCAATAACAGTCTAAACATCAATTAATAATTATATTACTACGCCTCCCCGTGCTACATATCGAGTGACTCGACACTACTAGCGTAAGGTACTCACGCTCACCTTCGGGCCATCACACTGCAGCGTTGCCACATAAGAGCAACATTCCAAGCGAGAAGGGTGAGTCTCTTTATACAAATAATAATAATTAAGATAAGCATTATATTTAAGGAAAAGGCAAAGACAATTCAACACTAACTTACACAACTCGCCACATTATCGGTTATGTGTATCATCATATTCATAATTCATCCACTAAAGTATAACATCAAGGACATCATTAATGTATGCATGAGCATATTCATGTATGCAACATGCATGAGGATCCATCATCACCGCAATTTTCCTTGAGGGCACTCAACCGCTGTGAAGCCACCACACCGCTTTGGCCAAAGCCTACACACCGCTTTATGCACGTGAGTTATGAGACTATATGCCAATGCACCACAAACACAACACATATGCCACAATATTTATTAGGCTCACCACTTCAATTATTTTCTCAACTCACCACCCAACAATCTAAGCCTTGAGGGCTTCACACCGCTCTAGACCGAAGTCCCACACCGCTTTAACATCTCCACACAATTATAATTCAATTTGTATCCTTGATTAGTAATTTAACTCAACACTTAACCCACCTCGCAATTATTGGACCAAACAAAGACCTACACACTCTCTCATTCCCAACAACATAATTATCCTCACATCCTCTCAATTGATCCATACCAAAATCAAACACACTGTCATTATTTTGTTCCTCATATACTTTACATTCATCTCTCTAGTAATTATCTAATCAATTATAAAATAATTATTTCAACTAACAATGACTCACTATTCCATTGGAGCTATCTAGACAAAGACTACCACGCTATGCACCACATAATTTTACTTGGGATATCTATAATAGTTGTATTAAAACAAGTTACTATTATAATAGTTAATTACTCCAATTCAAAAAGACAAGAGAAGTGATCTAAGAAAGAACATATAGTCACCGAGTATAATATCATGCGTCCTCAAGTAATGGTGAAAGATTCACGAGTGCAAGGCAATATCACAACAATACACAATTCACTCCAATGACATTCCTTTAATACAACACTTCAACAAACAATTCAAACAAGGTTTCCCTAACACCACAATTCAAAGAATTTCCAATTCCATCACTACAACCTAGCCTACACATAACACTAATCTTAAGAATTATTATAGGCATAAAGAAGAGTCCTTACCCGTAGTTTAATATTAATATTGATAGCGAGCACAGAGCCGAATCGTCCACTGTGAATGCAACCTAGCACCTAAGTCTACGGGTTCCTCGGGAAACGAGCAATTAACGGCATGCATGAGCAGTCCGATGTCAACTTCACCGAAACTAACAAAGGACTAGTGTTTCTGAAGGTCTCGGCGAGTGGAATCCAAATATGATGTCCGATTTTCCAACCGAGTCTGTGGTGGTCGGAATAGGTGCAAAACCGCTCGGTTGGGATTTAGGGTCGTGTCTGAAATCGGGCTGAACGAAGCACCAATCGACAAATTGAGGCCAAAATCGAACTCGGAGCGTGATTTCGGTGGGAAGATGAATTTTCGTGCCAAACCGTGGCCTAGGAAGGAGAACGAATTTGAGGAGAAGAGAGGTTTTTGGTTCCCGCTTTTGCGTTGCGTGAGGAAGAAGAAGAAGGAATAGTGTCCAGTTACTCAAAGGGTGGGCCACGCGCATGGTAAGTAAGGTGAGCGAGGGGTGCGAATAGCAAAACAGGGGTGTATGCGCATAAATATAGTAAAACTCATTTTAATTCATTTTAAAATCCGATTTCACAACAAATATTTTCTTACAACTCTATAAACTAAAATAACTTCCAAAATTATTCATACTTGAATACTAATTCAAAATAATTTTTAATAAAAAAATCTGGGCGTTACACTCCCCACGGCGACACACTCGGTCTTACAAACTTCTTTGCTAATAATTCCTCAAGTTGCTTTTTCAATTCCGCCAACTCAGACGCAGACATTCTATATGGTTCCATAGACACAGGCTTAGTGCCAGGAACTAGGTCAATAGTAAACTCCACCTCCCTCTCTGGTGGCACATCCGGAATCTCATCAGGAAACACCTCAGAAAACTCTCGTACTACATGCAACTCATCAATCTTCACTTGGCTCTCGGCAGACAACGACGCTAACAGAGAAAACAGCTGGACCCCTTCCCTCATCTCCCTATGAAACTGACCCGCAGATATCAAATCAGATTTCTCTTCCGGCGAAGCAAAACTCACGGACCTTTCACGATAGTTGATATGAACATGGTTATCAACTAACCAGTCCATACCCAGAATAACATCCATTCCACTCAGCGGCAAACAAATTAGATCAACCAAAAATTCTCTACCATACATGGATAAAGGACATTTAGCACAAACAACGGAGGTGGTCACCGAACCCTTAGTTGGAGTATCGATAACCATCTCTCTTAACATATCAGACAAGGTAAGACTTAGCTTCTCAACACAAGCAGCAACAATAAAACTATGGGTAGCACCCGTGTCAACAATAGTAATAAGAGGGAAATCATTGATATAACACGTACCTCGAATCTCATTCACCACATCCGATCCAGCTAGAGCGAATACCTTTCCATACGACCTCTCCTTCTTGGGTTTTGGACACTGTGCAGTGACGTGTCCACTCTCTTCACAATTGAAGCATACTACATCCTTCTTATCACAGTTGGAAGACATGTGTCCCTCCTTCCCACACCGGTAGCATCTCTCCTTATCCTTATTTGGGCAATCCGGACTCTTATGGCCTACTTTCCCACATGTGTAACAAGTAACACCGACTGCAGCATCTCCCCCACTTCGCTTAGACTCACCCACAAACTTACCAACAAACTTCCCTTTGCCCTTACCAGCAGACACCTCATATGGCTTACCACGACTCGAGAAGTTCTTTTGCTTTTCTTTCATAACTCTGGAGAAGGCATTATTGTCCTCCTCAAAAATCCCGGCGCTATTAACTAAGAAGAAACACACGGATCTGTTGATACCCTATGGCTCTCTTAATGTCAAAGACGTAATGTAACACCCTAAATGATTTAATTAAGCAATTGATTAAATTATTTAAAGTGTTGCACTATTTTAATTATATTAAGTGAGAATATAGTATTTTATAATATAGTAATTTGTTTTATTGAAGAAGTGGTATTGGAAATACTGGATCTGCAGATATATGGCCAAGGAGCCCAAGCCCAATGACTTAGGCTCCTAGGGTTGGTGCAATTCGCACCATTCACTCAAAGAAAGAAAGAAACGAAAAGAGAGAGGAGAGAAAGAAAGGAAGAACGGCGCAATAGAGTGAGAAGAAGGAGAAATTGGATCGCACCAAGCAAGGAGAAGAGGAGAGCTCCATTGTTGCTGAGGTTTTGTACGTGACTTGGTGAGAAGCATTTTCTACGGTTAATTTAAGGTAAAGGGAGTCTCACTCTATAATAGAGAGTATAATAGGGTGTAGGTCGATTATACAGTCCCTAATGTTGTTAATTGATATTGAATTTGGTAGTTGTATGTTTGATTTTGATGGATTGAATTGAATTTGAGCATGAAATAGATTTAGGGCTTAATTTAGGGTTTATAACATGTGATTTTGTGTTTTGAGATGTATTTGATGATTTGAATGTGCAATTGGTTGATGAATTATGAAATTGAAAGTGTTAGAGTGATTATAGGATGAATTGGGTTAGGGGAATTTGAGGAAATTGTGAATTTGGGGTAAGAGGTCTGCTGAGGGGTAAATTCCAGAACAGGGGTAAGCCATATGAGACATCTGCTGACAGGGGTAAACAGAGGTATGCTGGTGGTAGTAGGTATGCTGGTGGTAGCAGGTCTGCTGAGGGTAAGAGGTCTGCTGAGGGCAAGAAGCCAAGTGGGGGAGATGCTCCTACTGACATTGTGTGCTTCATGTGTGGCAAGCCGGGTCACAAGAGTTTTGAGTGCAAGGCTGGGGTAAGAGTATGTTTCCGTTGTGGGAAAGAAGGTCACATGACATCTGATTGTGATCGTAAGGAGGATGTGTGTTTCAACTGTGGTGAAGCTGGTCACTTTAGCTTCAAGTGCACTAAACCAAAGAAGGAGAGGTCCACTGGGAGAGTTTTTGCACTAGCAGGTTCAGAGGGACCTAATGAGATCAGAGGTACTTGCTTTATTTATGGTACACCTTTAGTTGCTATTGTTGACACGGGTGCTACGCACTCTTTTTTTATTGCTTCCGCTCTATCTTTGAAAAGTTGAATTTAGCCTTATCTCGCTATGGAGAGGGGATGGTTATCGACACTCGGCTAAGGGGTTCGGTAACTACTTCTAAATGTGTGCTAGGTGTCCTCTGTCGCCTTCTGCAGAGATTTTCCTCGTTGATCTTATCTGTTTGCCTTTGGGTGGGTTGGATGTGATTAGGTATGGGTGGTTAATGGATAACCATGTACACATCAATCTGTTTCAACAAGTTCATTAGTTTCCTTCCTCCGGAGGGAGGAAGAGCCGCTTTTCTTTGTCTGTGATCAGTTGCGTGGGGTAATGAAAGAGGGTGGTCAACTATTTGCTTTGATGGCGTCTATGTCTGCTGAGAACCAAGCTGTAGTTGATGGGTTGCCAGTGGTGTGTGAGTTCCCTGAAGTATTCCCTGATGAGATTCCTAGTGTGCCACCGAGAGAGGAAGTTGAGTTCGAATTGGTGGCGCTGGTACTAGGCTCAGTGTCTATGGCACCGTCATCTTAGGATGTCAGCTTCTGAGTTATCTGAGTTGAAGAAGCAGTTAGAGGAGCTTCTTGAGAAGAATTTTGTGAGGCCTAGTGTGTCACCATGGGGGGCTCCGGTTTTGTTGGTTAAGAAGAAGGATGGGAGTATGCGTCTGTGTGTGGATTACAGGCAACTGAACAAAGTAACTATCAAGAATAAGTATCCTCTCCCGAGGATTGATGATCTGATGGATCAGTTGGTGGGTGCTAAGGTTTTTAGCAAGATTGACTTGAGGTCAGGTTATCATCAGATAAAAGTGAAAGATGAGGACATCCAGAAGACAGCGTTCAGAACGAGGTATGGACACTATGAGTACTCTGTAATGCCGTTTGGTGTCACTAATGCACCAGGGTGTTTATGGAGTACATGAACCGTATCTTCCATAGTTACTTGGATCGGTTTGTGGTGGTCTTTATAGATGATATTCTGGTGTACTCTAAGTCTGAGGAGGAGCATGCAAAGCACTTGAGATTGGTGCTAGAGGTGTTGAAAGAGAAGAAGTTGTATGCTAAATTGTCAAAGTGTGAGTTCAATTTGAAAGAGGTGAGCTTCTTGGGTCACATTATTTCAGTGATGGTATAGGCGTGGACCCGGCCAAGGTGGATGCAATGTTGCAATGGGAGAGCCCAAAGTCCGTGGATCGAGATAAGGAGTTTCTTGGGGTTGGTGGTTACTACAGGAGGTTTATTGAGGGTTCTCTAAGCTAGCCCTTCCGTTGACCCAATTGACCTTTAAGGGAAGAGCTTTGTGTGGGATGCCAAGTGTGAAGAGAGCTTCCAAGAGTGAAAGAGGAGGTTGACAACATCTCCTGGTGTTAGTGTTACTGTCTTGGATCAACCTTTTGTTGTATCTTGTGATGCTTCCAAGATGGGTTTGGGGGTGTATTGATGCAGGATGGGAAGGTAGTTGCTTATGCGTCCGGACAGCTTGAGGACACATGAGAAGAACTGTATCTACTCATGATTTGGAGTTGGTTTTGCTATTGTATTTGTGTTGAAGATCCGGAGGCACTATCTCTACATGGTACCGTTCGAGATGTTCAGTGATCACAAGAGTTTGAGATACTTGTTTGACCAGAAGGAGCTGAATATGAGGCAGAGGCGTTGGCTAGAGCTGCTGAAGGATTATGATTTCGGCTTGAACTATCACCCCGACAAAGCTAATGTCGTGGCTGATGCTTTAAGTCGGAAAACTTTACATATGTCAGCTATGATGGTGAAGGAATTGGAGTTGATTGAGCAATTCCGTGATTTGAGCCTGGTTTGTGAGGTGACACCACAGAGTGTCAGATTGGGGATGCTGAGGATTGGGAATGACTTCTTGGCTAGTATCAGAGACGCCCAGAAGTTGGATGTGAAACTGGTTGATTTATTGGTAGCTAGTGATCAGGCTGTGGATGGGGATTACAGGTTGGATTCCCAGGGTGTATTGAGGTTCAGGGATAGGATCTGTGTCCCTGACAATGCGGAGATGAAGAGGATGATACTTGAGGAGAGCCATAGGAGCAAGTTGAGCATTCATCCAGGTGCTACGAAAATGTATCATGATTTGAAGAAAATGTTTTGGTGGCCTGGTATGAAGAAGGATGTTGCGCAGTTTGTTTATGCTTGTTTGACTTGCCAGAAGTCAAAGATTGAGCACCAGAAGCCTTGGGGGCTGATGCAACCTTTAGAGATTCCGGAGTGGAAATGGGACAGCATTTCCATGGACTTTGTGACTGGGTTGCCAAACACTGTGAGAGGGTTTGACTCTATTTGGGTGATTGTGGATAGGTTGACCAAGTCTGCTTTCATTTATTCCTATAAACATCACCTATCCTGCGTAGAAGTTGGCTAAGATTTATATTCAGGTGGTCGTGAAGCTGCATGGGGTTCCGAAGAGTATTGTGTCAGATAGAGACCCGAGGTTTACATCTGAGTTTTGGGGGAGCTTGCAAGAGGCATTGGGGTCTAGATTGAGGTTGAGTTCAGCTTATCATCCTCGGTCCGATGGGATGTATGACAGAGAACCATCCAGTCCTTGGAGGATCTTCTCGAGAGCTTGTGTGCTAGAGTAGGGAGGTGCGTGGGATACACATCTCCCAGCGATTGAGTTTACTTATAATAACACTACCATTCGAGTATAGGAATGGCTCCATTCGAGGCATTGTATGGTCGGAGGTGTAGGACTCAAGTATGTTGGCGTGAGTCGGTGAGAATGTTGTTCTCGGACTGGGTGGTTAGGAGACTACAGAGAAGGTAAAGATGATCGGGAGAAAATGAAAGAGTCCCAGTCGGCGAGAAAAGTTATCATGATAGGAGGAGAAAGGACTTGGAATTTCAGTGGTGAGCATGTATTCTCGAGGTCACGCCTATGGCCGTGTGTTGGGGCGTGCAAGGAAGGCAAAAAAAGTTGACTTCTAGATTTATTGGGCGTATCAAATCACCGAGAGGGTGGGAAAAGTTGCTTATAGGGTGGCTCTGCCACCTAATCTTTCGAACTTGCACGATGTATTCCACGTGTCACATCTTCAGAACTATATTCCAGACCCGTCTCATGTGATTCAGATGGATGATGTAGAGGTACGTGAGAACCTCACTGTGGAGACTATGCCAGTGAGGATTGATGATAGAGAGGTGAAGGTGTTGAGAGGGAAGGACATTGCCTTAGTCAAGGTAGTGTGGTTGGGAGCTGCTGGTGAGAGCATGACTTGGGAGCTGGAGAGCAGGATGCAGGAGTCTTATCCAGAGCTCTTTGACTCAGGTATGAATTACGAGGACGAAATTTCCTAAGTGGGGGAGAGTTGTAACACCCTAAATGATTTAATTAAGCAATTGATTAAATTATTTAAAGTGTTGCACTATTTTAATTATATTAAGTGAGAATATAGTATTTTATAATATAGTAATTTGTTTTATTGAAGGGAGTGGTATTGGAAATACCGGAACTGCAGATATGGGCCCAGGAGCCCAAGCCCAATGACTTAGGCTCCTAGGGTTGGTTCAATTCGCACCATTCACTCAAAGAAAGAAAGAAACGAAAAGAGAGAGGAGAGAAAGAAAGGAAGAACGGCGCAATAGAGTGAGAAGAAGGAGAAGTTGGATCACACCAAGCAAGGAGAAGAGGAGAGCTCCATTGTTGCTGAGGTTTTGTACGTGACTTGGTGAGAAGCATTTTCTACGGTTAATTTAAGGTAAGGGGAGTCTCACTCTATAATAGAGAGTATAATAGGGTATAGGTCGATTATAGAGTCCCTAATGTTGTTAATTGATATTGAATTTGGTAGTTGTATGTTTGATTTTGATGGATTGAATTGAATTTGAGCATGAAATCGATTTAGGGGTTAATTTAGGGTTTATAACATGTGATTTTGTGTTTTGAGATGCATTTGATGATTTGAATGTGCAATTGGTTGATGAATTATGAAATTGAAAGTGTTAGAGTGATTATAGGATGAATTGGGTTAGGGGAATTTGAGGAAATTGTGAATTTGGGGTAGGGGGCGCCAATGTGCTAGGGATTTGGCGCCCTGTGTACTGTAGCAGAGAGTGGGTGGGTGTGTTGTGCTGCCTGGGCGCCAATTTCCTAGAGAAATGGCGCCTGTGTCACTCAGAGCGATGTTGTCAGTGCGTGCTTCTTATGCCGTCTGGCGCCAATCTGCTGGGAATATGGCGCCCTTGGCACTGTTAATGTGCACATATGGGGTGGTTTGAGTGAAACTTGGAGTTCTGAGCATATTTTACCGTGCCATCTTTTGCAGTTGCCTGCCAAAAATCAATTTTAAACATTTTGGCTCGAGTAGTTTTATTTTTGCATGTGTCATTTGAGAGATGTTCTGGTGGGTATTGCTGTGGCACTATATGTGTGCGCATATGGGGTGGTTTGAGTGAAACTTGGAGTTCTGAGCATATTTTACCGTGCCATCTTTTGCAGTTGCCTGACCAAAATCAATTTTAAACATTTTGGCTCGAGTAGTTTTATTTTTGCATGTGTCATTTGAGAGATGTTACGTGGGTATTGTTTGTGGCACTATATGTGTGCGCATATGGGGTGGGTTGAGTGAAACTTAGAGTTCTGAGCATATTTTACCGTGCCATCTTTTGCAGTTGCCTGCCCAAATTCAATTTTAAACATTTTGGCTCGAGTGGTTTTATTTTTGTACGTGTCATTTTAGAGATATCCTGGTGTGTGTGTTGCCGTGTGTGTGGGGCCTGTGTGCAGGGCGCCAGATTGCTAGGAAAGTGGCGCCCAGTGGCTGTGTTGCCACAGGGGGCGCCAAATTGCTGGGTTTTTGGCGCTGTGTCTTTGTGTTACAGGTGGCGCCAGAGTGTGGGGGAAATGGCGCCTGGGGCTGTCTTGTGTCTAAGTGGTGTGCTGTTTTGGTCCCTAGGTGACAGTTTGGTCCCTAGGTGACAGTTTGGTCCTAAGGGTGTTGTTTTGGTCCCTAGGTGCCAGTTTGGTCCAAAATGTGTCAATTTGGTCCCTAAGTGTTGAATTGGTCCTAAAGGGTGGTTTAGGTCCCTGAGTGAGGATTTAGTCCTCTAGTTGTGTTTAGTCCTTGGGACATGAATAGTGACGAGATAGTGAATTAATGTAATAACGATGATGCCATGGGGACTCAGTTTATTGATGAAATTGATGAATGGTGGGCTGCGGTCTTGGTGTAATAAATGATCTTGATGATGTGTGTGTTCATGAGTCACATGCATACATTAATTACCGATCGCGTCGATATATTGTGAAGGTCATGATGCGGTGTTTTATTTCGGCTGCGGTCGCGACGTATAATGAGTGATGATGAGGCCATGGGGGCCAATGGTACCACATGCATCTTTGCATTACATTGCATCCATTCCTATAAATGATGTTGAACAGATTGTAATGGTTGTGATTGTTTGACTCCTATAAACCTGATATACTGCTTATTATAGTTTCTATTATATAGTTCGAGACTCACCCTTTCTGTTGTTGTTTACCATAGGTAGTCATGAGTGAAGGCATAGCTCCTTCACTTCCCCGAGTCGGTCTGCTCTGATACGTAGCACCTATGGGAGGGGATTGTAGACTTAGTTGTTTTATTTTGCTCACTGTTGAGCTTGTATTTGATATACTATGCATTGTTGAGTTTGATGATTACTCTTGAGATGTAACATTATTTTCCGCTGCGTGATATGAGATATTATCCCACGTGTTTTTATGGTGTTACGTATTAATTATATTTATGAGCTGCACTGGCTGTTTGAGTATTTAAGAGATAAGTGTAGCATTCCATTTAATGAAAGTAATTTTTATACTCTGATTTTTGAATTAAATTGCCGGGTAGAAATGGGGTGTTACACGTAACCCGTTTTCAAACTTAATGCATTTGGAGAACTCCGCACCTTCTCCATTATAGTGCGGATAAAACTTGGACAGCTCAGTAAACTTTGCAGCATACTCAGTCACAGACATGCTACCTTGCTCAAGTCTCAAAAACTCAACCTCTTTCTTTCCGCGGACATCCTCCGGATAGTATTTTCTCTTGAACTCCCTCTCAAACACACCCCAAAGTAATCTCCTCATTGGCGATTCCAACCCCGGACTAGTGGTCCTCACCAGTCATAAGCCTCTTTCTTCAACATGTGCGTCACTGTAAACGGACCTTTCCGAGCATCGGTACAATCCATGACGCGGAAGATCCTCTCTAGCTCATTCAGCCACTCCAGGGCACCATCAGGATTATACCCACCTTCAAAAGTAGGAGGTGTAACGCCCAAAATTAATTAGGTGAATTATTTAACTAATTTAAGTAAGTTATTATTTAATTAATTTAATTGAGGAAGTATTTGAGTAATTTAATTAAGAAATATTTTAGTTGTGTATATTAAGATAATAATAGGGTGTTTAAAATAAATAAGAGGTGGTGGTTAATAAATAAGGGAGTAGTGATTTTATTATGATAGGGATTGGTTGAAATAAATGGGGGTGGGGCAATTAATAGGCCCATGATCCAATAGGCCCATTTAGTGTCTTAGAAAGAAAGAAGAAAAGTCAAAGAAGGAAAGGAAATGAAAGAAAGAGAACGTGAGAGAGAAGGTGAGAAACAGTGAAAAGAAGAAAAAAAAATAGAAGAGGGAGGGAGAGTAGTAGCCGACGGCTGCAGGGAAGGAATAGGGGGAGGAAGAAATTCATTTTCTTTCCTTTGGGTAAGTGATTTTAGTACCTTCTTCCTCATTTTTCTTCCTCTATCATTTAGTGTAAGTTTCCTACACTAATTCTTTCCCATTTTCCTTTTACCATGGATGGGGTTTTGGAGCTCAAAATATTGGGGAAGCTAGTTGGTGGTTTTTGTGTTATTGAAGGAGAGAGTACTTGGGTTCTTCAATTTGGAGGTATGGGGGCTCTCTTTCATAGTTAATAATTTATAAACCTTGAAATCATATGGATTAGGTGTTAGGAGTAGTTGTTTAATTAATTAATGAAGAAATTGTGTGTTTGTTGATTGTGTATGTGATTACATTAATTGTTGTATTTGAGTTTAATTTGGTGATACCATGATACTTGATGTTGGAAATAAATGTGTTGCTAAATGTGCATGCAATGTGTTTGATAAAACGCTCCAATGTGATGAAATGTGAGAATATGTTGATTTCATAGTGTTGATAAAATGTCTAAGTGAGTGTTGTTGAAGTGGGTGTTTGTTAAGGTGAGTTATATGAATTAAATGCAATATGGTGTGTGATAAGTGTTAAATAATAATGAGGTGTTTGGTTGTTAATTGACATAATTGATTAGGAGAAATATTGGTGTTATTAGGTGTTTAATAAATTATTTGATTTAGAGTTGGATGGAGGGTGTAGGTTGTTGTGGAGGATTTAAAATTAAGTGTGCAGTGAATAGTAGCAGTGGCGCCATTTTCCAGGGAATGTGGCGCCTGGGTGGTGGTTGTCTCGGTTGGGAGTGTGCAGGGGGAGGGGGGCGCCAATTGGCTAGGAAATTGGCGCCTGGTTCTGTGTGTTGCGGGCGTGGAGTGTTGTGCAGGGGGGCGCCATTTGGCTGCCCTGGCGCGCCGCTGCGCGCCGCTCGCGCCGAGGTGTGGCATGCGTGTGTGCGTGGTGAACAGTGTAAGGGGCGCCATTTGGCTGCCCTGTGCGCCTGTTTTGGCGCCTAGGAGTGCAAGGGTGTCTAAGTGTGGGTTCAAATTAGTCCCTAAGTGTGGAGTTGATCCTTATGGTGCCAAACTAGTCCCTAGGTGTCAAAATAGCCCCTAGGTGCAAAAATAATTCGTGTGGTGTCAAATTAGTCCCTGAGGTGTCAAACTAGTCCTTAGGTGCTAAAATGGTCCTATGGTGTTGAATTGGTCCTTAGGTGCTAAAATGGTCCTTATGTAATGTTTTAGTCCAAATAATGGGACGTGGTGTAATTGTTGAGTTAAATGCTAGTTTCAATGCGGTAAGTTGAGATATAAAATGTTGAGGAGGCTTAGGCTTAAATTGTTGATGTGCCCTCAAGGCTTATGTTGTTGATGAACGAGTTGATTAATAATAATGGTGAGTTTATTAGTTGTTGTTGAAGTTGATGGTTGGTGTGTTATGTTGCATTGTCATGGCATCGCATAGGGTATGTGCATTGTGGTTGAGACTTCGGTCTGTAAATGTTGTTGAGACTCCGGTCTGTAAATGTTGTTGAGACTCCGGTCTGTAAATGTTGTTGAGACTCCGGTCTGTAAATGTTGGTGTGCCCTCTAGGTAAATTGAGTTGTTGATGGATCCACATGCATATTGCATATCATACATTTGCATATATTCTGGTGATGGCTTGGGTGTTCATGAATTAATGGTGTGTTTGGTGCAATCAGATTTGGTGTAATCAGTATTTGGTGTAATCAGATATGTGACGAATCTTGTATATTTGACGTAATCAGATATTTGGCGAAACTGTAATTGGTGTAACTGCATTAATGATGTATTTGAATTGACTGTATTTCCAGTGTGCCTATTCTACTGTGTTTCCTGTTTTATTTATTATTATCTATGTATTGAGACTCACCCTACTGCGTCGTGTTGCCTCGTATGCCGACAACCTGCAGGTGGCAGTGACTAAAGGTGTTTAGGGATCCTTCTTCTAGTGTGGTCGAGTAGGCTCTGATACGTAGCACCGGGGGGAATATTTAGTAGTTGTTATTTTATTCCACTATTGTATTACTTTATTCTCAAACTTGTTGGTGCTATGTATCACAAACTGGAGTTTTATTTTAACTACTATTTTGGAGTTATGTAAGGTGTTTTGAAGGAATGTAGCACTCTCTTTGTGGTGCGTGGAAAAATATTGTGTTTTTGAAAACTCAGATTTTAAAATCGACTAATTAATAGAATTAAGAAAGGGGGTGTTACAGGAGGGTTCTCTCGCTGGAACGTAGCCAAACTACGCGTCCCAGCACTTAAGGCATCGGGTATGTTGCCCACAACTCCAGCTATAGCCTGCAAAGCAGCAGCAAGTGCAGCATCGTTCCGTCCTGCCATTCTAGCACTGCAACAAAAAACATAATTCAGAAACGAGTAACAAAACTCAAATGCTACTCAACTCGACGACTCAACAACCGGCCGGACAGACCGAACTGCTCTGATACCACTAATGTAACACCCCTTTTCTACCCCTCAGTTTACACGTCATTATCAGAGTAATTTCCTTTTCAAAATATTAATCTAATTGGTAGAAAAGAAATGTCACCTCGTCATAAAAAAAAATCTCATCAATTGCACTCATTAAAGTTTGTGCAGCAAAACCACGTCTTAAAAATTAAATATCATAAATCAACACGTCACAGCGGAATAAAATAATAACTTCACTAAGCCTCTCAAAACACATCTCTTATTATCAATATGGTCATTAAACAGTCAATTAATAGCTAACGACTTCAACTACGCCCCCTAGGTGCTACGGTATCAGAGAGTGACTCGACAGACAGCCCAATAGCTAACACAGAAGGGAGCAAGACCTTCACTCGCGGTTACCTGCAGCGTTGCCACAAAAGAGCAACATTCCAAGCAGAAGGGGTGAGAATTTCAGCAAAGCATAATTAAGCACATAGTAAAGTAAGGAACACAAACAATCATACAACGTCGTTATCAACATCATAACATCTTCGCCAAACACCAACTCAAACCACAATTTGACAACAAGTCACAGTCAATGAATATGCATGTAAATGCAACCCACACCTGGGCATATGCATGATGGTACCATACTCGTCGCAATAAGCCACTATGGGCACACCATCACCAATAAGATGCCTAAGCCTATTCGTCGCAAGAGGCCGAAGCCTATTCGTCACATTATGCACATGCTATGAGACTCTATGGACACATGTGCAATTCGTCATAAAACACTTTAGAGTGTATTCATCGCAATTCATCACAATCACATCACAGCGTCATTATAATCATACTCATAGAGTATATTCGTCACAAATCATCACAATTCATGTGACATCATCATCACATATACCCCCTTTGAAATTCGGGTAACAACACGCTTAGAGTTTAGAAAAACATCCCGTTTTAACTTATAAAACATCACATCTTAATTTGGAGGGAAACGTATTTTAAATTCGGAAGAATACCACCACATTTTCAAGGTTGGAAAACATCACATTTTAATTGTGGAAACAGCTCACTTGAAACACCAATTAAACAACAGTAAAACAACAAAAAAAAAACAGTAGTATGTATCCGCCAAATACGGTAGAAAAACAGCGGCCAAAACCGCAACTTTTTACGCACCAAAACAGCAGAATTTTATTTGTATAAACGGCAACACAAAACAGTTTATTTTGCCTTAAAAATAGAATATTCAGTTAGGCCTCTGATTAAGCTTTCCAACGCATTTTAGAACACCTCAATCGGGTTCCCGGTTCGCAAGATATCAATTTTTCAAAAACGTGATGACACTTTTTAAGAAATACAAAGAAGAAAACAAAGTGAGAAGCTTGCGACTCGCGCGGAGCGCGAGCCGGAGCGCGCGCGATCGAGGCGCGATTGGGCAGAAGAAATATGCCACAACGCAGCGCGCTTGCGCCTGGAGCGCAATTTAAGCGCAAGCGAGGCGCGAATGGGCAGCAGCAGCAGGCCACAGTGCAGCGCACTTGCGCCTGGAGCGCAACTTAAGCGCAAGCGAGGCGCGATTGTGCAGAAACATCAAATTGTGTAGAAAATACAGATCATCAACACCAAAAACACATTTTATTCACCAAATCACTCATCACATCATCACTAATGGTTCATCAAGAACAATCAACAATTTATCAACAACATCAAAATCATCAATTCAGATCACAAACATCAAAATTCAGATATCATCTCAATAATTCCTCAACAACATCAAAAATCATCAATTTATATTACAAACATCAAAATTCAGCAATCACCTCAATAATTCATCAATTTCATCCACAATTTCCATTCCCACAAACCCCACAAAACCCCACTATAATACTCAATCATGTCAAACCGAAACGCCACCTCTTACACCTCGAATTTGTATGATCCGAAAAATAACGATGATGGAATCACGTACAAAAACCCAGCGACACAACGAACAAAACTTCTCCTTCTTCCTTTGAAAACGTAACCGCGCTCACTCCTTCGATCGATGAGGAATCAACAAAATGGAGGTTAGGGATTGAAGGCTACAACGCTAGGAAAAGGAAGGAAAACGGCATAGAAGGGTCGAGAATCTCACCTGAAGAAAACTTGCGAAAATTCCCCTCCTTCCTCTCCTTTTTGCGCAGCGCTCCACCCTCTCTTTCTCAGTTCTGATTTCTTTCTCTCCAAAAACATGAAAATGAGAGGAGCTTGTCTTAGACCCCTAGGGTTTAAGCTGTGGGCTCAGCAAGCGCTGGGCCTCCCACGCCAACACCACCCTTTTTACTCATTCCACCTTCTGAACAACACCCATCAATTTTAATCAAATTAATCACGCCTCCAATAAATTTAATAATTCAATTAAATATTTCCGGGGTGTTACAGCATACCTATTGCTACGACTACGACCTACTCCTTCTTAAACCTCACCTTGCGAGTATCACCTGATCCGACGTCGGTCCAGAAAACAAAAAAGTAACAATTGCTGAATGATTAAAAAGCAACTAATATTTCATAATGATTGGGAATTATTACATTCTTACATCAAAAAGTCTTTACATTACCAGGAAAAGAATTTAGTCACTATTGACAGACCAATATTCTTCCAAAGAATTAGAGTCGGCACTGCCTTCTTCTTCTTCTTCTGACGTAAGTAGGGCCTCAAAGAGTACCTCGGCATCATCCAGAGACGCCCCGGCCTGAGGTTTCATGATCCTTCCTTTGTACACCTCGTAGCAGGGGTCCAAGTGCTCCAGACGCACCTCAGGATGAACCACCCGTATCAAATCTTTGCAACGCTAAAATCCGAGACGAGCAGATTCTGACACTTGGTTGGCCAAAGCAGTCTTTTCAGCCTCTTCCCTCTCTAAGTCAGCTTGACCAACACTCATCTGCGCTCAGATACGTGCTGCCTCCGCCCTCACAGAAATGAGAATGTCTTCGTTCGCCGACTTAATGGATTAAAAGGCTATAAGCTATAAGCTAAGCCTCCAGCGCGAGAATGTCTTCGTTCGCCGACTTAATGGATTAAAACTCGGCCCAAAGAGCTTTGTTCTCCTCATGAAGCTCCGGAAGAACCTCATACCGGGCACACTTCAACTTGTCCTTTTGATCCACCAAGTCGCCTCCAATTAAGAGATTCTTCTTTTCAAGCTTCCTGATGTTTGCTTGGAACCACGAAACAGCCGGGTTCAAGTTCTGTTGCTCAAGCTTTTTGAGAAGGATCTTCCCGGCCTCAGCAACTAAGGCACAGACCTCAAAGTTGGCTTCGGAAAGAATCTCAATGGGTCCTTCTTATATTAAGTTTTTTTTTTGTTTTTTGGAGGAAGGAGTACTCCTGCAATGAGTGCACCTGCAATGAATGCTGTTAAAATAAACACTTGTACTTTCTAGTAACTTTTCTTCAGGGTTTCATTACCTAGCTTATGTCTAAGCTCTTGAATAAGTTCACCCTTGTATTTGAAGTTCCAACAGTATCATTGTATGGATTAAGCTATCCTATGTCGAGGATTTAGCTTGGATTTAACAAAGTTTCCTATTATTAAGTCACTTACCCATATTAGTTCTTGAGTTCACACTATACAAGAACTAAATTGCAAGACATCACAAGTAACATAACAACTACTCAAAGATTCATTACATAGTAAAAGCATCCCAACCAAGGGTTTTTTAGTTCATATTTGTCAATGTTAGACAATCAGGCTATGATCTTGAATGCATTGCGGTGTGTAATGGTTCGCTGGCTATCATAGAGCAATGGTTGCCGGGCAAAGAATTGAACAAACACATAAAAATACCACAAGTCATAGAAATTTATGCTTATGCAATTCAAAACAAGAGATATGTGTAATTGCTCTTCATTCTCTTAATTGACAATGCAAAACTACTGAGTTACATACAATAATTTAATTTTAAGAGTAAAAAAAAACAAAAAATAAGCCATCGTATATACCTCATTAACCATGTATATACGACGGGTAAATCTCTAACATCGTATATACGTGGCCCAAACGTATATATGATTGAATCTTCAAGCCCAATCGTACATAGGCTATATACGATGGGTAGTCAACGAAGCATTTAATAATGCAATCGTATATACGTATCAAAGGACATATATACAATGCTCATTTTTCTAGGTCAACGTTCATTGTTTAATGCAATCGTATATACCTTCTGTAACACCCCCTTCTAATAGACTACTATTTAATTAATAAAATCAGAGTTTTCAAAAACTTTTCACACAATAGAAAGCGAGTGTCACATTTACTTCAAAAACGAACTAACATCAAATACATGCTCACATAGATAATGTCAATGATACATAGAACATAAAGTTGGGACGGGCCCTCAAATACATCTGTTTCAGTACATCACAGCCATAATGAATATCTCGCAGTGGAATATCTCAAAATCATGATAATAACTCTTTTACATCACAAAAGGAACGGGTGAGACAACGTCAATGTCAAATAAAACATAAACTACTACGCCCCCGGTGCTACGTATCAGAGCATGACTCTACAAACCCAAATAGAAGGTAGGAGAACCTTCACTCGCTCACCGCACGCTGTCGGTACGAAGCAACATAAAAGCAGTAGGGTGAGTCTCTTTACATAAATAATAGCAAATACGATAAGCATTATACTAGGGAAGGCAACTAGAAGTACCAATTCACAACCATATCAACATATATCATAATCCACAAACTCCAAGAAATACCACTGAATGCATGATTAATGTATGAAATGCAACCCAACACCAAGGGCATATCCATGTGGATCCCATCACCAAAATAAGCCTTGAGGACACATCACCAATAAGGCCGAAGCCTTCTGCTCACCAATAAATGCACGTGGTTTATGTGACGCCATGAACAATGCACCATACACACCATATTCACCACATTGAGCAATAAGCATCATCACCAAAAATTAATAGACTCACCATTGCTATTAATTAATTCACCATCACCCAAATAAGTCTTGAGGGCACATCACCAATAATTTATAATAAGGCCGAGGCCTACTCACCAATAATTAATTTCACCATTAAACACACCACCAATTATCACACCTCAAATTATAGCTCTAGGACTAACAATTAACCTCCCAATTACACCAACACAATTTAATAGAATATTTAAGTCACCGACACAGAAGTCAAAATAGGTAAATTGCACTTAGACACACCTACACGCACACAAGGCTCACAAAGCACGCACGACCACGCACAGGCGCACGGGGCTGCCACATTTGGCGCCCCTAGCCGCGCCAAAACATCCACACTACACAGGCACAGGCGCACGGGGCTGCCACATTTGGCGCCCCAAGCCGCGCCAACTTACACGCCCACACAGCACAGGCGCACAGGGCTGCCACATTTGGCGCCCCTAGCCGTGCCACACTGACACACCCACGCACATCACAGGCACCGGCGCATGGGGCTGCCACATTTGGCGCCCCTGCCCACGACACACACCCTCACAGCACGCACATAGGTGCACGGGGCTGCCACATTTGGCGCCCCACAACACACACCCATACACCCATTTCCACCAACACACCTACACAACACAATAGTGGCACAATGCCTCAACTCCAATTTCAACACTAATTCACCAACACACATAAACAACACAATAGTGGCATAATGCCTCAACTCCAATTTCAACACCAATTAACCAACACACATAACAACACAATAGTGGCATAATGCCTCAACTCCAATTTCAACACCAATTCACCTAGGCAATTTATCAAACCCTTCACAACTATCATAATTTCACACTCAATCTCATTGGAACAATACATCAAACACCATATCTACATAGTTCATATCAAGTTCATTTTAACAACAAATAACATGGGTGTTGCGCCCGAAAAAGTCCCCGAGGGGTTTTTCTTCGTTTACAACCTTTTAAAACAATGAAGTCGCCACCAATATTTTTTATAAGGAAAATATTGAAGAAAAACCTTTTTGGAAGGCAGATGACCTTTTGAAAACCTAAGATTTGGGTTCGGGGTCTGTTAGGTATGGGGAAGGTATTAGCGCCCACACCTCCTCCTTCTCACCGAAAGGGAACCTTTAATTAATCGTGTGATTTTAAATGTTGATTTGGAAAAATACTTAAATTTGCCTCTTGATTGAAGAAGACTTATTGAAATTTCTTATTTTCGGCGCTTTACGAGAGTTAGCCGCTTTGGTTTTTTTGAAAGGAAAAATGTTTTTGGTTCGTTGTGCTTGACGGAGGGGATCCGCTCCTAGTTCTGGGTTTTTGGTTTTTATTATTGTTGTTTAATTGTGAAAACTGAGCTTTCATGATGATCAATTGAGCGAAGGCTCCAAGTGACCACCATTAGCACTCCATTGTTAATAATCATGCAAGCAAAGGCTTCGCAGGATCACTAACAAAGTTTTTGATTTATTGAAAGTCTTTTGAAAAATTAGGCATTCATGATGATCAATTGAGCAAAGGCTCCAAGTGATCACCATTAGGTCCTCATTGTTAATAATCATGCAAGCAAAGGATTCGCAAGACCACTAACAAAGTTTTTTGATTTATTGAAAGTCGTTAGAAAAATTAGGCGTTCATGATGATCAATTGAGCAAAGGCTCCAAGTGATCACCACTAGTTCCTCATTGTTAATAATTATGCAAGCAAAGGCTTCGCAAGACCACTAACAAAGTTTTTGACTTAATGAAAAAAAATAGTTGAGTTAAAAGAATTAAAAACCAGAAGAAGGTGAAAATTGCAAAATGGGGGGTGCAAATAATTACTGGGGCTATACTATCAAGCAGGGGGTGTGAAAAAATTAAAGGCCCAATTTCGTTTTTTGGTACCAGGGGCGCTGCAACAAAAAGAATGAATGGGCTCTTGAGGGGAGGGGGTATGCTGTAACAAGGGTGGTGCAAGTAGTTATATCAAAAACTAAAACATAAGTGATACAAAGAATACAATAAAATGTAAGTAAATTAAAAAAAAAAATGTAACCAGATCTGGTCTTCTTCCTCACGAGACCCATACCCCCTTCTTCCTCACATGTCTCCACCACCATAGCTAGAGAGAGAGAGAGAGTGAGTTTCGAAGAGAGAGAAAAAGTGGAAAGGATAAGAGAGAGGGACGGAGGCGACGGAGTGGGGAAGCTGCGAGAGGGTGTCGCCAGAGGGAGCTGCCACTAGTGGAAAATATGGATTTTACATCAGCAATTAATAACGGTTCACACTATAACCGATATGAAAAAAGAGGCGGTGGCATTTTTGAAATTATGAGCAAATTATCTATATCGGTTCCTGTTCTAACCGATATGGAAACTCTATTTTACTCTAATCCATATCGGCTCCTATTCAAACCGATATGGAAACTCGATTTTACCCTTAAAATTTTTCTTCCTTCGACGCTCTCTCTCACTGAAAACCCTAGCCTTGAAACCCACTGAAAACGAAGGAGAAAACGACGGCGAAGAGGAAGAAGAAGAGGAACGACGGCGAAGAGGAAGAAGAGGAACGACGGCGAAGAGGAAGCGATTACGAAGGAGAAAACGAAGGAGAAGAGGAAGCTACTAGTTTCGTTGGCCGTTGTTACTTAAATCGAAGAATAAAACGAAGGAGAAGAGGAAAACGAAGGTCTTCGTGAAAGCTTCATGTTTGGTAAAATTGGAGCTTCTGGTTTAAAGAATCACAAAAGGTAAGTCTTCTAATATTGTTTATTTGAGTTATTGTGAAAGTTTCTCTCAGAAATTTGTTATTTATTTCTGAGTTGAATTCGTGGAGTTCTCTATGCGAATTTCGAGGTTTTTGCGTGGTTGATTGCGGATTATAGAAAGGAGTTTCTTCTTCGAGTGGTAAGTGCGAAAATGTGTAGAATAGAGGTTCCTGGTTGATAATTTGGGAGTTTTTAGAGAAACTATTGAGCTCATGTTTGAGGATGATGTTGCCAAAAGGCTACTCAACATTGGCGTTTTTCGATCCATTGATGTTTTGGAGGTTATTACTTTCTTTCCTTATTTTAGAAATAATTATAATAAATTCGCCTCTACATTCTCCTTGAGTTTTTAATTGCATGATTAATAGGTATTAGATCAATATATTTTTCAGCTTATTGTTACTATTTCCAAAGTGGAGATCGTGATTCATTTTTATGCTTCGTATGAAGCATGGATGAAGATAATGGAACATATAAGGAATATTTGTTTTACACGCATATGCAAATCAAGTTAAAAAACTGCTTTTTACTTTTTATAGATATAGATATGTTTTTTTATGGTTTAGCCTTTGTTTGACCTTGCATTAATTTAATATTTCCTGCATTTTTATTTTTTTATTTTATTTATGTGTGTGATAGACATGGACCAAGTCAACTATAAAGATTGTGCTGTTTCAACTTGTTGATGATTATGTTGTTGAAGAAATTTTTGATTTTGTTGAGGCAACATTGGTGTTTTTTAGTCTCTTACAAGGTTGTTCATTTGTATCATTAGGTATCTCAGTAGCATTATGTTCACCAAAGGTGTTTTGTCTTGTTTACAACACCTTGAGGTCGTTCCTTGGATCAAGAAGAGGAAGAAAAACCGAGAAGCTTATTCACAAGATTTAAGTTTGACGATGAAACGACGAGGACATCCTCGGAAGACTTTACTTGCGTGATTCAGTTGATTCACAGCCAAATGTAGCTAGACAACTTGTTTGGTCCATTACCACTTGTGTGGATGCCAATGCAAGACAAGAATTGAAGTCACTAGTCAAGGGTCTTCTTTGCAAAACCTCGGTGTATGAGAAAGAACAATATTGACCTCAAAGAAAGAGGATCTATATTCGCTTTGCCATTCATGTCCGGATTCACTAATCACCTCTTTGAGGAAGCATCTGTAAGCATCCCTTCCAAAGGTTGACGAAGAAAGATAATAAACCGTTGATCGAACGGATTTTGAGACAAAGTTGATAACATAAATTGGTTGCTTGAAATCATGCTTGATGGACAAATAGCCGAGGATTTTGTCGATATATGGGCAGATCAACACCAACTTCTCAAAATGCATGAGAATACATCCCCATGATTAGATATGAACTCGTGAGAGTTTCGCGGCGTTCTGCTTTGTTTCCATGGCTTCGAGAAAATTACAATGCCGGTTGGAATCTAGATCGGGCTTCTTTCAAAATGCATGAGAATACATCCCCTATGTTGTTAGGTAATTTTCACCTTCTAAACTCCCTTTTATTTGTTTTTGATCATCATTTTTTTTTATGTTTTAGGATTAACTAGATTCAAATTCGATCCTTGTTTGTTGCATAAAGTGAGATCTTGAATATGCCGATCTTGAAGTTAATTTCTTCATCGCTTTAACTAAAAGATGACTTGAAGAAAATGTCCTTTATAACATTGTCAATTACGCTTGCTCCCCAACCGAAGCATTCGCTTTGCCTCGATTGTTTTTCCATAAAACATGCTTACGTTAGCCTGCAACTTCACATATGAAATGAAGTAGCATAGTGAAGTAAGTAAATCGTTAGGTTTCATATTTACAATTTATAAATGTGTTGAATATTGTATTGTTATATCGGTGATTAAAAATGAGTTTATTTGTGCTTGATATTATATTGGCTCAAATTTTCTTACTACTCAAGAGAGTTTATTGTTTGACAGAGGATTGGCAAAAAGAAAAGCGTGATTTTCTTCTGAGTTTAAGCCGATTTCAACATTACCTGTATCAAACATGATTGCTAACAAAGAATGTGGGTACCCGCCAAAGTCGTTGTGTCTATGACATCTAATCCGCAAGTGTCTTCTAGTATCTCCCGCATGGACATTGTTCCACCGATTAGCGCACTCCATTGCGGAGAAAAAGGCATCCGTCTATGTCAAGTAGTGAAAAATTTGAATAAAGCAAGGTAGTCCAGGTTGCCATTTAAAGTATGTCCTCTACTTTACCAATCTCCTAAATATAAAATTAGATTTCTAGTAGATTAAATAAAAACTAAGCGATGTCAAGGTGTTGCTGCTCATGGCTTTAGTGATCAACATGGTGATGGACATGAAGCTAGTGTATATACTATTTATTCAATATCCTTTCCACTCATCATTTTAGATATAAGTAATGCTTTATTTGTTCCGGGATGTTTTGTCAGATTATTTTCCGAAAGCTCGACTAATATTCACGCTGCTCGCTTACATGTATGTTAATTTTCATCATATGCTTTCTATGGTTGTTAGCTTCGCCGCAGCTTTCAAGGGTGCATATGAATGTTTGGACATTGATGCTAGTGGTGGAAAATCGTGAATAATGCGAAAAGATATGGCACCTTGTTCAGTTGTACTTTTATTTATGCCGTTAACAAACAAAGTAGAAAGAATAACTTTTGTTTGCAACTTCATTGGTTCTACCTCTGCACAAAGTGAACGCTTTCCTAAACTTCGCCAATTGAAACAGATGTTTGATGGATGAGGACTCACTTTCGCAACGTGTTTCAAAAGGATGTCATTAATTATTGGGGCAAGGCGCCACCTTGAGTGGGGACATGAGAAATACATCATGGATACTATTCAAAGTCATCCCGCACAAGTAACTGCTATTCACGACTTTACTACTAGTACTCGATGCATCCGCAGATAATTTTTCAAGTGCTTTATCTTACTTATTTTTTGTCGTGTTATTTGTTCAGCTTTTCCTCTCTTTAATTACTTGTGTTTGTGTGCTATGAGTTCGAGGAAGTCACTTTGAGAAAACTCAGTAAAGCTTTTCTCGACTTGTTCTTTACTCATATAAGTTATATCACAATGGCAGAATGAGTTTGCATTGTTTGTGCCAATCGTTACGTTGCAAAAACTTTGTCTATTATTTGTGGAAGTAGTAATCCCATCTACTTATCCTCGCACCAATTTAAGCACCGCCACGTGGTATAACAACCTGTTGGATCGTTAGTTACCTATCTAACAATTAGTTAGCTAGATAAGTTGGGATTAGTTACATTAGTTTAGAGTTGGTTTTGATTGTTACAAAGAAGCTATAAATAGTCGCTTAAGACCTGTGAATGTAATCAATCAATTCAGATTCAATCAAATAATTTGAGATCTTTGTATTTTTATATAAATATTGTATTTGTTGTGATTTTGTTGTTTGTTTGATATCCAATTGAGGAATTTTTATTATTTTTTAAAAAAAGACTTTTCATATCGGTTCCTTTAAATAACCGATATAAAAAGTGATTTTCAATATCGGTTCAACTAAGAAACCGATATAAAAAAGCGCTTTTATAGGTTTAAAAACGACTTTCCATAACGGGTTCTATTGGGAACCGATATAAAAACATTTTCCATATCGGTTCTTTAACACCCTTTATCTATATCGGTTACGGAACCGATATGAAAAACCTTTTTTAACCGATATAAAAGCCTTTTTCTAGTAGTGCGACGATGGGGAGGATTTTTCGCGGCGGTTTCACTGTGAAGGAGCTTAAAAGACGGCTCAGCTGGTGGTGAGTGAGTTCACTCACACAACCACGCTTCCAGTGTTCGCTTTTTCGATCTATTCCCTCTTTTTCAAAGATTCCCGGTTTCGGTTCTTCTCGTTTTCTCCCCTCTTCTCGATTTCTTTCATTGTTGGCTGGTGTGTTTCTTGTAACACCCCCTTCTAATACTTACTATTTAATAACTAAAATCAGAGTTTCAAAAACTTTTCCACGCACCGCAAAGAGAGTGCTACAGTTCATCAAAACATCATAAACTAGCATTTAAAAACTCAAACGCAACTAGTGCGTGATATATAGCATATCCAAATAGGGCGAACCCTCAATCACCTGTTTTAAGTTTACAACAATCCAGAAAATAGTTTTACAGCACAGTGGAAATGAAATAAAAGACAAGCGGCCTAAAAGTTTGAAAACTTAAAAACATAAACATACAAGATAGGTAAACTTAACGACACGAATTCAAGAAAATGAAATAAAAGACAAGTTAAAATGTCATTACAAACGGTGACGCCTTGGTCGAACCGAAAGCCCAATATCTCGCCGCCGTGAGGCGCTTTTAAAATTGTTGTGCCCAAGGCGAAGCCAAAATGTTACAAAAGTTACTCCGCCGCAGCGCGCTTCGTAAGAGGATCGAGTCAGGCGAACAACGCACCTCCCGTCATCACGCTCTCGCAGCATGATCTTGTTGTTCTCGACATAATGGGCGGGCTTTATCATCTTCTCATCGAAATTGATGTTCATATTCTGCGTTCGCTACGCGACTGACCGAGAGCATTATAGAATCGCCGACGCGCATTCCGAGCGTGCTCACTATTGTTCGAATTTGAACCTCCAGCTCTTCCTTCTGGCACCCCACCCGCTTTCTCCTTTTCCAGACTTCAAGGCGCCTTGATTTGCGACTTGACCAAAGAAGCTCCTTGTTCCTCTTGGAGAGTTTGGCCCGGCCATCCTCGCCCGGGCTGCGCAGAAATCTTTTTGGACTTGGCAAGTTTGTCATACTTTTGTCAGTGCCTCCGCCTAAGGCCTTGTTCTTCTCAACCCGAGCCCCGCAAACAAAGATAGTCTAACAGCTTAGTCGGTCGAACAAAAATAAAAGCACGACGGGCTAGGAAAATAAAGTACCTTCCGCTTCGCCCACCAAATTTGCATGATTTTGTCTATTCCCATACAAAGTGGAGGCACAGATCGCCATGGGCTTCTTCTCAACAGCTTCAAACTCGACCGCCCTAAACCATCGAGCGATCATCAAACTTGGCCCGCTTTGGGAGAGCGATCATCTTGGCGAGGAGGCGACCGGGCCGGAAACCGGTTTCTTCCTTGGCTCTTGGAGTTCGAGGCACCTTTGACGACCATCCGTGTCGCACCACGCATGCGGCGGCGGCCCGAGGCGCTACCCTTGTTGGGATTCAGGATCGCATCGATCACACCTCATGACTTACCGCCATTCTTTCTTCAAAACAACGAAAGTTAAGAGCTAGAAGAAAAGATCAACAAATAAAATACAAAGGCAAGGTTCTAAAACAAACCAAGCTCGGCTCTCCAGAGCCCAAAACCCCACGAGCAAGACGAATGGACGACAAGGTAGGTCACCCTTAGGGTCCTGGGGCATCATGCTCACCAAAGTCTTGATCATTTCCAAAGACTCCAAGTCACCTCGCCAAATCTTTAATAGAATAGATATAGTCGCCTCCTACCTCGAAGAAGTGAGCTTGCCCACATGATTGGGAAGTGGGGACCGAGCATCCCGCCGTTGGACTCGATATAGCCTTACCGGCCTCCTTAGTTGGAGCGATCCAAAAGTATTGACCTTTCCGTGCCGCGCCTAAGGACTCTTGATATGCTTTGAAGTACCGTGCCGGGTCTTCGAGTCTTGAAGGAGACACTCCCTCTTCTTCTCTTTGTTGGCTTTCTCTCAACCAACTCAATTCGAAGATTGCGAAAAAGAGATGGATCGAGACCTGGCTGACCCAAAGATAGTCAAGAAAACCTCAAAGGTCTTTAGAACGCCATGCGTTCGATGCACCGGGAAGGAGCGACCCCCCAATATAACGCAGACGCCGCGTTGGAACTCTGCGAAGGGTGGGGTGATGTTCATCCTCTCCGAACACGATCCGATGCATCGTGAACTTAAGGTTAGAAGAATAAGTGGCAATATCCTTTCCTTCCTTCATGCCTCTTACCCTCCGGCACTGCTTTTCCCTCGTTGAAGTCGCAGCGGCAAAGGCCCAATGGCCGACCGTGATTATACTCCCGTGGGAGCGAAGAGTTTCGACACCCAAGACATGTCGATGGGTCTCGCCATGTCGGGCCGTAACATCTTCTCGCCCTTCGCTCGATCCTCCTTCATTGTTTACTCCTTGATCGGAGGAACTCGCCACGCCTATCTACACCTCCTCGATAAGCCGCCACTTCGGCCTTCCTCGGCCTCGACCATCTCCTCGTCCACGATCTGGACGGCGCTTTGTACTTCATCTTCTATTGCCACCTCTTCATCTCCACCGGTGGCGCAAGGTATGGCGGAGGGTTATTCGATCTAACTTCGGAATTGGCAGACTTCGAGTCAGAGCTCCCCAAGCTAACCGACCGCTTAGCACACACACTAGGGAAGTAGTTAATCAACCCTTAGCCGAGTATCAATAACCATCTCCCTTCTCATAGAAGACAACACAAGACCCAATTTCTCAAAGACACAAAGCAAAGAATGAAAGAATGAGTAGCACCTGTGATCTACTATAGCAATCAAAGGAGTACCGTTAATAAAGCAAGTTCCTCTAATCTCGTTGGCATCCTCAGATCCTGCCAAGGCAAACACTTTCCCTTTAGCTCTCTCCCTCTTGGGCTTAGGACAATTAGTACTAACATGACCCACTTCATCACAGTTATAGCAAACCACCCCTTTCTTCTCACAGTTAGTAGACTTATGGCCCTTCCGACCACACTTGAAACAAAGAACCTCGGAGCACTCATACTCTTATGACCAGGTTTCTTGCAAGTATAACACACCACACCCGCAGAGGCACCTCCCCCACTTGAACCCTTACCAGCACTTGTCTTCCACTTTCCTTTACTTCCACCAACATCATAGGGCTTTCCCCTAAACTGAGCATTCCTCTTTTCCCTTACAATCTTGTAAGCAGCAGTACCATCTTCCTCATAGATCCTACACTTGTCAACCAATTTAGCAAAATCCCGAATCTCTTGATACCCAATTGCTTTCTTTATATCCGGTTGCGCACCATTCTCAAACTTGACACACTTGGAAAATTCGAATTGGCTTCATTGTCATAATAAGGGCGCACTTGACTAACTCCTCGAACTTGGCCGCATATTCGCCTACGCCTTGTTCCCGCTCACTCTAAAAACTCCAATTCTTTCTTGGCCCGCACATCTTCGTGGATAGTACTTCCTTGTGAATTCCTCCTTGAATGCATCCTGTGATCTCTTCACCCGCAGCCTTCTAACCTCTCGCTTCTTTCTCATCCACTACCATTAGCTTCCTCCGCTAGCATATGAGTTCCAAACTTCACTTTCGAGCCGGGTACACTCCATGACCCCAAGATTCGCTCTATTTCCTCAACCATGTCAACGCTCCATCCGGATCGTACCTACCCTTGAAGGTGGGTGGGTTCTCCTTTGGAACGCGCCAACTTACGGTCCTTCAAAGATCCTCTACCATTCCGTTGGTTCCCATCGCTCGAGCTATAGCTTGCAAAGCTTCAAAGAAGAGCAACATCTATTCTCCGGCCATTTCAACCTAACACTGCAAAGATTAACACCAATTCGTAAACAAACTAACACTACCTAGTTGTCATAGATACTATGACAGATGATGATTGGCCTTGACAGCATCGAACTTTTGCTCGATACCACTAATGTAACACCCCCTTCTAATACTTACTATTTTAATAACTAAAATCGTAGTTTCAAAACTTTTCCACGCACCTCAAAGAGAGTGCTACAGCTTCATCAAAACATCATAAACTAGCATTTAAAAACTCAAACGCAACTAGTGCGTGATATATAGCATATCCAAATGGGGCGAACCTCAATCACCTGTTTTAAGTTTACAACAATCCAGAAAATAGTTTCACAAGGACATCGGAATAATAATAAGTTTGACACATTCAGTACATCATCCATATCGCTCTAATACATTAAAAGAAAACAATAATACTACGACACTCCCGCCCGGGTGCTACATATCGTAGCCGACACGACCAACCAAAGAAGGCATGAATACCTTCACTCAGTATCACCTGCACGTTGCCCACATGAGAGGCAACATAAAAAGCAGTAGGGTGAGTCTCTTTACATAAATAATAACAAGTAAGATAAGCATTACATTAGGAAAGCACTAGTAACACTAATACACAACAATTAATGCATTTATCATTTAATTATCACATCAAGAAACAATAATCATGGGTCAACTAAGCACCATCAAGATTCACCACGAAAACATGAGTATATGTATGTATGCAATATGCATGTGGATCCATCATCACCGCAATAAGCCTCGGGCGGCACTCACCGCTTTGCCAAGCCTCACATCACCGCTTTATGCACATGATTTATGTGACACCATGACAATGCACCACAACACAATAAATTTTACCACAACAATCATTAACTCACCGTGTTGGCCGAAGCCTACATCACCGCTTTATCATCACCACAACACCACACACCTCATTATTGGATTAAATGTCACACCAAGGACTAAATTCCCACCTAAGGACCAAATCACCTCCTAAGGACCCTTTCAACACCCAGGGACCATTTTGACACACCAAGGATTAATTTAGTACCTAAGGACTATTTTGACACCATTAGGATTACTTTGGCACCAAGGGACCAAAACAGCACTTAGACACTCTTGGGCACCAACAGGCGCCATGGGGCAGCCATTTTGGCGCCCCATCTAGCACACACCCAAAACACAAGGCGCACAGCTAGGCGCCAAGGGCAGCCACATATGGCGCCCCATACCGTGCCATTCCCAAGCACACACACGCACACAGGCAACACGCACACAGGCGCAAAGTGGCGCCTCACTTGGCGCCCGTGCCACACCACACGCACACACACCAGGCCGCAAGACACGGGCGCACAAGGGCCGCCCAGTTGGCGCCCTGCACCGTGCCACCCACAAACACACACACGCACGCACACAGGCGCCAAGTTCCCAGCGAACTGGCGCCCCCCTGCACACGCCTCCAGTCCACTGCACACACCCACACACACCAGGCGCCAATTTCCCAGGGAATTGGCGCCCCTGCACGCGCCCAACCACGCTACAGTGAACCTGGCGCCACTTTTCCCAGCAAATGGCGCCCCGCTTTCCCAGCACCCCCAACCGAGACAAGCATACAGACCAGGCGCCAAATCCCTTGTAGGGTGGCGCCCCAAACACTATTCACACACTCTCCAATAGTTTCTCAACAACCACACATACTCCAACAACATTTTTATCCAACAATTCAACACTCACTTCTATAACACTCACTTAGACATTTAATCAACATCATGAAATCAACCCATCCTCATATTTCATCACATTAAAGCATTTTATCAAACACATTGCATGCACATTTAACAACACATTTATTTCCAACATCAAGCATCATAGTATCACCAAATTAAACTCAAACACAACAACAAACATAAGATTAATACAAAACTCAAACAATCCAATCATCCTAGAGCTATTCCACACATAATACATATCATACAACTTATTATATATGTAAAGTAGAGCCCCCTAACCTTGAATGAGCTAGAAACTTCAACCCAACACCAAGAACCAACAAAATGAAGTACTCCTACCCTCCTTTAAGCTTGAAACCGTGGCCTCACCCTCCTTGGGTAACAATGGAGAATTCAAAATGAACAAGAATTAGGAGATGTAGGCTACAACACTTAAAAGAGGAAGAAAAATGGTGAAGAAAAGACTAAGAATCATTACCTAGTGGAACATTGAGAACAAAACCTATCCTCCCTTCCCTCTCCTTTGCTGCTGTCGGCTTCTCTTTCTCCCCCTTCTCTCTATTTCTCTTTTCTTGCTTTGTTTGGTTCAAATGGGCACTACCCTAAAGACCCCTTAGGTTAAAGACTAGGAAATGGGCTTACAAATGGACTTGGGCCTTATTTACACCACTCCAATCAATTTAATTCACCTCCTGTAACAAAATAAATTCCAACTTAATTATTCTACTTAAATAAATTAGACCCCTTTGTGATAAAATAAACCCAACTAATTAATTGACTCAATTAAATGTTGCAAGCCTTAAATAACTTAATTAAATAAATAATTAAATTATTTTAAGGCATTTCTTTCTCTTCCTCTTCCATTTTCGATTCTGGTTTGGAGGGTGATGGATGGTGTTGTTGGTTTGCGACTGGGTACGGTGGTAGGAGGAGGGAAATGGCTCGGTTTTGGTGGCTATGGGTGAGTGATGTTTGTGGTGGCTGTGAGGGAGGGAGAAGGTGGTTAGGTGACGGTGGTTGGATGAGGTGGTGGTGAATTTGAGTGGTTTTTTGAGAGGAGGCCGAATGTGGTGTGGGGGTTAGTGACAAAGTGGTGGTTGTTATTGGGTTGGTGATGGTGGTTGTTTGGATGGTGAGCGGTGGTGGCCGGTCACTGATGGGAGGAGAAGAAGCTTGTTTCTACCTTTTTTGATTTTCTCTACTCTATAATTTGTTTCAGATGTGTCTCTGTTTGGATGATTAGGGTTTCAGTTTGAAACCCTAATTTTTTTTTGTGAATCACTGTCTCCTCTGTTTTCTGTCTCTTTAGACTGATGGTTGACTGCTATTTTATATTAAAATACTAGGTTTAGCATTAATTGTTTTTTTGACTAGGCTTTAACTCTTTTCGTGTTTGGAGTGGAGCGGACTGTGCCCAAATACTTGGAGAGCAAACACACTAAAACCTGCATTTGCCGCCGCTTCGTTGTTTATTTTTTTTTATGTAATTTTTGGATTTAATTATTTTTGTACATGTTATTATTTTTTGTATTTTTCTGACATTTGGACTCTCCTAAGTTGTAATAAAAATTAAATAGATTTTTTTTGACATTTTTGGATTATATATGCTCACAATAAATTAACTGCACAAAATAATAATAAGAAAAGGAGCTCGGCCAAACACAAAGACGAACGGCCCGACTAGACAAATACGCTAAAACGAGACCCAAATAGAAGAAATGGGCTCATTAACTAAAAACACTGAAATTAGCTCTCGCACTGCATTCTTAAACTCCGAATTGAAATGACAAGCCAAATTTATAGAAAAATGACTTTCTGTGAGACCTACATATACTACGACTAAACCCAAATACGAAGATTAAATTGAAGAACGCACGAAAGGACCGATCATTCGCGTGTCTTCGCCTAATTTAAACAACGGTTTGCGATTTAGTTGAGCCGATAATTGAAATGGGCTTAGGTTAGTAAGACTTTTGACAAAATTAGGGTATTATAAATTTGCCCTCTTATTTTTCAAGATTTCGCCAAAAAAATATGAATTGGCCTTTTCATATTTGTTGGTGAAATGGAATAAAGATATAGAAATAATACTAATTTTGTCCCCTTCAAAAAATTCAAATCTTTTTGTTATTTTCCTTTTGAGAGAGGGGTTAACACTTGTCGATTAACGAAAGCAATAAATTGGAAAAAGCGGTAAATTGGGAAAAGCGCTAAATTGGGAATTCGAGGTTGCCTAAAACCTTCTAACGGACTCTTGTCGAGTCCGAGCTCCGGGGTGGCCTTTTCGAGCGCCGATCAACATCGTGTCCGAATCGATTTGATAAATGGATTTACGCTGCGCCTTAGGTCGACACAACTAATCCGGCGACTTAACGAAGTTCCGATGGATCCATCGCGTGCTCGCATAACGATGTTGTGATCTGTGGGAAGGAGTTCACTAACTCGCGGGGAGTTCACTAACTCGGGTTGATGGAGTTTACTTAACTCGGGTTGATGGAGTTTACGAACTCGGGTTGATGAAGTTTCTAAAATGAGATTTTTGACTCTCTCGCCCAAGTAACTTTTTCTGTTGAATGGTGCATGAAATGCATGCATTTGGGTATTTGGGTGCATATGAATGCAATGATTGATTTTGTGGGATGCTTCTTCCGCTTGATTTTTCATTCTCTTCTTTCTTTTGTTGTTCTTTCGCTCTTCCGAGATGCGAATTTGAAAGCGTAGTGTAATCGCTTGATGCCATGGGGTGATGAATGGTATGGATGATATGAGAATGATGAATGATATGAAGATGTTGTGTTCTTTTTTGTGTTTGCTTCTTCTTTGCAGCTTTATGAAATGCAAATATCAACATAATGCTTTGATGTTTGAATGCAAGTGTATGCGGTGATGCAATGGAATGCTCCTATTCTAACTTCTGTTTGTTTCTTTTTTGCTTCTTCTATGAAATGCAAACATTAATATGATGCAATGCTCTGATGTTTGATGCAATGATTTTTGTTCTTTTTCTTTTATGGAAATGCTAGCATTAATATGATGCCAATGCAATGAAAAGATTTCTGCTTTTTCTTCTTTACTATTTTCCTCTATGAAATGCAAGTATTAGTATGATGCAACTGACGTGGACCGTTTTTTTCTTTTTGCTATGTGATGAATGCACAAAATGTGAAGATGCAAATGTAATGATTTGATGCATATGCCAATTGAAATGCCTAGATGCATGAGGTATACATTTTTGTCATGATGAGATGTGATACTTTGGATGCGAGGAATTGTGATGATTATTGACCATTCTGTTGAAAAATTGAATTTGATTCAAACTCCTGTTTCTCAAGGTTTTTATTTACAAACAAACTCACTTGTTTTCTCTTTCTTTCCATGATGAATGAATCGTAGATATCACGTAAACAACTTGTGCTCTCTCTTTTTGAAGCATTGTCTAGTAAGCATGCATAGGAGTGCAAGTGTGAATGAGTGAGTCAGTTAACTTAGAATTGGTTTAGGGCATGGGCATTTATGGCAAGTGTAGGAATGACAGACACACTGCTATTGCCGAAGATCATGAGGATCAAGAGATACAAGATTGCCCTAATTCAGTCTTTGATGAGTGAAAGCAACTTGCCCCTGCCTAGTGGTGACAACAACTAGGGGTGTAGAAGATGATGAATTGGGAATGCTTCGGCTTTGAAATGAAGGGTGGAGCAAAAGAGATTTTTTCTCAACCCATAAAGTTTGATGTTGCCCTCACCATAACAAGGACAAAGTTGCCCCAATTAGAATGACAAGGCCTTGTTTAGGATAGTGAGTCGAGAGATTTCCTCGTGAGGTTTTATAGGAATGAATGAGGTGAAGGAATGGGAACGCACCTGCCCCACTTTCGAATGACATTTCAATTGGTTTCTTTGAGTGAGGTTGTGAAAGGCGACAGAGTTATGGTGATGGTTATGAGCTGAGGGTGATATATGAATGGGGTGAGCAATGAACAAGCCTCCCCAAAGTTGAGTGGAGTGAGAGGTGAAAGGAATGCCCCCTAGTACACACTTTTGGTTCTCTTTAAGGGCAACTCAAATGCAAGGAATGTTTTGACTTCCTGGTATGAGGAGAGGCTCCTCTTGGTGACCACTAGACCTTGTTTTAATGCAACATGAATGCATCTTGGAGTGCAAGTCCTTCTCCCTTTTTTACCAACTTTCTATTTTGATTGTTTGTTTTTTTTTTGAACAGTTTTCTTTTTTCTGCTTTCTTTTTTCTGCTTGTTTGTTTTTTCTTTTTGAGAAAACGAAAGCAATTAGTCATTGATCGGAATGGACTTTTTAGGATTGTGATGTGGAGAAAGGGATGACTGAGCTTAATGAAGTGTTTGGGGTTGATGGGGAGGATTGGTTTTGTTCGGTGTTGGCCGATGGTCAATGGTTTATGAAGGAAATGGTTATTAGGTTTGATGAGGTGTTTGAAGGTTTTATGAAAGAAAAGATGGTTAAACCCAATGAATGAGGGCTTTTTTTGAAAGGGAAAATTATTGAACCCATTGAATTTGAGGGCCTTTCTAAAGGGGAGCTCTTATGCTTCATGGCTAAATGTATTGACTCTTAATTTATACTTCATTTGTCTTCCTTTCTCTGTTTTGGGATTATCCTTTTGAAACTTTGTTATTCCTCCTTTTGTGAATTTCCTTCCTTTGACTTGGGTGAAAATGATATACCATCTTTGATGTGGAATTAACCCTCGCCTAGGATGATAGGGATATCTTGGGCTTTTCTCGGCTTAAGATGGGTAACAAAGGGTATTTTTGTGATTTTGAATCTTTGGCTTAAGAGGGTAGGAAATGGACTTCCCGAGATTTTAGGTTTTGAGGGTGTGGAGAGATGACCAAATTTCCTTTCAAATTCGATTGCTTATTTCTCATGAGACTTAACTTTAGGACAATGATTCATCTATTTTCATGTGTTTGCTCTTTTTTTCTTGTTTTTTTTGTGCCCTAATTTTTGCCTCGACCGCTTTTGCGAAGTTTTCAATCCACCGGCGCTTTTTGCCTAGGCCGCCTTTTTGGGTTTCAACCTAGCGAGCTTATTTTATCTTTTTTATTTATTATATACCTTTTTTAGAAAGACTTGCACTAAGGAATATGATACTGACAAGGAAAATTAGTGATCACAGAATTGCCCCAGCATGGAGGACTTAAAGTGTTAGCGAAGATGAACCAAAAAGTCAAGTAAGCACTGATGGGAGAGAATATGCGCTTTATGGGTGGACGGGGCGGGACTAGACTTGGATGGGGAATGATGATAAATGAAGGAAATTGACTGACTCAAATAAGAGAAACTGCATGTGGCATGCATACTTACTAGAAGAACGCTTCACAGAGAGTTAACATTGGTTAAAACATGATATAAAAACTTTTGATGAATCGTTTACTTTTTATCATGGAATGGATGAGATGCAATGCTTTTTTTTGAAGGAAATACAAATGAGCTATTGATGTGAAAAACGAGGGCCTTGGAACACCTTGAGTTTGCAAATGAGTGAGGGTAAACTTTTTCAAAAAGGAAAGATTACTTTGCAAGAACATATCACCTCTCATCACCACGTTTTTGTTGTATGCAATGCATGGATGAAAATATTATGATGCATACATGATGAAAATGAAATGCATGAATGCATGTTCACTTGAAAAGTGTGATTATTCTAAAAGTTTTTTTTGTTTTCTTTTATGCAAGATTTAAATATTAAATGCCAATGCATTTTTGGATGATGAATGATGCAAGAATGATGCTTCTTTTCAAAATGATTTTTATAGAGGCAAGACAAGATATGAAATGCCGATGCCTCCTTTTCTTTTGAAAGATGCAGGAATGATGCTTTTTCCTAAATGATGATTTTTAGAGGCAAGGCAAAGTATGAAATGCCAATGCCCCTTCCCTTTTCTTTTGAATGATGAAAGATGCAAGAATGGTGATATGAGACAACCGATTGTCGTTACTCGAGTAACTCCGCATGAAACATTGAGTGGATCCTGACTCAATACTTCACATAATATACTGAAACGTTTCGACAATTAGTTGACTCAACTTAATTTCCTACTTGAAAATAAAACACGGGTGACTGGGTCAAAGTGCCCTGATATCGTAGAGTAACATCTCAAATTTGTAGTCGACAAACAAATTTGAGATATTACCCTTCGTCGTTCAAAGGTGCACTTCTACCCATTAAGCCATCACATGAGGAAATTTTTCTTTGTTTAGAAAGGATGCATGCAGGGAGAAATGATGTATTCGAACAAAGTGATGAGGTTAATGAAATGATGCATGAATGCTACATTTTGAATAAATTTGATGATGATTTTTGTTCATGATTATGAATGAGATGCTTCCTTGTTTTCATTTTTTTGTGCAATGAAATGCATGATACTCACAATGATATTTTTTTTTTAAAAAATGATTTTTTTTATTGAATGGAATTGCATGCAAAATAAGAGGTTAATGTATTATTTTTTCATGATGCGTGAATAAGGAAAACAATAATGCATGAGACGCGCCCCTAATAAGACACGATTTTTTGAATCTTTCGAGAAAATTAGGGAAAAAGCCTTAGTGAATGGAAATGCACACGCATGAGAATGCACTCTTGACAAACCTTAATGAGATAGGGAAAAATGCATGTATGAATTTTATCAAGTTTTTGTTTTATGCAATGCAAATGATGTCTTTAATTGAAAAATGACGGCGATAATGCGACTTGACATGCATGTGAAAAATAAGATGAAAACATTTTTTCGAGTTTGGTGACTGAAATTTTGGGAATATCACCTCATATAGCCCGGTAAAAGAAAAGACTATGATGATTTTTTTTGAAATTTTTGCTTTTTGCCCTCTTTTTTTTTTGGAATTTTTGCTTTATGTATTGCAAGGATGTATGCAAATGATGATGATGCTCTGCAAGATAAATGGAAGAGTTTTTATTGGCAATGATTCAAGTTTTTTTTTTTGGAAAATGCGGGCCGTACGTGGCTTCATATGGATCTAGTAAGGGAAAGGCTACAACTGCAGCTGTTTCTCTCATTTTTTTTTTTTTTTTTTTTTTGAAAAGAGTGAACGACATGCTGCCCAGTACGGCCCGACAAAAGAAAGGCTACGACGGCAACTCTTTCTCTATTTTCTTTTTTTGAAAAATCTCCTTCTCCTTTTTGAAAACATGCCTAGATTGCAATGCAACACACAATTTGGTATGCCCCTTGTGTCCTACGAAGGGCGGGAATCCTAGGGTCTAAAGTTGACGAAAAGGGTAATCCTCCCATGTAGGTTCTGATCACTTCCACACAATGGCAACCAAGAGCTAAAGTCTCTCTCATGATGACACCCACAATCGTAGAAAGCTACCGAGTGTGAGGCATCATGACAAAGCGCACTCTTGGGCGGAAATTTCATGAGAGCCATACAGACAAAGGTCTACTTGGATGGCGCTACTAATCGCTCCCACTCTCCTAGGTATTCGCTTAGACCTTGGGTTTTAGGCCCTCTCAAAACATAGTAAGCATAAGGTGTGAGTGTGTAGCGAGAACATAACGCCTAAAACTACCCACATATACCCTCACCGCGAAGGAAAACCTGCATCAGCCTGCATAAAGAGCAAGCAATAACATGTCGCCTACCCTAGTGTTCAATATCGAATAAGCTAGCCTAGGGTTTCAACAATAATCAAGTGCATTGCTTACCCGGAAGAAGAGAAAACAAATGCACTGCATACAACACGATAAAAAGAAAAGGAAACCGGTATGATAAAAGCAAACAAAGTATCCAAATCAAATTAATAGCACATTAAATCACACATTTAATAGTTAGGCTCGACTCCACTTAAAAAAAGAAAAGTCCCCAAAGGAGTCGCCACTGCTATACCAAAAAGTCCCCGAGGGGTTTTTCTTCGTTTACAACCTTTTAAAACAATGAAGTCGCCACCAATATTTTTTATAAGGAAAATATTGAAGAAAAACCTTTTTGGAAGGCAGATGACCTTTTGGAAACCGTAAGATTTGGGTTCGGGGCCTGTTAGGTATGGGGAAGGTATTAGCGCCCACACCTCCTTTCTACTGAAAGGGAACCTTTAATTAATCGTGATTTTAAATGTTGATTTGGAAAAATACTTAAATTTGCCTCTTGATTGAAGAAGACTTATTGAAATTTCTTATTTTCTACGCTTTTACGAGTTAGCCGCTTTGGTTTTTTTTGAAAGGAAAATGTTTTTGGTTCGTTGTGCTTGACGGAGGGGATCCGCTCCCTACGATCTCCAAAAAGCGATGGAGAATTCAAAGCTACGTAGTTCGGGTTTTTGGTTTTTATTATTGTTGTTTAATTGTGAAAAACCGAGCTTTCATGAAGATCAATCGAGCGAAGGCTCCAAGTGACCACCATTAGCACTCCATTGTTAATAATCATTCAAGCAAAGGCTTCGCAGATCACTAACAAAGTTTTTGATTTATTGAAAGTCTTTTGAAAAATTAGGCATTCATGATGATCAATTGAGCAAAGGCTCCAAGTGATCACCATTAGGTCCTCATTGTTAATAATCATGCAAGCAAAGGCTTCGCAAGACCACTAACAAAGTTTTTTGATTTATTGAAAGTCGTTAGAAAAATTAGGCGTTCATGATGATCAATTGAGCAAAGGCTCCAAGTGATCACCACTAGTTCCTCATTGTTAATAATCATGCAAGCAAAGGCTTCGCAAGACCACTCACAAAGTTTTTGACTTAATGAAAAAAAATATTTGAGTTAAAAGAATTAAAAATGAGAAGAAGGTGAAAATTGCAAAATGGGGGTGCAAATAATTACAGGGGCTATACTATCAAACAAGGGGTGTGAAAATTAAAGGCCCAATTTCGTTTTTTGGTACCAGGGGCGCTGCAACAAAAAGAATGAATGGGCTCTTGAGGGGAGGGGGTATGCTGTAACAAGGGTGGTGCAAGTAGTTATATCAGAAACTAAAACATAAGTGATACTGTAACGCCCCAAAGATTTTTGGATATTTATTTAATAAATTATTGGGGATTAGATTGTGGAAAAATATTAGAAATAAAAATATTGTATTTTTATATGCTATTGGTAATATATGATTAATAATATTATATGTTTATTTTATTTCTATTAAATGCTAGTGTTGGAGATATTATTTATTTAGGGAGTTATTTTGGTCTATTGAGATGTTAAAATAATAGTTATAGGGATGTTGGGTCCTAAAAAGTATTTAAAAGGAGTTTTGGGTCGCTTTTACTCGCAGATACAACCCCTCGTTGTTCTGCTGGACGCACTCAAGACCGCAACTCACTTAACCCCACACACTTGGCGCAGCCCATGAACGCGAGGCCCAACACCGTAACCCGACCCATTGCCGCACAAGCTTCTTCTTCCTCGCAGAAGCTCGCGTGAAAAACTAAGCAAGAACCCTCACTCATCTCCTTCCTCGCTCTCCTCCTCAAGCCATGGTTGACCTCAAACTTCACACTTCCACTCAAAATGGCCACCGAGCATGAATATGGAGTCCGCTTCTTCGATCACGGTCCCGCTTTCTAGCCTCTCTTCACTCACGAACGCCAGAGCCATGGGGAACTCACTGTGATGTTACGCTTTTCTTGCTAGACTCAAACGCCGCACTGGCAGATGCATGTCTCGCTCGCACTCACACCATGCCGCCATTGGAAGCTTGTTCATATCTAGATTTGAGTCCTTCTGCTTTCCGACTTCAATCTCGCTCGGGTACTTTCCGATAGGTACTCTTTTTCCAAACATTAGTTAATAATTTGAAAACGAACGATTTTGTATTTCCAATAAATTGTGATCGGGTGATAAATTGATTGTTCTTGTATTTAATTGTATGTGCCCGAGTCAAACACTCATTGCTGAAAATTAGAGCACGCCGAGAGTTGGTGACTCGCCCTTCCATTGTGTCAAAAGAAAGAAAGAAGGAAGAGAGGAGCTCACTGTCATTGGGTTCTATTGGTGACTTCAGAGAGAGAGCCTGCTTTCTGGTTTATTCGATGTAAGTGGGAGTCTCACTCTATAATAGGGAGTATAATCTGGTCGTATGTAGGTCATAGTGGTCCTTATTTGTTGATGTTTGCTTGTTGATTGAATCGTTGTTGAATTAAAATTGTGAATTGGGTGAAAATTGATTACATGCTAGTGTTAGGGTTCGATTGTGTTGATTTGCGCTTTGATCCATGATTGATGATTAAGATATGAAATCGAGAGTGTTGGTATGATTATAACGTGTTTTAGGATTGTTGTTGATGAAAGGTTTTGAGAAAAATTGGTTAAAAATTGATTTAAGGACTTGAGGCACCATAGGCGCCATATGGCTACTTTAAATGGCGCCCAGGCAATCGTGAGCAAAGGTGGTTTTGTGTTTTGTTGTTGCGGTAGGCGCCAATTCCTAGAGAAATGGCGCCCGGGTCACCAAGCAGGTGGGTGGTGTGTGTTAGCCGCTCGGGCGCCAATTTGCCGGAAATATGGCGCCCGGCACCGCTCATGTGCCGGGTTGCCGCTTGGGTGTCTGTGGTGTAGGTGTCACCGCCGAGCGCCAAGTTGCCGGGAAATGGCGCCAGCAGGTAATCACCGCTGCGGCGGCCGTGTGTGTGTTGTGTTCAGGTGAAGGGCGCCAAAAGTGGCCGCCCAATGCGCTCGGGTGTGTTGTGCCAAGCGCAAGCGCCAAATGGCTGCCTGCGGGCGCCCGCTGTGGGCGCCAGGTGGTGCGTGGCGTGGGTGTCTAAGTGGTGGGCGCCATTTTGCTGCCCATTGCGCTGTGGTGGCGCCAGATTGCCGTGTCTCTGGCGCTAGTGCTCGTGTGCGGCACAGGGCGCCATGTTGCTAGTGTTTTGGCGCCACAGGCAAGGTGTGGCACAGTGGGCTGGGCAGGTAGAGAATTGGCGCCTATGTGCCGGGTGTGCACAGGGGCGCCAGACAGGGGTTTTTGGCGCCGGTGGTGCCAAAGTGTGTTCTAGGTGTTGTTTTGGTCCCTAGGTGACAGGTTTGGTCCAAAGGATGTTGTTTTGGTCCCTAAGTGCTAGTTTGGTCCTAAGTGGTGTTTAGGTCCTCGAATGAGGTTTTAGTCCTCTAGTGGTGATTAGTCCTTGGGACATGATTGTGATGAGATAGTGAATGAGGTGAGTGATGATGGCATGGGGAATGAGCCATGGGGCTAACATTAAAATTGACCATGAGAAGAGAGTTGGTCCGAATGATGTATAAAACCGAGATTGACTATGAGGTGAGAAATAAAGTGTAGATTGTGATATTATGAATTGTGCTTGTGGTATGCTCATGGAGTCTCATGCATACATTCGGCTGCGGTCGCGACATTTATATTGTGATGATGAGGCCATGGGGGCCAGAGTCATGGGGACTCAATTTATTGATGATAATGCCATGGGGGCAATTGGTACCACATTCATGACTGCATTGCACTGCATTCATTCTCATAAAAGCATGAGTGTTGTTGGTTGATAATTGATATGACTAGTCAGTGCCGTATAATTGTGCCTCGCGGATGTCGTGGATCAGATATACCGCTTATTATAGTCTTTATTATATGGTTTCGAGACTCACCCTTTCTCGTTGTTTTACTACAGGTAACCATGAGTGAAGGCTTATTTCCTTCACATCCCGAGCCTGGCCCGCTTCCGATATACGTAGCACCTAGGGGATGGGTTAGATTTTTCTAATTGTTTTGTTTGTTCACTGTTGAACTATTTTTATTTGAGAATAATACCTTATTGTTGAGACTGTGAATTGGTTTTTCTGAGATTAATTTCATTCCGCTGCGAGATGTAATAAGTTCCATTATGTGAACTATATTAATGAGTTTTTGAGGATTCCATCCCGTATGTGGTGTTACGTATTGTTTTGTCTTATAAGATGAATTAGTTTATATTGTCGTTGTTGTAAATGAAGTGAGTGTAGCATCCCGTTTGGATGAATTAAAATAAATAATTTTTAAACTCGATATTTTTATTATAAATTGCCGTAGAAACGGTATTACATTAGTGGTATCGTGAGCAGCTTATCCCGTCCACCAAGTTGTCCTGGCCGTGATAGTCTTTTATTCCTAACTGTTGTTTATGTTGTAGTGCAGTCGTCGCCCTAACCTACCATTTGTATTATCTCGTTGTGTCTTCCGATGTGTGAACTCAATAAAGTTGAATGTACCGCTTGTTGATTCTGAAAGTCGTGAAGCTAACCGCTTTAGTTGGTTAAATCTTCAAGGGAATGTGATATGCTATATGTATTCTTTGATTTGTAAGGGGGAGATTATTTTTCTCATGGGTATAACAATGGTTGTGGGTAGAGGGGTTGGATATTTATTTAATAAATTATTGGGGATTAGATCAGGAAAAATATTAGAAATAAAAATATGGTATTTTTATATGCTATTGGTAATATATGATTAATAATATTATATGTTTACTTTATTTCTATTAATTGCTAGTGTTGGAGATATTATTTATTTAGGGGAGTTATTTTGGTCTATCGAGATGTTAAAATAATAGTTATAGGATGTTGGGTCCTAAAAAGTATTTAAAAGGAGTTTTGGGTTGTTTTACTCGAATACACCCCTCGTTGCTCGCCGGACGCACCCCCACCGCAACTCACTTAAGCCCACACACTTGGCGCAGCCCATGAACGCGTGGCCCAACACCGTAACCCGACCCAAATGGCCGCACAAGCTTCTTCTTCCTCGCAGAGCCGCGTGGAAAACGGCACCAACCTCACTCATCTCCTTCCTCGCTCTCTCCCTCCTCAAGCCATGGTTGACCCTCAAACTTCACACTTCCACCTAAAAATGGCCACCGAGCATGAATATGGAGTCTGCTTTCTTCGATCACGGTCCCGCTTTCTAGCCTCTCTTCACTCACGAACGCGAGCCATGGGGAACTCACTGTGATGTTACGCTTTCTGCTGCTAGACTCAAACGGTCGACCGGGTAGATGCATGTCTCGCTCGCACTCTCACCGGCCATGTTGCCATTGGAAGCTTGTTCGCATCTAGATTTGAGTCCTTCTGGCTTCCGACTTCAATCTCGCTCGGTACTTTCCGATAGTACTCCTTTTCCAAACATTAGTTAATAATTTGAAA